>PYFS01001980.1:0-62787 GCA_003671545.1 Ophiognomonia clavigignenti-juglandacearum | reverse complement strand
TTGTTTGTGCTCTCGGCCAGCAGCGTGTCTACCATGTCGGACGTGTGTTCATGGACGAGCACGGCAACAGGCTGGCAAGGCGCAGCGAGCTACCAACGGCAGATACCTGGGTCAACTCATTCTAGAAGCTCGGGAAGGACCCGTCCAGGGACATATTGCGACTTGGGGTGTAGAGTGACTGCTCTCCGGTCATTTTCAGCGACGGGGTGCTCAAGTGGATTGGGAAACAGACGTGGTGTATACAACGGCAGGAAATCTCGAGTCCAAACCAGCCCAGCCCAGTCATTTCCATCGCGATGACCCGTCTCTTGGTAGTACTAGGCCCTCACTCATATCGCTTCATGCCCATGCGTAACCACACTCACCACCTCCCAACCAAAACGTGTTCACATTACACCCCACAGGCCACGAAGGCTGGGTCCTGTTGTGGTACTCACGGAGATCGCCACGCGTCGTTGGCAGCAGTCTGCCTGGGCTGTCATGTGAGGTACTTCTGGACGGCCTGGGCATGAGACCGAAGAATCAAGATCTGGGGAGATTCCAGCGAGCATCCGGAGAGCACCGTTGGTACTCGCACAGTGAAGGAATGTTCAGCCCTGCTCCACCCCTCCATCACAATGACCCTGGCACTGGTGAGACACGTAGTCGCAAGTTGCAACTACCGAGTTGATTGTTGGTGGTTGTGGAAAGGGAGAGGGGGAGGTGGGCTCATTGAACAAGGGTCCTGATATAGGCAATCTGGGCTTTTTGCAAACACGCGCAAAATGCATGTCAGAGGTTAAGAAACGCTTTGTTCTTTTGTATGGTGGAACAGATTATTCCTCCTTGATGCTCTCACTTTGCTGCGTAGGAAGTGATCTCATCTTGCCCAAATCTAATTCAAGACCGAATGGCAAGGTACCAGGGGTCAGTGGAGATTATCTGTCTAGTCCGTATGTAGAAAGTGGAGTGTAGAAGGAAATAGTCGTTTGGATATATTAATGTGACCCAGACCGTTGGGAAGTGCTACTCTTACACTTGAGGTCCGTGAGCTGGATCCGTTGGCGCACCTGGCCAGCATTTGAAGCTGTCGGTGAGAAAACACAACGCCCACATCTAATTCGGGAATACCAGACGACATGGCTGCTCCGCTCGAGGAAGGAGGGGACACCACGAAGATCTTGCAGGGGAAGCTCCAACAGTGAAGACTAGTCTGGGAGCAAGTAGAGCTAGCTTCTATACGAGACTGTGCTCCGTGGCGGCAAGCGTCGGCACGGCGTCTTGAGACGGACGCCGGACGGGAGGAGGAGGGGTTCGGGGGCAGTAGAGAAGCCAGAAGAAGCCCTGCCAAATCTAGCCCGTATGCGCGCTTAGACGGGGGCTGCGAAGCAGGGTGTGCTGCAGGTCCCTGTTCCTGGGTCCAACGGCGCTGCCGAAATTGGCGCGCTTCAAAATACCGCTGATAAGAAGGAGAAGTGTGGGGTGGATGAGGAGTGAAGAGACGCAATCACTCTGTTCCGGCGCTTGGAAGCCTGTTCACGCCGACGAACGATCCATTTTTCGGAAGTTCTTTCGTTTCTCGAAATGCGACATGGCAATGGTACCCACCGTGACAAAATGGGGGTCTAGGAACGCAGTCACGGCCCGCGACCCTGGGCCGAGCGGCGAGCAGCGAGCTGCCGTTGGTGGTGGAGTCGCCCGCAGTGGCCCTGAAGGGGCGTGATGTGTGGTGTCTCTGCGGTTGGTGATATCCTGGTAAATACAAGGGGCTTGAAGCGAGCTGGAAGCGCTCAAGGAGGGTTGCAGTGCAGAAATGCTGACAAGGTGGGTATGCACTGGGAAACTGGCTGTCCCCAGGCTTTGTACGTTGCGTTGCCAGTAGTGATGTTGACGGTATCTGGCTGCGTGTTTGGGAAAGTAGATGGAAGATCAAAGCATCAAATTGTGCTAGAGAACACCAAAACACCTGCTGCCCTTGAGGGAGTGATTCTATGAAAATGTCAAGTAAACAACTGTGATGTTGTGTCACAGGCAAAAGGCCAAACAACATGTACGCCGTTTTGAACTCCAGATAGAAAGCATCTCAGAAATACCGCCAAATGCCTAGTAAATGACCTTCTTCCCACATTTCAAGCAGCCCGTACTTCTCCCCGCGGCCCTGACTTCGAAACAGTCACAAGGCCACCACTGCTCATCCGTCTTGCTGATAATCTTGCGATTGCAATCCCTTCTGTAAATGCCGTATTTCGTACCACACAAAATGCAGATACGGCGCAAGGCAACCACATCTCCGGGAGCGATGACAGGATCAACTTCCGCCGTTTTCTTTGGCGGTAAACATATTCTGCTGACTGGCTTCGACTTTGGAAGCGTAAGTGCGTGCTCGAAGCGTTTTCCACCTCTGGGAATCCGAAGTTCGTAGGTGTAGCTCGAATTATCAGTGTTTCCTTGGGGGTCTTTTCCGTCACAGAGCTTGTATAGGGGCCGAGATGTCTCGACTTCAGCTTCGAGAGTCTCCTGTTGTTCTTCCCTGGTGTGGATTGCCGGCAGTGGCGCTGAAGGTAGAGGTGTTCGTGTGGTTGGCGGAGAGCGCGTAGTTTCAGGGCTTTGGGACCGTGACATCCAGAGACTGCGATCGACTTTCGGGATGTGTATTGACGACGGCGTGAAGACTGGGGTCACGCCCCTGATCGGAGCCATGGCATGCATTTCTTTGGTGATGTCCTTGTAGTAGCTTCTGAGATCGTTACAGTCGACCCCATGTCTCCCTCGCTCCCGCACATAAGCCTCCACATCGGTGGCCTCAACTTTGGTGCTCTCCCTGGAAAGCCACTCTGGCAAATCGCGTCCAGGGCGAATCTCGAGGACTTGGGCGTATTCGACGCGCATGTCCACCTTTTTGTCGGATTCAACAGCACTGGCTCCTCGCAGTTTGTTAGTCTTTGGGGTCCGGCCTTCTCTGTCCTCAAGAAGCGCGCCCTCGAAGAAGCGAGCCGGGAGTATCTGGTAGCAGCAGTAGCAGCCCCATCTGCCATAGGGGTCTGTGGGAGGCTTGTAGGATTTGACGGCGGTGGCCTGAGGGCTTGTGCCAATTGTTGCTTCTGGACGCTTTCTCTTTCTGGTCTTCTTGGACCGGTCGGGACTCTCTTCCTCATCGTCGTTGTCGTGGTCATCGTCGTTGTCGTTGCTCGATGCTTTCTTACTTGGAATGTTGCGATTCATGGGGTTATTGCCTTCTTCGTAGAGGATTGTAGCTGTCTTTTCTTGCCAGGGGATGTCCTCGAGATTGACAGAAAGATACAAGGTATAGCTGCACTTCTTAAGAAGAACCTGGTCCTTGTATCCGGAGAACATCATGATCCGCATGAAGACTTCCTTTGGAAGTCGCTCGAGGGGAGATAGGTCAGCCGTCATCCGCGTGGGCAATTCAATTATGGGAACCTTGTGGATCGCGCGAAAGGTTGTGCTAAGGTCTCCGCCTTCAACAGGCATCGAACTCGCTCGACTTGCGATGCCTAGTTCCGAGAGGGCACCCATGACAGAGCCAGCTGGGGGCGACGCTACGCTCGGTCGACGAGCTCCAGAACTGATACTCTGGTGAGTAAGGGCAGGACTGGGTGATGGTGAACTAGTCACGAAAGATGATGAAGGACGACGCGATAGTGCCGCAGAACGCATGCCTGGAGACTGACCGAGGCCAGGCGGTCCAAGCCAGGCGGGATATGGTTGGCCTTGCGGTTGATTGCTGGCAGCAAGTTGCCGCATACGTGGTAACGGCTCCAGAAAGTGCCCAGTCAGTGGCAGAGGTGTTGGCTTTGGCATAGGATTCGGGTCTGGTCCTCCGCGCCTTTGTCGGGCCTGCTCCTCGGCTCTTTGGATCCAGCCGTCGTCGGAAAGTCTGCGGCGCTTCGACGCTGGCTCAGGGGTGGTGCCCTCGGCTTCACTGGTACCGATTTCTTGTCGATAATAGTTTGAGGGAGTAATAGTGTCGTGACTGTGGTATGAATCTGGAGGTAGTGGGGTATAGCGAGGGCGACTACGGTCGAGGTGGTGACCACTCGGAGCCAATATGGAGGACCGCCCAGCTTCCGGAACTTGGCGCGAACTGGTGAGGTAGTGTTCCAGCTCCAATGCTGGATTTCTTGGGTTCTCGGTAGGGCGTAGGTAGCGAGGAGTTGGGAGAAGGATGTTTGAGTGGTAGAAGGGACGATGTGGCAGGTGAGAAGAGGTCCTGTGCTGGACGGTAGCCATGTTGTCCGGTTCTGGGCTTCGCGAAGCGTGTTGTCGATACTCGTTTGAGTGTTCGTCTGGCGCTTGACTCATCTGGCCTATGCTCTTGGAATTCAAGAGACAGAGAAATAAGTAACAATCCCACTGATTATCCAAAGGAAATAGAGACAAGGAGCAGACGACAAGCGATTCTTCCACGCGACGAAGGCGGCGATCGATGAGTCCTCAAGTGATTATATCATTGTGGAGTGATCAATGGCTGTCTTGGACGAGGGCCAGGGGAGGGTCGAGGTCTCTTGATATAGACAGTTCATGAGCCGTGGACCTGCTCCAGTGCTGCTCCAGTGCTGCTCCAGTGCTGTTAAGCATTTGGCAGGCAGCCTTGTGTTGGTGATTGGGTTTCGAAGTCCGGCTGGTGAGTATGTACTGACGAGATCCTTCTTCCGGTCAAGGCAGACACGGGAGACCCCCAGGTGTTCCATTCCAGGCGGGCCTAGCTTTGGACGTTGGGGAGATGCAGATGTGGTAGGGGGTGGGGTTGGTACCATCAGCGTAGCTGTCTGTTCAGTAGGTCTAGTATACTTCCATTAAAGACTGGATGTTGGTGCGGTGCCAGATTCTCGGGACGTGTACGAGTGTTATGATTGGAGAAGCGAGACGAGATACAGCGAGAGTATCTGGATACCCGAGTACGTATACACCACACTATATGCCCTTGTCGATGTTGCAGCCCTGTCGATGTACCTAGGTATGCACTCAGGCCACACTGTGCACAAAAACAGGGCGGCCCCGCACACGTCGACGGCACAGTATGCTGTACAGATACTTTGTGCGGCGAGGTAGAAAGGTACCAAAGTACAGTGCCACTGTTGGTGTCTGGGTCACTCGACGCGAGACCTGCGCGACTGTGAGCTCTGCTGTGCTGTAACTCTTATTACCGAGGAGAAGCCAGTGTATAGGATAGGACATCTTTCCAGACCATCCCAGGACCAAGTGGAGATGGGCTTCGAAATGACGGAATGCGATAATAGCAGACGACCGAGTGGGTCGGTGAGCGGACAGAAATTAGCATCAAGCAGCCGGAGCCGAGCCATGTCCAATCTGGCCAAGGGACTCGGGCATATCTTCCAGGAGGATTGCGTGAAGAGCAGCGAGAGGCATGATCTTGCTCCAAGCGTGACCTCTACATGAGAACATCATGCCTATAATGCAGGCCATCTCTTTGTCCTTGCCGTTGCACGCCCAACGACACTTGCGGTGTTTGGTGATGGGTTGGTGAGGGAGTAACAAGTTGAAGTTGGGGGCCTCACAACTCAGGCAGGGCTCAAACCGGCAAATGCATCATTCCGATCCATCTCGGGCAGGTCGGCCGTGTTGGACTTGTCGGGAGGGTCAACACTTAGTCGGCAAGCCTGAGGCACGGGCGCTATCACCACTCATATGCAAGGATATACATTGTCAAGGACGCGGTCATTGATTGGACTTACTGACGACTTAGGTGCCAGACTGTCGGGTCCGGTCTAACCTGTTATGTGAGCCTTGCCCTGAGCGTCCGACCTTGTCGTTGGCTGTGCGTGTGGAGCTCCGACTGTGATTGGTGAGATAAGCTCGGAGGTGTGATGGCCCATGGGCAGGGCCCGGGAGAAGCTTCCTGCGCTTCTTCTCACCAACCTGCATGCTGCATGCTGCCATCGTCTCTTTGCCAGCCTGCCAAACTCTGGGAAACGATGGTCGCTTCGAAGTCGAATCCATAAAATCCGTCACATGCGCTGCGCGCTTCTCAGCGTCCTTTCATCACAAGTCACAACCTGCTTCTGCTCTTGACTTGACTGACTTTCCTAGATAGGCAACACAGGCAATACAGGCAAGACAACGGGTAGAAGTGGTTCTGCAAAAGAAGACGTCGAGCATGGGTTCTACCGGGGAATCAGGGCCGGGCCCGAGGTTGAGGGCGTGGGGGGGTTGGGCTCTCCACCGTGGAGCTCTCCAGAATCGACGTCCGTGACAGCAACGAACTGTGTGGGGCTTGCTCCGAACACCCTCCAAGTCGACAACCATAATATGAATAAGCCGGTCATCTCTCTGTGTTATGCTGTTCAGTTCTCTTTGGAAGCTGAGACAGCGAGGGAGAGAGCTTGAAAGGGTGAGCAAAGGAAATTATCGCGCCGAGAGGATCAAAGGGGATCAGCACGGACGGAGCCAGCAGCGTCTACGTCTGTACTTTGTGGCCAGGACACATTCTCAAACGAGTGCGAAGTGTCCACTCCCCGGTCGGATACTTTCGTTTCGTATTCACACCCTAACCGTTTGGAATTTCCTTGATAGCTAGGGACTTGAAGGCAAACGTCGAGAGAAGGATACACTTGCATGATAGCAGCATCATCTCGGACAGGGGCAAGGCGAGACTGGCCATTCGATCATCTTAAACACAGCCTGCGGCGCACCATCGCAGCCACCTCTATGGCCGATCTACGGCCATGCTTTGCGAGTCACCATGTCATGGCGTGACAGTTGACATGCGGACTCTTCTGCCCTTTTGTTTTTTTGCTCCATTTGCCCTTTTGTGCTTCGCGGTGGAGCCTCCTGCACGGCGGCCATGCAACCATGTTCGACCGGAATTGGAGCACTGCATGCCACAGGCCTGCTCCAGCCTCCCTGTCCTATCTCCGACAGGCGGTCGAGACTGGCGACGAGACTGACAACCGAAGCAAAAATCAATGACGCCAGCTGTATTGGCTTTGTCTGTCGTCGCTCTCGCTTCTCCTGGAGAGATGATCAAATCTCGCCCTTCGATGAAGTTCACATGATATCAAGGAGCTGCGGCGTTGCGGGCCCGGAAGCTTGCTGCCGCTGCCGCCGTCCCCAGGGTCTTCACTTAAGCTGGTCGCCCTCGGCCTGATTGATGATCCCAGGAATCTGGTCGTCGCTTATCTTCGTGGAAGGTGGATGACAGGAGAGATGAGATGGCATGCGGCACAATCTCATGACTCTCACGGACGGTCGCATTGCAGCAGCAGAGGCACACAGTAATTTCGCAGGGACCTTGCTTGATCCACCTGCGGATGCTGGGTCCCAACTGCACGCTGTTAGGCCGTGTGACGGCTCGATGATCCGGTGCAGCAGTCAGGGCAGCGTGGTGGTGAGCTACCGCAGCGTTACATCCGGAGAGGAGAAGCCGGAGAACAACCAGTGAAGGAACCGTTGCAGCGACCTAGCCAGATCAATGGAGCATTGTGGAGTATGGTATGAAGTACGCCCCAAAGCACTTCAGCTGCATCATTAAAAAAACGGTTGGGGTGTCGAGAACATCGTCGGTAGTCTCTCGTGAAAATGACAGAGGAACGAGCAGAACTGATAGATCTTGCGAGACGAAATTTGATAGACGCGATGTGGGAGGAGGGGGTGAGTTAGGGTGAGGGTCAGGGTCAGGGTCAGGATCTTGTTACGGGCATTTATCTCGGCAGACAGACCAGAATTGATGAGCTGCTTGCTTTGTCATCCCATCGTGCCAAGGCGTCTGAGCACTGAGAGTATTGTGTGGATACCCTCGTATCCACATCACGATATCTAGCGTCACATGAATCAAAACCTCAACGAAGCGCAAGTGGTTTAGTGGTAAAATCCATCGTTGCCATTAATCCAATGTCGATGGGCCCCCGGTTCGATTCCGGGCTTGCGCAATCTTGTGCCGTTTGATGCGTTCATGAAACTGTTTTTGCCGGTCGAGAACTCTTTTTGGGTAAGTACTCATCTGAAAGATGGGCCTCGACACTCGCGACATGTGGCCCACAAATCACGCCGGCTGGCTCTGAAGGCAAAGCACGGTGCAGCCCAATCATCCTGCATGATGAACGCATTCATTCATTCGTGGCCGCGTCGGCCCTCCTAGCTCTGCGGCACCACCGCCCCTGATTGCATCTGCTGGAACACCTCGTCCCAGAACTGCTCCGGCGACCCCAAACGCGCCAGTTCCATGCCCCTCCGCTCTTGCGCCGCAGCCTCCGACGACATGCCACTCCCCGTCTCCCCCTCCCCAGAGACCACAGCTCCGGCTCCGCCGTGACTGTGACTCGCTTCCGTTACCGAGTCCGCTGCCGCCCAGTCAATCTGGCCCGCGCCAACACCACCTGCTCGCAAAGACAGGTCCTTGAAGGCAAAGGCGTCCAGAAAAGCGGCTTCGCGCGCGTCTCCGATTCCCGAGAAGGCCCTGTTCGAAATCTCGCGCCATGCTGTAGTGCTAGTACTGGCTGGCGCGATTTTGTTGACTTGTTCCGGGCGGGTAACACTGGGGCTGTGATGATGTTGATGTGTCTCTCCCGTGCCGTCGGTCATCGTGAGGTCAGGGGAGGGTACGGCGTCCAGCTCAGAACTGAGGGCGTGGTCGATGGCTGTCCACGCGGCGATGTTTCGTTTCACTTGGTCGTGTTCCATAGATGGGTACGCGTTGGCTGCTGCTGCAGATTGTGCGACCCGCGTGCCTGCCGGCGTTGAATTGGTGCTATTGAGGAGCAGCTTGATCTGGTTTATCAAGGCTGGCCCGAACAGTCGGAGAAAACCAACGTTGACGTGGCTGGTGTCACCCAAGAACCCGCCGCGCTCAACTTCAGGTGCCGAAGCCATCGCCATGCGCAGGTAGAGACTTGGGTGTGGGCCTTCAGTGTCACCGTCTGCGCCCGCAGAATCGCTGGGTAGAGATGCCCGGTCGAGACTGGAGAGGTCGAGGATCGTGCGGATGGTTTCGGACATCCAGTCTGTCGTCTCGAGTTGCGGCTGGTAGGCTCTAACAGAGTCGTATAATTCGTGAAGCAGATCAGCCGTGCGGCCCCGGTGCCGGAATAGCTTCACGTCGATTATGCCGATGATAAGGGGGAGCGACACGAAGGAAAAACTGCAAACGTGTCAGTTAAACTACCTGGCGAGCAGGACATGGAGAAGTAGGCGTACGTATGCAGAGGCAACCAGCGTGATAAGCGGTCTTTGGTGAGTTTCTTCAGAGACTCGACTACCCCAAAGGCAGCATTTTGCATCTCGCGCTGCTTTTCAATAAAGTCTCTCTTCTGCGGAAGAGTGGTGCCTGCGGGATCTGCTCGTCTTACCTGTGCCACCATGCGAAGACACTCGTGGTGACAGAGCCTCGTCATGGCAGACCTGAATGTACCTCAGTCAACATCAAGAAGAGCTTCTCTCATTCTTATCAAACGAGGTGCGACTCACTGATAAAGCAGGCAGAGGTAGTTGGTGTACAGGACAACGGAGTCATGCGCATATCCTGCTGCAGACCCAGGCCCGTGAAATGCACCACTCTCACTATCCAGCGGACTCCGGGACGGAAGCGGCAGGGTACCAGAAGCACCGTCGTACCACGATCTCAGTCTTTCCTTGCACTCCTGGATTCTATCTTTCTCTTGGTCGTGTAACGCGTGATTCCAATGGGGTCCCTCGTCGATGGGCAAAGTCTCCGCCAGTAACTCTGTCAACAGTGCGGCGAGGTCCGTCATCTTGATGAATAGGTCGACGAGCGCTCTTTTGGCGCCTGAATTATAGACTCTGCTTCGCTCTATTTCGTCGCCAAAGTCGGCGAGGTCGAATGGACATCGTGAGTCGAGATCCGGATGCAAGTGTAACCTGGATAGCTGGACAGGTCTCCATGAGCACAGGCAAATAACCCTGTCGATTAAGATGATGGACCACCATAATCTTTTGAGAGTATTTCGCCGCTTAAGTGCTTCTGGGGATTGTAACTCCGAAGCTGGACTGCCATAGAGTGAGGTGTACTGGTGTGCGCCCGCCAGCCTCGCTTGTTGGATGGCGACACCTAGCCAGAAACTGCCGGTCTGCAAGCAGTGGCTTCCAGATGGAGACCAGGACGACAGGAGCAGGGATGCTTGAGAAATAGCTATGGACGAAGACTCGGCCTCAAAGTCGAACAGCAGCTGAAGCCCTCGTCAGAGCCATGTTCAGCACTCAGGACCGTCAAGGGACAAGTCACTTACCTTTGCTCGGCGATAAAACGCCGCTCTGGCAGTCTTCATGTCTGGGTAGCCCAGAGCTCTGATGCGGTTCCGCGGCACATACTAAGCTATCGTCAGCGAGTTCAGCTACTGAAGAAATCGGCGCCGACGTACAGCACAAGATGCAAACAGCATGGCCTGGAACAGTAGCAAGGAGAGCTTTGTATGCTGAGATCCCACTGCTGGGGAAGGTCCGTATAGTTCCCAGAAATCGCCCTCGTTGATGACAGGTATTATGGGGTGAATGTGCAGGAAATACTGCTTCACAAAATCGTCCAATATTGGCTTCGTAGGGACTCTGAAGCAGCCCTGCATTTCGAGATAGCTGACATCCTGCGGCAGAACATTCTGGAGATTCTTGACATCGAGGAACGAATAATATGAGTACAACACGTCGAAACCAAACATCGTGCTCTGCTCGCCGGCCCAATGCAGCTGGTGTGGCCTCGCTTTCGTTGCAGGCTGGCGATGTGAAGCCGTTGCCTCATGTCTGTGGACACCGTTCGTTGTCGATGTGTAGGGAGAGAGGTGGTCTGCAGTTTGAGCGCTCAATCTCCCGCTCGGGGCGTTGACGGCAGAAAACCCCGAGGTGGAGTATCGGACTGCCTCTCGCTCATAGCTGGCGCGCTGCTCGTAGCTCCCCACCTCTGAGATTCCGTCCATGAGAATGGTGCCATCGCCTTGGTCGTCGGTACCCTCGACTCTGGGCTCGCCGGAGCCATGACTGTGTAAGTGCTCAGTGCTGGCGTCCTCAGTTGCCGCGTCGCCATTGGCGTCCTCTTCTGCGGATTTTCGACTGGAACGGTGTAAGCCTCTAAATCATCGCGGCGAAACTCATCCTCTGAGAGCGTCGAACACTCACCGTCTCGATGCTCGGCCGACCACCACACATGCCTCGCTGTCCAGAAAACAGTTCATGCATGGTCGGCCCCGTTGTGAGACATCACACCGGACCTTACGGGCTCGGCATGCGAGACACGCCTTGTTTGCCCTCTTTCTGATTTTGCTCGGCCGGGGGTTGATGGGTTCCATGTGATCGTTGTGTGAGTTCCGCACAGGTGCATGTCGAGATGAAGTGGCATAAGTTTACGTACGCACGGAGAACACAGTACTCCGGTCATACATGTTCCTTTGTGAGGACTTGGGTCCAGTGACGATAGACAATGTGGGGCTAGTGGAGCCTCCGAGGCTTCTAGTAAACTCTAATAAGTCCGGGGTAACAAGGATTATGGGTCAGGGTAAACGTTCTTTGAAAGGCTTCTTCTCGAACAAGATTCCCAACTTTGTCAGTGGTCAGTGCTGTATCCACGTCCAAGATGTTTTAGAACCGCCCTTCGTCACTGTAGTATCTACTGTGAGAAGCGTGGCTTTCATCACATTTTCCATGGCTCATTTTCTCCTCTGTATCCCTCCCTCCATCTTGGATCCCAAAAAGGCCGCTATCGCCGCGGTTATCGAAAAACAGCCGTCATTCTTAGCCGGGGCTATACAGTTGACGCTAAACTCATAGCAGACACACGCCAAAGTACGATCTTTCATGCCACGCGAAGAAACGGGCGGCACGAGATGTCCATTGGGTCGATATATTGACGAGGGCTTGTGAGTCCGCAACGCTCCCTGCAGTTCATCCCGACCTCATCCGGCAACTCAGAACGGAAGTAAGACATGCGACGACAGCACCATATACCAGAGTTGCGAATAAATAAATGGAATTTATATTCGAGATGCAAGGCCTTCGTCCCATCAAGGATCCGCGAAATGACCCGCATGTTTAGACCGCCGGTACCGCAAGATAGGCAAATACGCTTGCTTGCTCCGGCAACAGTGGCTTGCCACCGCCACGCGCCGAGAGCTGGAGACGGAGGATCGTGTTGAAGATGCAGGTTGTTATTCAAAAACCTTACATGCATCAACGATTCAAACAAAGTTCCTGAAGTCCCACCTTCGGGCCTCTGCGCGATGAGACCAAGAACTTTATTTACGGCTGGCGCCAGCCTCACGATCCCCGCACGAGCATGGCAGCCGCAACCGGCAGGATTGCAGCACACCTTGGGACAACAGTATACTCATGCCTTCTGGTCCGCTCCCACGCAACAGGACGACATAGATATCGTAACAGGGTCGCAGTTTCACGGGCTCAAGACCTTTGCAAACTTGCCGTATGTAAACGCATTCTCGGACGGTGAGGCCAGAGACAGCCGCTATGACATTGTAAGGGCAAACCCAAAGCTTTCCTACCATGTCTCACCCATAAGTCATGGTGGTCAGTCAGTCACAGATACGAGGGAAAAAAAAAGAGGTTTGGGGGGGGCGGGGCGGGTTCTGTATCGAACACTAACAGAGATGGTAGGCTATCCTCGGTGCCCCCTTCGACACAGCAACCTCCGGACGGCCAGGCGCACGCTTTGGCCCGGGCGGTATCAGGGTGGGCAGCCAGCGCATGTTCCCGGATGAGATCTCGGTATACACCGGAGAGGGAACGATGAACCAATGGGCCAAGATCGTCGATGTTGGCGACGTCGGGCTGACGTGGTTCGACAATATGATCGCCCTGAGGCAGCTGGACAAGGCGCACAGGGTGTGTGTTCCCTTGGACAAAAGCCGGGTCTATTATGACGACCAGGAATTCGGCTGACGTTGTGTGAAGGTGGTTTCTGGTCGACCCGCCTCGAATGCAAGCTACTCGAAGACGCCACGGATCTTGACGCTGGGCGGTGATCACACGACGACATTGAGTGCGCTTCGCTCGACGGCGGAGAAGTGGGGCAACGTGTCTGTCATACACTTTGACAGCCATATTGGTAAGTTCCTGATATTCCGGGCCGTCCACATAAAATCTTGATCGCTGACGGAAGACTGTAGACACGTGGGATCCTTCTGTACTTGGAGGCGGGTTGTCTGACTATGCGTGAGTGCCATGTATGGGACAGAGAGGGGCATTTTGGCTCAGAGACCAACGGAAACTGACTGGAAAAAAGCGGTATCAACCACGGAACATTCCTACACATCGCTCACGAAGAGGTATGCAAAGACCAGAGACCCTCCCCGCAGAAGTCTGAAATGCCAGTGCCGCTGCTGACCACTCCGATGGCAGGGATTAATCAAGAATACCTCGATACACGCCGGAATCAGGGCTCCTGTCATCCGTCTCAAGGCTGATATCCGCAACGACATACGCTGCGGCTTCGATCTGATCACAGCTAGAGCCTTCGACAAGATCGGCGCAGACGGTATCATCAGCCAGATCAAGACGCGAGTGGGAGACTCGAACGTGTACATCTCGGTGGACATTGACGTCCTAGATCCAGCATATGCTCCAGGTAAGATATCTTCCCCGCTCCAAGAGTTCTGAGTGTTGCTAATGTGCGGCTCACGATAGCGACTGGCACTGCGGAGCCGGGGGGCTGGACGAGTCGAGAACTGCTGACGATTTTGGATGGGCTGAGCGGGTTGAAAGTGGTTGGAGCGGATGTTGTTGAGGTGGCTCCGATATATGATAATCCGGGAGAGACTACTGTGTTGGCTGCCGCGCAAGTGGGACTGTCGTTGATTCAGCTCATGGTGGATGTGCCGGTCAAATCGAAGGCTGATCAAAAGTAGAGTGAGGAACGACCGTCTGGGGTACACTGAGGCTTCCACTCGTGCTTGGCCACAAAGGGACTTACGGGGTAAGAAGACAGAATGACGAGTTGAAAGTGCTATTAGCACAATTATGCATTTCCTGTAGATATACACGACCGCAGGTTATCAAAGTCGGAGCGCCATTCGTCTTCAGATCCCTTGGTCGGGGAAACATGACCTCCTCACTCAAGGCTTAGCAAACGCTCGATCAACACTCTCCTTCCGTCCATTCAAGCCTCTAAATACCTTCAACGACTGATCTACACCATCTCTCAAAAGTAACTCAACCCCCTCCAACCCAAGACCCCATCCAACTCCCCCCTCACCTCCTCCGGCCCTGCAAACCCGACCCGGCCCGCAATCTCCCCACGCCGTCCACTCGCCAGCTCGTTCCACCGCGCCAGTACCGCCGCATCCACAATGTTCGCGCCCACCCCACTCTCGATGCCCGGCGCTATCCGTGCCGTCGTCTGCGTCGCCGATGGCGGCATGCGGTACGCCTTGGGGTTGAGACCCGCGTGGTGCGGCAGCGTGGTGATCAGCTGCGATACGAGCGAGCTTAGCCGGCGGTATGAAGTCTCGGACAATGGGATCAGCGCCGCAAGAGAACCGGTCGGCGAGGCGAGAAGGAGGATTTGGGGTGCGAGGGTGCCGGCGGTGGGTTTGGTGTCGCCGTTGGTGGTGGGCTCTTGGCCTCCACGGGCTGTAGCTACACGCGGGAGGAGCAGGGATTTCGAGGGGAGATGAGCACCAACGTTGAATGTCGTGCGGTGCAGTAAGAGGTGGCCTTGGAGGGACTTGGGATCTGGAGCACCCATATTGTTAGCAAAGTTTATTGGCGTGAGTGGTGGAATGACGGATCACTTACGCTCAGGATCGAACTGCATGATGTGGATATTCGCGTCAGTGTCTGCCGCGACGATGAACAACTCCTTGCCATCGGGCAGAAAGTCCACGTTCATCACTTCCAGCTTGGTGTTGCTCTTCCCGAACAGCATCATTTTGTATGGTTCTTCCGTGTATCCTGTAAACCAGACACCCTTGAACGCGTCTCCCATAACGCAGAGACCTGTTCCTGGAACTTCTTTGAGGCTCGTCACGTAGTTCGACATATCCATGAACGCAACCGGCAGCAGGGTTCCATCTTCCTTGAGGCCACGGACCGTGCACTTTTGCCCATGTGCAACTAGCACGAAACCCTGGTTTCCAATGCCAGAGATTGCTGTGACGGCGCCTCTCGGGATCTCTTCCTTTGCTATCAGCTTGAACTTCTTGTTCGTCTCAGGCTGACCGGGCTCCGGAATAACACTCGCAAGATCGTAGACGTGGATGCGGCCTCGGATGGGAAGGTCTTCGCCTCTGGAAATAGCAGTCCCAACCACGATAAGCTCGCGGCGCTCTTTGGTCGATTCAGAGACTTCCAGGCTAAGGCTTTTGATGCACATGAGAATTTCGCAGGGTTCCATTTCAATAGTGTCGATGACTGTCCACTTGTCCTGCGTGACCAGACGCAAGCTTCCGCGTTCCGCAAGGGGCTTGAAGTTGGCGGGTAGTTTCTCCTTTTGCCAGAACGGCGCCTGCTGGGGATTACTGTCGTCATCCTTTGGGAGCTCGAACTCTTCCAAGACATTGCACCCCACCACGTACGCTCCCGATGTAGCATGATAGGCCACAGAGTTGACGTCCACGTTTAGAGGCACTTTTCGGACCGACATGCCGACCTCTGAGAAGTTGGTGTCCGATGGGAGTTGCGTGACGCGAGCGATGCCCTCTGTGTCCGCGTAAATGAAACCCTGCTCGCAGCCCTCAGTGTGGAATGTGCTCAGGGTCCTCACACCAACGCCCTGGAGGCCAAAGACCTTTGGTGTCGATTTGGCAGATTTGATGACGAAGCTAGGAGACGGACCAGGAAGGAAAACAGTGCTATAGCCGGCAATGTTGTCGCATACACGGAGTGGCATCTTTAACTCTGGAGTCGCGTCGTCGTCATCGTCGGTATTCACTGGCTCTTCGGCGGCTCTTGCAAAGTGGGTATTGACAACTTTTTGGAAGAACAGCGAGGATGAACTGGTGTCGGTGGAGGTCTTGGCTTGCCTGTGTGGCTCGTAGATTGTCAAGTCATCGTTCCCGTGTCTCAACTGTACAAATCAGCATGCATACCTTCACACTGGTGCGTCCCCGAACTTACTATCAAGTGCGGCGACGTGTGCACCGTGTCGCCAAGGTCTGCTACTAGAACTTCCGTAATAGTCTCTTTGTAAGTGCCGCGGCGTGCAACCCACTCAGGGGTCAGAATGGGAGGAATGTAAGACAATCCATCCGTTGAGAAGACCGGCTTCGACAGATCCGAAAGAGTGAAGACCTGAGAACATGTCAGTCGAACAGTTTCGGCGTCCTGTGGCTTATTTGACTAACCTGCAGACTTCCGACGTTGCTGAGCAGAAACATGAAAATGTTTTTTGTTCCACTCTCCGCCTTGACTTCGCCAAAAATGCCGGTGGTGTCTTGGTAAAGGCAGCCTGATATCCACTTCGTCGAGATGAGGATACCCTCGGGCTTCTCAACTTCCTCTAGCTCGTCGTCCGAATTCATTTTAGCAATGAAAATGCTTGCATCATCTCGGATGAGTAATAAGTATGGGTCAGAGATGCTCGCATGAAGAACTCTAGGCTCCGCGCCTGTCTCCTCATCCTGCATCGGGAGAATCATGTCCAGACCAAGATCTGTATAGAGTGTTAGTACATATCAACCTTCGACATTACGCTTGTGGAATGGAAAAGGCTGACCCCCATCGTATACCCGGACTTCAGACTTGAGCACCTGTATGACCCGGCGGTGGTTTGCCATCGTGCCAGCTTGAACCGTAAACCCGGCCGCTGGCTCGAACTCCGTGCCTGTCAGGGACTCAAATCCAGCTGCAGTCAGGGCATAGACGTCTGAAGTTTCATAGTTGTCGAGATCGATCTTAGCAACAATCATGAACGTGTCATATTGTGCGGTCAGGTCATAGTCATCGCCAATGGTCTGAGCTCCCTTATCACCCTGTGCTTTCGATACCGGTTTCTTTGCACTCATGGTCCACAAGCCTCGTGCTTCCGGAAAGTCGAATCTTCCTATAACCTTGGGTTGCACTTCGCGGTTCATGAATGCTAACGAGCCAGCCTTGCCAGTGCCCACGGCAGCCACCAGTTGCAATTCGCTTCGGACACCAGCGTGGCTTCGCTCGTCTTCCGCATCGGGGAGACCTGGTGTCTTGCCGTATGTGATGTCTTGTATGGGCGCAATGCTCGTGAGTCTGTCGTGGACGCGGAACACGAGCTCGGCCCCTTTCGCTGCCGCAGCACCCTTTGATGCAGTGGTGGTTGTGTCCGCATAGATGTCATCGTCATCATCGTCGTCCAAGTCATCTTCGTCAAAGTCCTCGAAGTCAAGAGACTCTTGCAGGCGGGACTTCTTCTTAGATGCCTGGACCTGCTTGCGCGTCCATCCGAACACGAGCGAGTCTCCATACTCGCTGCCCGCGAACAGCGCGTTTTTACCGACGCGGCTGAGTGACGATACCCGGTACGGGATAATGTTGCCGCCGTTTTCCGGGGTGACGAGCTTGACTTGTAGCGCAGACACACGACGCCCGTCGATGACAAAGTCCAACACTGCGAAACGGCCATCAGCCAGAGCGATCAACATTTGGCTCGTCTCCTGAGAGATGAAGTCGAGAACGCAGCCTTCGAGGCGAAGACATAGGTCGGATTGGTCTGTAAGGCTGAAGTCGGTGCATTGCTTGGTGAATGGATTCACGCCCACCCCATTCGTTGCGCCGGACTGATCGATATGAACCAACTCGTTAGGCCCAACGAGTAAAGCACCACCAACGGGAGCAGGAAGAGCAACCACTTTAAACAACCCCCCTGGCAAACCGTTCACGGACAGAATGGTGGTGGACGCCTTTTGTTGCAGATCTAGCGTGAACACCATGAAAGATAGGTGGTCTTTCCGACCCAGAGCTGCTGACGAGTCCAAACTTGAGGATAGAATGCCAAAGGTGGGCTCTCTATACTCGTACAGAAAGGCGAGATCAATGGGGTAGACGAGGTTTGGATCGAGAATGGAGAGGCGGAGGACAAATGACGGTGAATATGGTGTGTCTTCTATGTTGCTACTTCCATTTACAACGGCCGTAGACGCGTCTTCTTGCTTTTCGGGTCTGGGGCCATCCAATTCCGGGTCCCAGTCATCCATAGCAATGTCACCGTCTTCCTCATCCACCTGTTTGAAGGGCAGGATGGCCAGGTTCCTGGCGCCAAACTTGAGTGCGGCGCATCTGCTGCCCGGGTCTGCTGTCAGGAAGTTGACGCAGTCATTCAAAGCGGGCGCCCAAGGACTGCCTTGATGCTCCTCTTGCTCGTAGTAATGAATTGAAACGGTCGTGACATTATAGCGCTCCGGATCCCATTCCAGCAGACTCAATTTGGCGTCTTTGAACTGGACCAGCAGCGCTTCGCCCCCTGACGGTGTATTCGGTGTCTTGACGCGCACGAGCCCAGTCACAGTGCCCGAAAGATTGATTTCGGCGATCAGAACAAGCTTCGTGTTTGTCGTGCGCTCGGCTCTTTGAAAGGCTGCGTCGCCGCCCAAGAAGGAGGACTCCAGGCCATCGTCGTCGTTGATGCGACTGTCATACTTGACGGTAGCTTTGGTCGAGTGTAGGGTGGAGAATCGAGAATTATCGAGTTCGGAGGTGATATTCCGGGTCTCGAAGATCTGGAGGAGAGAGGACTTTGCAACAATGAGGTTGTGGCTTTGTGCCGAGAGGAAGGGGAGGTCGAGGGAGTGAGTGACTGCCGTCGGCGGAGTCAGCTCGGTATAGCACTGCATTGCGAGTGTTTTGCTGCTTGGATCATATGCAATCCATGATAGAAGGAGACAAGGAGGTAAAGCTTATCTGATGGAAGAGACAATCGCAAATGTGCGCTGTCAGATCTGGCGATTTTGATCGTGGCTTGCAGAGGTGCAGCTGTCGCAACATGAAGAAGTCAACCTCAGTCGCGGATGGCGCGCCAAGAAGCAGGCCCCCCCCCCCTGCTCCGTCCGGGCAGCTCGCCTACCCTTGCACATTGAGCAGGGTTGATAGCTCCTGGGTACGACGCTCCGAAACGTCATAAACAACATCCTGCCTGCTTCCTATGATGTTTACCCCATTCTTCCCGCATTCCAGATCATGCTCCTGCCAATTCCCTCATCCTACTTCACCTTCCTAAGAGTTCTCTAAGGATTGATCGACAAGTCTGCAAGATCCAGTCCCTATCTAATACCCTAAGATTGATTGTTCAACAACAAGATGGCTTCTGCAGGCTACCTGCAAATTAGCCTGATCTGGGTGGCGTATGCCATCGCAGTTGCACTCGCCCTCGTCGCCGCGGTCATCACCACCCTCACCTGGCAAAACCCTCGAGAACGCTCTGCCATCGTCTCTGTGGTTGCTATCATCAGCTTGACCTCGCTGCTCGCAACAGTCTTGCTCCTTCCAGTCGATATTGCCCTGGTTTCTGCAACGACATCCACGACACTCGGTGCAAAGAAAGACTGGGCCACCCCCGAACGTGTCGAAAACATCCTCTTCACTTTGAAGGTCGTCTACTACTCTCTCTACAGTTTCGACGCGCTTCTGTGCCTCGTGTTCATACCCTTCTCGTACTTTTATTACGAGGAATATGACGAGGTCGACGAAGAGGAAGGCAACAAGGGCGTCGGCTCGAAGCTATGGGGAGCTTTCAAGTACACAATCGCCTTCATTGTCTTCGTCGTACTGATCTTCCTCATCGGTTTCTTCGTTCCGGCCGTGGGCGGCAATGAGGGTGACCGGCACCTCGATCTTGACTACTTCCAGAAGCTGTTGACGGAGAATAGGGGCGAGAAGGCTTTGACTTTCGGCCTTGGGCTGTTGGTCACATTGGGAACGCTCCTCTACATCCTCTACACCGGAACTGGTTTGGCCTTACTTCCTGTATCCTGGATCAAATCTGCGCCTTCGATCTCCGCTCCGCAGCTGTCAGAAACAACCGAGACCCAGCTTGAGGCGAACAGAGAAAGGCAAAGACAGCTCGAGCTGCGCAACACGGGAAATCCTGATGGCATGTCGACCAAGGACCAACGGGAGATGGACCTACTTGTGCGAGAAGAGCAGACACTGCAACGACGCCAGAGACTTGCGTCCGAGGCTCGTGGCGAAGGCCATAGCGGTATCTACCGATTGTGGCTGAAGATCGAGGCCGTCTTTCGACCTGTCAAGTTGATTGGCGGGCTTTTGCTGTTGTTGCTCGCAGTCGTTCTCTGGGTCTCAATGCTCATTACTGGCATTGACAAAGCTGCCAACTCTATCTGCAAGGTAGGTTGTCATTTGTATAGCGCTTCCTGAGCCTTCTGCTGTCCATGCTAACGGAATCTACCTAGTCCCGCTGCGGATACATCCTCGGCCACATCAACATTTTCCAACCAATCAACTGGCTCTTCATCCAGTCTTCCAAGGCGTTCCCTGTTGACTATATCCTCATGGCTCTCCTTATCTTGCTCCTCTTCAGTAGCTCTATCAGCGGTATTGCCGCCGTTGGCATCCGATTCCTGTGGATTCGCATTTTCCAGATTAAGAAGGGTAGGACTCTTCCTCAGGCTTTGCTGATTGCTACTGTGATGCTGGCTTTGATCATCTTCGCCATCAACTACGCCATCTTTGCCATGGTCGCTCCTCAATACGCTACCTTTGGTACCCAGGTCTATTGCGACAATCCACCTCGTCACCCTGGCGACCAACCCGATTGCTCCGACCACAAGGGCCTGATCAAGCCTTGCTCTGAGCTTGACGACAACGCTGCCGCTACTGCCGTGTGCACGCCCTCTGTCATGTCGACTTTCCTCAACAGAATCACACTGAACTGGCCGGTCTTCGGTGCTATCGATTTCTGGGCACAATTCGCTTTCCTCGGCGTGTTCCTCATTGTCTTCCTCACTTCTTTGTTCCGTGCACCCAAGCTCAATCTTGCAGAGATTGACGAGGAGGCGGAAGCGGATGAAGAAGAGGGTCTGTTGGCGAGCACGGGCAGGCGCTTCCAGGCTACCTGGCAAGACGTTAGAGGGAGCACTGGCGCGCAGAGTGGCAGCGGATCATATGGGACGAACTAGTGGTCGTCTCTAGGCGGAGGAGCCATGGGCTACTGAGGAAAGGATATCAAATTGCATGAGTGATGGTTACCGGCACAGCATTTTTCGCGAATTCGGGCTGGGAAAGTAATAAGGAAAGGACGCATACAAAACTTCAAGATTTCTGGAGGCTGCATTGTTAATTGTACGAGCGATGATTTTGAACGAGGTACCCATTCCGCAAAGGCGAATACGAACCTGGAAGGTGATACACCCATTCACGACCTGCTTCTCTCCAAAACAAAGAATATCGGCTCCGGGCCAACTGTGACATTCCAGATGCAACATAAGCACATGCTTTTCCCGCGCATCTTGGCAGTATTGGGACTTTCTCCCTTGCCAGGAGCTGCGTGCCCGCAGCAAAACCCTTTCCCCGCCATCCTGCATATCCACATCCACCTAAACCGCCATGCTATTCCTCCAGAGCGCGGGAGTTTTCTTCTTCGGTTTCATCCTCTCGCGCTTGCTCCTCCTCCAACGACCTCCTTCTGCGGCGGAAACCCTCCTCTGCTGCCTTGCCATCGCCATCCTCTGGCTGCTCCGCTTCCTTGTGCAGCGCGTCAGCAGTGAACCGGTACGCGCAGGCCGCGGCATTCGCCAGCTAGGAGATGGCGACTGACGGGCTCCCGGAACATCCGAAAGAATCTACTAGCCCTTATACGATGGCCGCCGTCATGGAAAAGCTCGCCGCAACGTTTGGCGAGTTACCGCAGTTGGGACAGCCGTCATACATGTTCGTCGCTCGGAAACACCCCACCGACCACCCTCCTCCCCCGGCACAGAGCCGCCGCAAAGCCGCAGTCGCCCTATCCTTGCTGCGCAGAATTTTTCCTCTGTACTGTCATCTTATAGTTATCGGTGTATCTCTGTCTGTAATGTCGCTCATCCTTACGGGCCGTCCGTGGACATTGCCCAGGTGTTCAAGGGGATCCCCTTCTGGATCCGCGTCATGTACGCTGGCAGCGAGGACCCCGTGTTTGTTCTACATAAGCGACTGCAAGCGGGCGAATTGCGCGGTGCGCCTGAGGACCTTTCTCGGGACTTGGCTGCTAGGATTTGGTATTACATGGATCATAAAAATCGCGCCGTCGGCCGGGATTGGTTTCGGGGTGCGCTGGGTGGTGAGGCGGAGGGTGTTGGTTGCTGGGAACAAGGCTACGGGAATGGTCAGCTGGCACCGTTTGATTGCTGCATTGTGGTTGAAGATTGCACTTGGCTGGAGGAAGACTGGCATCTGAATGGCGATGTTCAGGTTGGATAGGTTCGACGGGCATACTAGGGTTGGCGCAACACTTGACATCCCGTCGTCGTCGTCGGGTTTGGGACACGTGAGCGGACCGGCGTTAAAAATTACTCAAGCAGCCATGAGTCATAAAATTGTATCAATTTCCCCTGATTGTTACAAATAACTTGCAACATTGCACTGTAGATGGGTTGCAGGTATTATTTCGGCATCTTCAGGACCATGCTATGTCCTCTCCTCCCACTGTTTGCGGGTCCTGCCCGTGCTACGAATTACGGCCTTACAACGCTCATGAAGCGGAACTTCTAGATGTTTCCGACGGATACTATGACGCAGAAAGTTTTGACGAGGTTCCAGGTCAATTCTTTGCTGTGCAGGCAGCACTAGTTACTAAGTACGTACTGGAGATACCCCTGACTCGCCGCGCAAGGCTATGACTTATACAAGGCTGCGGCGCACAATCTGTGGGTGTCTGGGCCCGAAGTATCCGCTTTGCTAACAATACGCGATCATAAATCGAAAGCTCAAGCTGAGGTGACGAGTGGGGGATTGAGATGTGGACGCATGTGAGAACACACCACAGTATCGGAGCGGAGGTAACAGGTCTATCGGTCGGAGACCGCGTCTATGGTGTCAGTAGAAGGTGCTTTAGCAGCCATGTGAGAGTTCTAGCTGTCTTTGCGCAAAACCTGCATTCAGTACATGAGCTTTTCGATTCTAATACCATGCCCGTGAGCTTAATGTCGGTTGTTGATGCCTTTGAGTATGCGACACGGCTCCGGAAGGGCTGCAAGGTCCTGGTTCACAGTGCCATCACGGACCTAGGGCACGCAGCTATTCAAATCGCGAGAGCAAAGGGCGTTGACATCTCCGCTGTGGCTGAAAGCTGAGGAGGCCTCCTTCCTGGTCGACACGATCCGTCTCCCTCTCGATAACGTTTGTATTAGACAAGAATTTGGGATTTGACCAAACAGGATCACGTCACGCAAGCCCTCGATACAGGGTCAAGTACGCCATCCGGACGATGCATCAAAGACATTGTGCATGCCGTAGAATCTGAGCTTCAGGCCGAAGTCAGCTTCGACAAGCTGACCATCGACCAGTGACAGACTGATACTACGGCTAAGACAGCCGGTACCGTGACCCTGCACGAGGCCACGCTGAAGTATTCTTTCGATTTCTTCGTCATGCTTGGCAGTACCAGACAGTGCGGGCTCCTGTCACCTAAGCTGCTGACGTTGCGGCCGATGATTTCCTCGCGTCCTTTGCGCGATGACGCCAGCGTCTTGGCCTCCCAGACTCGACAGTGAGGTTTGGCTCCGTTAGCGACCTCACTCTTGAACCCAGCGAGACTCCAAAGGATGCTGTGGGTCTTTGCACAGGTGAAGAGCTCGCGCATACCATAACAGAGTGCCAGGCACTGAGAACTCTAACTCTTGAACCCGCATTTCTGAACATGAAAGCAACAGCAGGGTCGCGAAAGAAGGAACGCGTCGGGAAGCAACATCGGGAGCCAACCTGATTACTTGTCTGGATTATCTGCACCTGTCGATACCGAGACCGATCCTGGCCGGCTTCGGTTGGAGCCGTGGCGGGCGGCCGCTGTTGCCTATGCGCAGCGTCAGTGATGCGAGACGTCGTGAACTTGAAAATGCGTGCTCTGATGGGGCTGAGGCCGAGAACGACTCCGGCAGTAAAATTGCCCGCATGCATTTTGCCTTCGACGAGGCTATCGGTGTGGAAAATGGGGGACGACTGGGATCAGTTCATCTTGTGACTGATAGACTCACCTTGGCCATTGCTGAGATGGTTTTCATGGACGCTGACAAAGTAGACCCGGCCAAATCGGTGACGGAGCATAGCGTAGACAGCCTGATTGCGGCAGTGTTGAGAATATGGTTCTCTCAGGCCTTGCGAGTAGGCTTGAGGGATCTGATTGATACACAGACGGGTATCAAAGATTTTTCCGAGGGGATAGTGGATACAGCGCATGAGCTTGACCACTGACGGGATATATTTCATACCGATGTTGAAGCAGCTACGCAGGTGTACACAACCAGGGTCATTCATTACGCAGATGGATAACATAGTGTCGCTGCCCAATTATCGGAATACGACAGCACATGCACTTAATTTAAGACTCTTGACACAGTTGCCTTCTGGCCGCTGGGATTTTACCGTGTAAATCTTTTGTGGGCGAGGCTGCGACTTATACCCATCTTTTATGATTAGCGCGACAAGACTGCCAACTTCCCTGTAGATCTGCCCGCATCTGACCGATGTGCGGGATTGGTAGTGCATTGACCCAGCTTCCACCAAACCACTAACGTCGCACGGCTACCCATGAGCCTGGACGATGCAGCAAATCAATGTTTATCCCAGACAGCACTCATTCTTGACTTTATACTTTCTAGAACACACGATCCATCAATTCCGCCTTATTGCAAATTATGTCGTGCCAACCAACTCATGTCCATTTGTGGGCTTAAGAGGGAGTGATCATTCGCTCTCGGCCAAACGATCGCACCGGTTCGCGAGAGATACATAGGTCCTTAGTAGGTACCGTCTATGTTCCGGGATTTCCAGCAGCTCGAACTCCCAGACAACCAAAGCAATCGTCTCCCCAGCACTGTCTCGGACCCATGACGAGCCCCAGCTGTGGCCCGGCCACCGCGTCAAAGTCGATCCCGCCGTCCTCCCTGACCACAAGCCATCGCTCCGGTTCAAAGAGCTTCGGGTCGCACGACTTATCCCGCTTTAGTCCTGTAGCTGCTTTCTCACTACATCACCTCGCCCTTCTTTTCCGACGCTCCGCCCGCGATTCGCTCTTTTGCCTTCGTGGCCAGGGGCCGCAGCCCGTTCTGCGTGTTGAGACTGTACCCGCCGGCCCTAAGGCTTCATCCCGAGATGTGGTGTGGTGTAGTGTGGTGAATTTGTGACTTTAGAAACCGTCTGGGACGGTCGCAGGTGAGACTTCACCTTTGGCCACATAACATCCGTGGTCCGAGTCAAGGAGATTCCCCCTCAGTCTGAACTCGATTCTCAGTGACCGCAGACTCATGGAACTCATGCTCAAGAGTCATTCGCTTATCGAGTTGATACTGTGGTTGATGGTCTAGACAAGCTTCCAACACCAACACCATTAGCACAAGAGCGTTGCGTTTGATATCCCCCCCCCCCCTTCGGAAGGATGGAGAAGAAACAAGGACAACGATTCTTCATCGTTCCGATTGCCTCCAACAAGAATCAAAAATATACGCACAGAACAAGCTGAGACACCTTATCAGGAGGTACTTGTGATTCTGCAATGGAGGCGCTGTATGGGCGTCCGGCATTCGATGTTACCTGCTGGAATACACAGCACCAAATAAGCCGGATGGCAACATTCGCAATAACGAAGCCCACAGTGCTGAGACGCCGACCAAAGGACTCGGACCGGTCATTCAGAACATTTGGACGCTCTTTCAAGCTCGTCCTGCTCTGTCTCCTCCAGCCCCTCTGACTTCTCATCTTGCTTGTGCTCATACTTGCGTTAAAGCTGTAAGCAATTTGTGGCCCAGTTGTGGCCAGGCTGGTCATCGTCCTGCTAAATAGCAATATCACCATCAATATTCACGGATGATAGCCCGTACGCTCCAATGGGTACCGATTTCAACCTAAGGCCTGTTATCGTCAAATCATTTCAACGAGAGGCCGAAATTGATATAATTGATAATATCCTTTAAATTCTTCTGAAACCTTATTATCAGAGGAATTAAAGGGGTAGTGAGATTGATGACTAGCCTGGTTTTGCCACCATGGTTACATGGACGGCATCCTGCTTGAAGTCTGTTGCCTAACTCACAAGCGCCTGAATTTCAAGGTTCCTGAAATCCGATTCGAATTTATTTTTGGGCATTATAGGCGCCCATGGGAAGCTGATTTGGTCCTCAATTTTCACACTTACACACTGCCGTGGACCGTGGCAGCGGCTGAGGTTGCAGTGAGATGATGGACGAACGCGGATAAAGTCACATTAAATACGAGAGTAAGCTGACTGGCAGGTGATTGGCCAGGGTCAATGGCTCACAATATTTGCGTGCTGCAATGCAGATGCATTCGAGACGAAAGTGGCAGGAACTTCCAACACTAAACCCAAAAAGTATGTCGTCTATCAGGTCCCTGTGCTGCCTAAAGAATACCTAGTAATGTGCATTTGGCGACTTCATTAGGGTAGGCACTCCCACAAGTAAACAAAACACCTCTTGCAGTTCACTCGTTCTTTCCTTCACCAACCACAAGAACCTCTCGCCTGCACCTCTCGTACCACCTCGCCGGACTCACCGGCCCATAACTGAGATCGATTGACCGCCCCCACCACTCGCGCCGTCTCAAATCCTCAAGTTCACAAACACGAGATACTCTATACAACAGATCCCATTTGCTTCCTCAAGCAAAGCAATCGCGAAGATGCTTTCCATCATCTGCGTCGGCTTCCGCGCCCTACAGGTATGTCCTCCTCTGTGCTTTCCCTTGTTGCGCGCGTCACAGCTACCTCACTCAGGCGCGGTGCCACAAACACCATAACACAAGCTGATCACGACCAGATCCTCATTGCCGTCGTTGTCGTGGGTATCTCAGCTACGTTCATGAAGGACCAACACCTTGGCGACGCCCCTACCACCACACGCTTCAGCGTCTTTGTCGGCGTCTATGGGTAAGAAATTCAAAACCCTTGCTTTTCACGCATCTTCTCTTCCGATACGGCTAATCGTCCCTGCTGACCCCTGGCATGACAGAATGCTCGCCGGTGCCGTCGGTCTCGTGTGTCTCTTCGTCGATCGCATCCCTGCTTTGGTCCAGATGGTCGGCGATGGTCTCGGCGCGCTCTTCTTCCTCGCTGGTGGAATTGCCTGGGCTATCGGCATGAAAGGCCAGTCTTGCACCCTGTCGAACATCCGAGAGCTCTACGAAAACCCGCTCCTGAACCAGGGGTGCGACAACGGCTACTGCTACGTCTCGGGTGACGCCAAGTCCATCGATGACATTTGGCCCAGCCCGTTGAAGGGTCTGTGCCAGAAGGCTTTCGCGAACGAGGGCTTTCAGTTCGCGGGTTTCGTGGCCTTTGCCATTCTCGTTGCTCTGGGTTTCCTGCAAGCTAAGAGGAAGGGACCCAAGGCGCATTATGTCTCCTGAGTGTGCAGGTCGCTGACGTGTTGGGCACATGCGAATGGATGTCTAGTATGACGGAGGTGCGGTACCTCATCACCAGCTGGAGATATCGGCCTCATTCTGTGTCAAACACGATCGGGTGGTCCTAGAAGTGATTGTTCGGTTGCGATATGGCAGGCTCACTTTGGGGCACAACAATTGTTGCGAGGGCCCAGAATCTGGAGGACTGAAAGATGGTTTGGTCTTAATTTGATGGATGCATTGTTTCGTGGTCGAAGTTCAGTGACGATCGAAGCGGACTTGAGACGGCCTTCGAGGTAATAGTAATGAATGAAATCTGCGTACTTGTTTGATCTCCAAGGTTTCGTCCCTCGAAACAACACCTGTTGACCTGCCTGTAGCCGTAGAATGTCCGCCTTCGCGTCCCTGGTTTCCTCAGTCCTGGCATAACCCAGGACCCCACGGTAGTCGAGGAAGCTGATTCAGAACGTAGTGATGGCAGACTTCTTGCTGTTATTTTTTCAGTCTCAAGTTAGACAGATCACACCAGTCGAAGAGCTGGTTCAAGCCAGTAGCAACGTCGTCTGACGCCTGATGGCACCGCGTCAACAAAGAGAACCAGAAAGATGCCGCATGACTACGAATGCACGCAGCTATATCTTCCTCGGATCAAACCTCTCCCAAGCATGCCCTCTCTCATCCCACCCCGCTGAAGGCCCAACATGCATATCCTTCCAGCAGCGCGCACAGTACACATCACCGTCGCAGCCCGCACACCGCACCGTAGCATCCTCCAGACACACGATGCACCACGTCTTCATGTCCTCGTCAGAAAACCCAGGCCTGCCCTTATTCTTCATAATGCCAGGCACAGGGCGGTCCTCGGGCTGGAATGTGGGCGCTGAGGGTAGGCCGAAGGCGTCCGTGGTGATGGGCTTGCGACCGGGCCCTTTGAGGGCGGTGAGGCGGGCGGCTATGGAGGACTCGAAGGGGTCGTCGGCTGTGGTGGAGGAAGAAGGCACTGGGTCTTGAAGGGCGGTGGGCACGGTTGGGAGAGCGAGGGCTGTGTTGGCATCGGGTGGTGTTGGGAGGTCTGGGGATGAGTTGGCTGAGTCGGCCGTTAGTGGACCACCGTCTGGCGGCTCGGAGGGCAGTTCAGACTCTGTTGGCGCATTGTGACTTTCGAGACTTAGCTCGTCCATCGTCCTGTCGAGCACATCGCGGACTCTTCGTGTCATTTCCTCTCCTTCCGAATCATCGTCTCCTTCGCCTTTGCTGGCGTCCAGATCCATGTCATCCGAGGCTTTCGACTGTCCTTCCGGTTTCTTGCCTAAATTGGCTAGGAGCTCCTCTACTCTCTTTGCGGGACTGTCAACATCGTCGTCGTCGTCCTCAGAAACAGACCAATGATCCTCATCGAGGACCAGGCCGTCTAGAATCTCCTCGAGAGTCCTGTCATCCGCGTGTATGCGATCCTTGCCCTCTGTTTCTTTTGCGGTTTTAGACTCAGTTGACCCCGTTCTGGCTTTCTTGGAGGGCAGAGAGGGAGCATTGCGTTTCTGAGATAGACCGTCAGGAGGTTGGATGACTCGTTCCGTCTCCGTGTACGGGGGAGGAGGGTCTTGTGTGGCCGCCTTTGGTGTGCCCTCTGGCCGCTCTCTCAGCGTTTTGAGCCGTTGGGCCAGGGCATCTTCCCTAGACAATGGCTCATCCTCCACTCCGCCCGTTGTGAGCGCCTTCAGGGTGCTTATGGCACATTAGCATGAGCCATCCAAGTGAAGCATGCCGCTTGTAGATTGCTTACTTGGTTGGCGGATCAAGGTTGACAGCGGTTGGCTTCAGAGCGTTTAGCCTGTCAACCAGGCGTCTGTAATTAGGGTCCGTCATTGGTCACCATACGCCGGTCCGCCGGAATTGATACGGCAGTTTTTGCGGTGGTACTTCTAGATCTCAGTCTGGGATATATTCCGCGGACAATAACACAGTAGTTGGTCAGCCTCGAAGTCGAAAGGCTGACCTGACTGCTGAGTCATACGTGAGTGGCGTTGAAACGTTGGGCGCCCTCACGATCGGATTTCCGATATTCACATCAGGGTGTCTTCTTGTCTTGTGTTGCTATTGGTGAGGCAGATCGGACAATTCAGTATCTTTAAAATGGTTTAGGATATATCAAAGTGCGAAGACGCCACTACCACGGACCACGGTAATGTGTACAAAGTACGTAGTAGGAAAGCACTGCCACGGGTGCAGCCCATGACTAGAGGTCAGACATGTGGTCGAAACAAGCATCATCCTGTCTACGGTTTAGGTGCATACTAAGTACCTATGCACTCCGGAAACGGCGCTAATGCATGTAGTTATCGAGTGACAGGCTCAGTCGCCAGCCGACGTCATTTCTATGGCCTTTGGAATGGCCCGCCAGTTGGATCCCACGAGAGGGCGGTCAAGTGTTGCGGTCTATTGCAACTCTGGCCTGGACTTGAGGGAGCCTTTGGGCCGCAGAAGGGTCTCTTGTTGAAACAAAGCAACCAACTGGACATGCTCAAAATAGCAACCACATTGGTAGGCTGGCTCGGTCGTGGAAGGGAACATGGAGGTGGTGCCATGGAAGACTCGAAGAACAAGGGCATCCCGGGCACTCATCGTTGGTGACTCTTCTATCAGGACGTTCTCTGTTCGCCGCAATGTGCCGAATCATGATGACTGCACTGCAGCTCCGTTTTCGCGACCTGGCGATACCAACAACTCGCGCCCAATCCGCCAACCCAGGAGAAAGCCCCGCGCCAGTGGGATGGCCTCGCTAGAACAAGGCGCAGCTACAAAGTACGCTAGCCTAAACCGCTTCGGGACAACTGCTGACAACCACCACACTTCAGAAGCCGGAGCGATGACTTCACTGCCCAGGTATAAGATCTGGCTAGGGCGCGCCACCTCGCCTCCTTCTAGAAAGAATTGAGCTGTTGCCTGCAGTAGTGATTATTTCCTTGGTAACAGACACACCATATATTGGGGTGTGAATTGGTCATCGTTCCCGTCGATCCGCTACAAGTTTACTTGGCGTTTCAACTCGTCTTATTCAAACCCTCGCCGCCTTTTCCATACTACATCGTTCTCCTCCCAAACAAACGCCTCTCCACCAAATCGAGCACAGACTTCTTGTCCAAAAGTATCGAAATCGCATTACTCGAATTTCCATCACTCAAAAATCGCGATCCAAGCAAAGCATGAAGTTGAGCCTCATCATCACGGGCATTGCCCTCTTCGACGCGGCCTCGGCAAGCGCAATCCCCGAGACCGCCGACCTCACGTCAATCTCTACCCAACACGCACAGCGCGACATCGACCCAGCAGCGTCCTGGTCGGATCTCTTCAAGCGCAAGGGCGGTGGCAGCGGTGGCGGAAGGGGCAGTTCGGGCGGATCGTCGAGTAGTTCAGGTATGCTTTCTCCTCCCGGCGCAGCCCATTCCCAACTAACGCGCCAAGGCAAATCAGGGTCCTCGTCCTCCTCTTCCTCTTCCTCGTCAGGCGGCCGCGGCTCGTCCTCCTCTTCTGCCGGCGGCCGCACAACGACCGGCTCCGGCGCACCACGAACCTACGGCGGCGGCGCATACTACGGCGGCGGCACGACGACACCCTACCGCGCGGGCGGCGTCTCGACACTTGGCCTCGCCTCGGTTGGCCTCTTTGGTGTCGGTGCGCTGTCGCTCGCTTTCTGGCCGGGCATCTGGTACCACCCGGCGTATCTATACCCGTACAGCAACCCGTGGACGTACCGCAACGAAACCACCGGCAACAACGAGACGAAGCCCGTCACGTGCGGCTGCGACGCCTACCAGGTGTGTGGGTGTGAGGACAATAACAACACCGATTATGTCAACTCTGTTATTGGAGATGGGTCGTACAACAATCTGAACAAGAGCCTGGTGACGGTGGCGAATGTCAACGGGACGGATACGATTTTGATTAATGGAACGCTGCCAAACGGTACCACTGCCAGCGGCGGCACCGAGTCGGCTAGTTTGGGTGTTGGTATGCAGGAGCTAGTCCAGATGGCTGGCTGGTGGCCTGCGGCGCTCACCGTGGCGATGCTGGCGCTGTAATATGGTCTCGAAAAGGACACGGTCTGACTGGCTCGACGGCTGGTAATGTTGCTCGTTACGTTACAAACTTCACGTTTCACGTTCCCTGGTTATTTATGGCGTATATATTGGTAGCTTGGGCTCTTGGATTGGTTTTGGATACCCTATCAAAACACTGGTGCTGAATGATGAGTTGAATTGATGCCCAACTGAGCGGTTTGATCGTTATTGGATTCCATATTGTTGCCCGATCGGATAGTTTAATGTTACATAATGCTATGACTGGCTGGCTGGCTCAACCCACCGACGTTGATAAGTGATATGTGGTTGTTCCATGAATTGTAGGGTAACATGTAGACGATGAGCTGGCCATCAGCAAAGCAGTGCATGCTGGCAAAACATCCATGGATGCATCTGCTCTGTGCTGTCTGTCCCTAGCTCAATATGGTTTGCCGATTAGAAATCTGTTCTGTGGAGTAGATCCAGTACTAGGTAGCCATAAGTTGACTGCTACTGTATGTTGTCATCCAGTTCGGTGAGACTGGGAAGCACGGGAACCGACCATTTGCTGGCAGTTGCTACTCTGCCAATCACCAGAATCCTTCACAGAGTTTTGCATGATCACCTACATGGTACCGCCTCTCCATTTGTGGACGGCAACACGTCTAAGTGTTTCGCTGTTTTGGTCCACGAGGAGTCAATATTACCGACAACTTGTGGAGCCGCTGAAACGTTGAGTAATTATTCTCCACCATCCACCCAGACTAGCTATCCAATGGTTGCTTACAACTTAAGGCCATCTGAATCCCTTAGCCGAGCACCGAATTTATAGAATATAATAGGAAGAGGAATCATCGAAATTGCAATGAATCCAAGCAAAGAGTTGCCCCAGCCGACCCCCAAGGAACTACACATAGGCGGTCCAGCCAAAGGAAGAAAAGCGCCCACAACACTCCGCAGTATGACATTCGCGCTGATACCGGAAGCCGAATGCATGGGATAGCAATCAAGAATGTACGTGTTAATGCCGAGGAACAGGCCCATGATTCCAAACCCGTACGGAACCAGCGAAAGAACAGACGATGCCCAGTGAACGGCATAGTAGGTGCTCCAACCATACCAGAACAGGGTAACGGGGAGGAAAATCCCCATGTATATACTTGGGACCAGTCGTATCTCGGGCACAAACATCCCACCGTTGGCCTGTGCGAGCCGCACGACAGTTTTGTCCGAGAAATAGGTGAGGAACAGCGAGCCCAACACGTTACCCAAGCCTGGGGCCAGATAAACGAGGCCCGTCAAGTTCGTGGCAAAGCCATACGTTGTTTCGAACACAGCTGGGTATCGTGGTGTACAGCAGATAGACAACCCCGAACGTGAAAGCGACGTACATCGAGAGCCAGAATACGACTGGAGACAGCACTAGCATCTTGAATGGCAGAACTAGACTGCGGATGATAATCTCGGTCGATGTCCGCTGACCCGAGTTGTCGACGTCGTAGCAGCTCTTTAAGTCGTGGCGTCCTGATTCCTTCTGAAGACGAGTTGTTCGTCGGCGCATGAGGACCGCGTGGCTTGTCTATTTGTTCAAGTGACATGCGGTGAGAATGGTGACGGGTACGGCAGCAGCTAGAACAATCCAAAAGTTGATTCGCCAGCCAACTGAGTCGGCTAGAAAGCCGCCCACGAGGGGACCAACAGTGGGACCTGATAAATCATACGTCAGATACATAGGTAATTCATAGTAACCGAGTGACTCAGGTCACAGATTGGTTGTGGTGAAGGCTAGAACGAGATGCATGACTTACCGATGAGGGGCCCGATATTCCATATGCCAATAGCAAATCCACGCTGCTCTGGCCGGAATAGATCCCCAATGATAATACCACCCAGATTCTATTCCTCAAGTCAGCCAACCACCTCCCGAAACCAAGACAGGCTATCTACTTGGGTGGTCATAAACATACCAAGCACCCAGCACCGCCAATGCCACTAAAGAACCGCGACACAATGAGCGTCTCGATATTCGGAGCCAACGCGCACCCAATCTGCCACAAGCAAAAGCACGCATTGGCGACAGACAAAACCCACTTGCGTCCGTACACCTCGGACAGCGGACCTATAAAGATCGGACCCACGACATACCCAAGCAGGTAGATGCTGACCGTCATAGACCCGACGTGGCATTGTCATTACCGAATTCAACATCCAGCCGGGTGATGGCCTGTGACAGGATCGAGGATGCGAAGGGGGTGAGAAACGTCATGATGGCCAGGAGTGCTACCCAAAGCCATTTTGCACGTACTGGGAAGTTGAAGGGCATCTCGGGGTCGGACTGGCTGGTCCAGCCAACGATGCCGCAGTCGAGATCGGTGAGTGGAAGGGGTTCGTGAAGAATGCCTGTCTTCTGCAGAGGCTGCAGTTTCTCATTGTCCAAGCCTTGCGGGGGCTGCGCGGTGGTCTTTTCAGGCATCTGACTAGTTAGTTAGCTTATCTCTACAAGACGTCGATACTAGTAGAAGTAGAAACGCACCAGATCGACCCCTGCATTGACATTTTGAATAGACATAGCACCTAGGCGTATTAGGTTGTAAAGAACGCTCTTGGCGTGGCTAGTACCAGCGAATAATGACAAGGACGAGGACGAGGCACCGTGGGCGACTTCTGCGGTGATGCTCTTGAGGACAGGTACCTGCGGGTTTGAAACAAAAAACCTGGTAAAAGGAGAGGCGCAGCGTGGGGGTTTAACTGACAGGGCTGCTTAGGTACTTAGTACCAAGATTCGCATCTTTCGGTCGCGTGTGTGCTGCTTAGAAACTCGAATAATTGCTCCGATAAATGCTCAGGTATAACAGCTGTATTTGGCAAGCCGCGTTCCGCCACACAGTAGCTTTGAGTATGAGACAAGCCTTTCGCGGATGTTTCGAAAATGTGCTTTTCGAATCCTGACCGCCTTGAAAAGGGGCTATCGCACAATAGCTGATCTGTTTGTAGAAATTGTACCTAGTAACTAGGTACATTTGATAGGGGTGCACGGTTGATACATGGTATTTCCAAGGTTGCTTGCATTGTTCACGCCATCCTTCAAATCTGTTTTTCTGTTTTTTTCCTGGGTGGTCGATGCATTCCGGGTGATCTCAGACAAGATACAATGGAGCAAACACTCAGTATCTACGACTATGCTCTACCTGGTACGAAAGACCGGAGCTATAGCGTAGCTGTGCTGCAACAGCCCCGTTCTCACACTGCAAGTGTCATCGCATGATGTTCCACGGGCTGGCTCTTGCCCTTCGCTGACTGGATGCAACTTATTCGCCTAGAGCTCCAGGGCTCCACGCCCCGTCAGACAGTCCAGGCTGACTGTCCAGCCCTGGTCTCAATGATGAATGTCGTCGCAGGAAAGGGCAAGGCTCCGTAGCTACAAGGTCATGGCCCATGTCCAGCAATCTGTCGGGCTTGATCGGTGAAAGTCAAGCATTCAATATATGTTATTGTCGCACGTGTACTGAATGGAGGAGTATACAAAAGAAGAGCGGAACAAGGCTCCATTGCTCGCCCACGCTCGCCCTATCATTGTGGCTATCGACGCCAGAGTCTCTTAATGAAGAATGAGCTTTGCCACATGCTGTACCTAGGTAGTATCGCGCGCAAACCCATCATCTAAGTGCCTATGCACTAGTTGGATGTCCGCACTGATTGTGTCCCCTCGTCAGTATGCAAATTCGAAGCCGCAAAATCACATGGACAGGTGGAGAAACTCACATAATATACCCTCAGACGGCTGTCATCGACGCTAGTCTTGACAGAAACCGACTGATTTCCGGCCAGTGCAGAGGCGTTGATTTTTACCGTCGAGAACGCGTCCGTGCCAGGGACTGTGTACCAAGCAACCAGGCTGAGGGGCAAAACGGGCTCCAAACCGGGCTCAAACGTCGCGTTGCCAAATATCCCGTCTGCACCAGCGCTTGTAAAGAGATTGATGTACACTTGGTCGACAGGATATGGCGAGCCATTGCCGACTGAGTTGGTGGGTTTGATAAGCAGGGCGCCTGAGTAGGGTGCGGCGACTGTGAAATCGAAGATATTGGTGCCGGACAATGTGCCATCAATACCGTCTAGGCTCGCTTCATATCTCGATGTGTCACATCCTGGAGAGTATGGTTAGTGTCGTGTATCAGGTTGAAAAGTCTAGAGGAACTTACTGCTGAAGTCAGCGCGAATGTTCCACGCCACAGCAGCGCCAACGAGAGCAGAGAAGACAGCTTGAAGACGCATGATTTTATTGTGTGGTCAAATCAGTGTGATTGTGCGTGTAATTATCAGGGTATATCTACCAATGATGGAGATGTGAGGCCGATTTGCATGTCACCGGCAAGACGAACAAGACAGTGTACGGAGTAGTGAATGGGAGGGATAATTTGATCACTTGAGCGGTAACGTATCTTTATTATACATGGTCAACCGCCCGGCCTCCTCGGGCCATGCGCCATGCATGGTCCAGCCGCAGCTCGTAGTTCATTTCCTTGAAGCTTGGAAGTCTTGGCGTGGACAAGAACCTAAAAATACGTATAGTGTGTGAAACATTGCATGCATCTGCTGTGCACTTTGTGCAAATTTTGCGCAAATTAACTGCATTCTAAAATTGGTACCCATATATGAGCTGGTACTGGTAGAACTTCTCAAGCCAGTACGTTGATCTGCGACTTCCAAGGTTCCTCTGCGAGCTTCATTTTCTCATGCTGCCAAAAGAGAACAGCCACTAGCGAAGCTTCCACCGTCACAATGAAGCCTGTGAAGGGCCTGGCATCCGGGCACACAACCACCGTTCCAAAGGCTGGCGCATCTTCACCACATATACGGACCTCAATCATCTATGGTCATCCAAGACTTGTAGCTGTTCAAAATTCGAGACGACGCTCACGGCGACTGGATTAAGTGGGGCTCAACGATTTGTTCAGCTCGAGCTTGTTTCTAAAGTAGGCTTACTCGCCTCGAATTTGGTTACTTCTCTCGTCCAAACATCATAGAGTGCCTAGAGTTTGACATAATGGGCTCAGCATGACCTAGGTCAGGGTTCCAAGATATCAAATGTGGGCCGGTCCACTCTGATAATGGCCGACGAACTTTGATAGGGCTGTGAATAGGGCTGTCAAAATAAGCTTAAACGAGTTATTGCAGGTTGCTCAGCCTCGCCTTGGCAAGCAGGTTCAATTTATATGAGAATGATGACTCAGCAACCACCACTCAGGAAATGTTTGAAGTTTTAACATTTCCAAATTCAACTAAAAACCGGCGCACCTTCTCATCCACTGATGCAAATCACCTGCTCGGTAATATCGTACCCCCAACTAAGATCCCACGCCCCGTTGTTCACAATAAGCCAGCAGCTCTTCATCCTGCTCTAGCCGTGGAAAGCAGCTTTCCTCGACGCCAAACGTCACCTCGATGCCCTCATCCGTATCAGTCCCTATGAGACCTGATCCACTGGGCAGCATGAAGAAGAAGCTCTCAAAAGCCATCTGCGGCCAGCGGAGCCCTGTCGGCAACCCGAAGCCAAAGTCGTGGTTGTCGTAGGGCTTCATGTCGTGCCACCCAAAATCCATACAGTCACGTCCCAAGACCCAGGGCATGTCCAGCTCGTTATACCTCAGATCGGGTGCACTTGACGCCCAAGCCATCTGAACTTGAACGTATTCAGGTGTGACTTGTCTCGTGGCTCCACGCACCATCCTCGCAAGCAGAGGCAGCGCACATTTTCGCGGCCCGAGTGCTTCGCCCACCGTCACGGAATCTGATCGAGGCAGTGCCACGCTGGAACCGATGTATCGGCTGGAGATTTGCTTGCCCGATCGTTTGCGCATATTGACGGCATGGATAGCACGAGTACTTGCCGAGCCGTCGTATTTCAGCAACGGCGTCATAAGTGGAGATGAACTCTCCGGTCGGAATCCCAGCAGAGCATTCAGCTTTGAGAGCCGCGAGCTTGCTGAGAGGGAAGTGGAAGATGCGGGTTTTGACGACCGGAGGGACAAAATCGGCGGGTGGTGGCGGTGGCGGCGCTATGTTATTCTTCATGGTTGGGTATCTGCCTTGGAGGGGCGCCCACTCGTCCTGTGTCGGCTTTTTGTCTGCCTTGAAGGAATTAAAGGGCGGGATCTCTGGGCTGAGTCCCGCTGGCTGCCCAGTTGTGGCTTCTTTGGACTAGGCTGCCCAGATGGCCATGAACGCATCACACCCAAGTCCATCACAGACCTGGTGACTTATGGCCAGTCCAATGATGACGCCTCCCTTGATGAAGGTCACCTGGAAGGCTGCGACGACGGGGCCTGGCATCGTCATGTCTTCGGCCACCACCATAGGCAACTATGCAGCTTCAGCCGGAATGAGCTGCGAAATCTCAAGGCCGTGAACAGGATAATCGTGCTTATGGTACCATGCGTAAGAGGGAATCTCTCCCTCAGAACCAGTGGCATCCTTGATGTGCAGAGCTACCGACGCTCCGTTGGGTCTCTTGATTATGATGCGCTTGGCTTGACTGTCGAAGTGCATTGAACCTGTGAGCTCCGGGTAGTCACCCAAGGCGAGCTCGAGGCCCCGCACAAGGTTTGCCGTCACTTGCGCTCGATCTGCTGCCTCCGTAAGCTTGAAAACATCAACAAGCCAAATCAACATGCTGCAGATCTGGAGGCCTGTGTCCGAACATTGAAGTATATCGTCGCCATTTTCTTGCGTTTCGCCGCGGTTGCATGTCGTTACAACCTGAGGATTAACGCGCAGAAGATTTGAATGAATTGTCGCGCTCATGATTGAGTGTAAGGGGTTTGATAGCGAGATTCCGTGTCACGCCGTGTGAACTTGAGAAGGAGGAAGATCAATGATGGATCTTGGGCAGTCTATGCGACCTTGCAATGGTCGCGACTCACAATGTGCAAAGCAGGCAGTCGGACACTGCATTGGGATCAAGTGAGGAGATGCATGCATTACAATAGCAGTTAAATTAGTGTCTCCACTGAAGCGCGTTGAACACCAGGTCCAAAACTCCTATCCCCGGACTTTTCGTCCAAAAGTCCGGGCCCCAGACTCCTCTTTGCGGCGTCAACATCTGTTGTGACTGGAACTTTCTGAGCTCGTTACCCCTTCGATACCCACTGCACACAACAATGTTGAGTTTGCACTGGCGGTTTGAGATGGGTGCGGATGTACATCGCACCTGAGCAAAGGCGCTGGATGCGCGGCGTCATTGAGTGCCCACCTGTGCAGTTGGCCACAGTGCTCCGTACAATGAGGGAATATGTGGTAGCCAGTCTCAGTATTTGTACAGCCTCACCAAAGCACCGTTTTCTTGTCTTTTCTTCGAGATGTCCCGATTGAGCCGTGCATAAAAGACTCTCAGCAACCCGCAGCCTACAGCGACAAAGAATAGAAGGCCTGCGTTTGTGTAGTGACCAGTGGGGTACCCGATCTTAGCTTCGTCAGACTTGTAGATCCAGGTGCCCAGGATCTGGCCAGGCGCGCCTCCAAGACCAATGTTGAGTGCGATGGCCAGACCAATCGACCCTGTGGACCATATGTTTGATGAGACCCAGCCCAGAAGCGGAGGGATGCATGCAAATGCGCCTGAGACGTGTTAGTATATCTTTTCGTCCTCTGTACCAAAGAATGGTGGATTCTGAGTGTATTCAAACCTGCTGAAGCCACAATAAGGCACCCATATCGATGGCTGTACGCATCTACCGGCAGGATAGCCGAGGCAAGGAACCCGCAGGCGCCAACGGTCGCACTGACAGCAGAATGAAGTCCTCTCGCGTTGAAGTCTTGTAGAAGAATAGTCAGCCAGGATACACGGACCAAGTGGCACGCGCCGATTGGCGAGGTTTCAGTGACTCACGATCTGCAGAGAATGCGACGGCAACCTGTACCACATACGCCACGGCGTAGGGTGGGACGGTCATCAGCTGCGCCTGGAGCCCATCGTAGCCGAGACCGGCAGTGATGGAGGGTGTGAAGAGCGAAAGGCTCGAAAAGGGAGCGGAGATACCGAAGTAGATCACGCTGAATTGGTCGATTTAGTCGGCGTGCGTATTTTTGGAGCCTGGACTCGGAAATGTACTCACTAGTGGGCCCAAAGTCGCCAGTCTGCCAACGTCGCTCTTGCATCTTCCCACCAGTCCGATTTGGACAGGCCCTTGCTTCCTTCGCTCTCCAATCGTTGGAGGGCTAGGGCTCGTTCCTCCTGAGAAAGCCAGCTCGCCGTCTCAGGGTAGTCTGGGAGCAAGAAGAACACAAGGGGTGCGGACAGACAAGAAGGTAGTCCCTCTATGATAAAAAGCCAGCGCCACGCGGCCAGTCCCCGGACCTGGTCCATATGACCCACGCCATACGCGATCGCTCCTCCGAAGGCACCGGCAAGCGTGGCGCTGGCCAGTATGAATGCCACTCGGATAGATCTCTCATCGGACTTATACCAGAACGTGATGAAGTAGACAAGTCCTGGAAAGAGACCTGCTTCAAAACTTCCCAGCAGGAAGCGAAGCGCTGCCACAGTAGCGAAGTTGTGAGCCGCGCTCAATCCCATGGAACAGACACCCCAACCAAGCATGAGCAGGGAGATCCAGCGGGAGGGCCGTAGCTTTTTCAGCAGAACTAATGGCTTGTGTCAGCCTACTAAGCACCTGATGTAGGAAATACATGGACTTTGACATACTATTCGAAGGAGCCTCAAAGACACCATATGCAACCAAGAATATCATCAGCGAGATGACATATTGGTAGTCACTCATGTTGGTCTCGGTGAGTAGGTCATGATGTGATGCGGCGTTCAAGGTCTATTCAAGACAGGTGGACATTGTAAGCCGGACCGTTTGAGCGTCTCCACATCTCGCAAACCGGAGGATGGCACCCACCTTTGCGTTTCCAACATTTGATCGATCGAGATAACAGAGCAAATAGATGGCGGCTGACAATGGCACGATTCGAGCATCTGTCTTCCGTACTAAAGCCTTCTCAGCTGCCGATGAGACTGGCAACTCAAGTGATGTCCTTGTCTGGGGTTGTCAGCAGAACTTCGTGGGAAGGATGAAAAATGCCGTCCGCACCTGTTTCTCCCCGACTTCGATGTCGTCCGCGGCGGTTTTCTGGCGGCTCTCGGCTTCATCAATGGCCATCTTGCCAATTCCTGCCATCTCTTCAGCGTATGCCGTGATTGTCCTTGCTGCGCCGCTTTTTGAGTAAGTCGCGGACAATCTTAAATGGGTGTGGAGCGAACAGGATGAGAGTGCGGGCGGAAAGGATTCTTTTATACCCGGGGTCATCAGCAGGGTATTCGATCCGGCGCCCCACTTTGAACGATTGCTGATTGAAAGGCCACCGCTCCGGAGATGAAGAGCAGGAAAGTGGATCTGCGAGACAGAAGAGCATGCGGAGTGATGCGAACCCGGCGGTTTCGGAATTGATCGATGTAGTCGTAAATGTTCCTCGTCACGCTCTCGATCTGCTGCGAGGATTGTCTTCGCCGCAGCGTGGGGACCATTTACCCCAGCCAGACGTGGAATTATTACCTAGTCCAGCGCTAGCCCCGCAGTCTAAACTTTGTACTGAGTACGCCACAAAAAAATAAGCTGCATATGGAGGTGTGCATGAAAGTAGTACAGTAGACATTCAATTCGGCCAGGATCTGCATCTGCCATGCCCTCCCCGTCAGCCCGTCTGCTCATTGCCGTCCTCTGCATTACAGACAGTCGAGAATACAGTGGGTTCGAAGGGATACCGAGAATGGCGAACATAGTGGTAGACCACTGTTCAAGCAAATCAAATCAGCCTCGAGCCAAATGCATTTACCCTTGGTCCAGTCTTACACAGCATCAGAGCATGACATCGGAAAACTCAGCGTAGGTCGATACGTCCCAATTGCAGCCAGTCTCGAGCTTGGTCACAGAACCTAGGTACCTAGGTACAGTACGGATGTGTCGTCAAAGGACCCCTGTCAGCTGTACAGGGATGCTGCGGATCGGGCCGTGCCTTCTCTTTCACTCAAGCCGACTCGACCTGACCTTTCACCTTGTCAGGCTAAGAGTTTCATCGACACAACCACAATTCACCACTGCAACACTCAAGCCCAGCCTCGCAAGATGCATTCCACTCTGCGAAATATAGCAGTGGCCGTCCTCTGGCTCTTCGCCATGATGCCTGCCACAAGTGGAGCTAGCGATCGGAAGCCCATCTGCTTGATGTACCTCACAGGGCAGGTTGTCCTCGCCCAGTGCTACACTTCGGGAGGCAGTCAGTGACTGACCCGTGTTACAGCCAGCACGATGTCATTCCCGAGTATGAAGGACTTCTCGAGCCCATAACGCACGTTGCTCTCGCCTTCATGCCCTCTGGCATGTTCCTCGAGGATGATCGCCAAGACTGGTCCATCTTCCGGACCGTCGAGTCTACGCGAGAGGCATTTCTCCCAGGCACGCGAGTCCTCGTCGCCATTGGAGGCTGGGGTGACACCAGCTTCTCCATCGCGGCGCGCAATGACTCGTCGCGGAAGGCTTTTGCGCGAAATATTGCTAGGATGGTCGAGGCCACTGGCGCTGACGGTACGTTGTGACTGGTGCTGCCAAAGTGACGGTGTGTGGCACTGACCATGCTTCTGCGAAGGTGTTGATATCGATTGGGAATATCCGGGTGGCAATGGCGAAGACTACAAGCAGGTGCCTAATTCCGAGAAGAAATGGGAGATCGAGGCATATCCACTTCTGCTTAGTGAGATTCGAGCCGCCCTGGGTCGAAACAAGCTCATCACTGCCGCGGTCCCTGGACTCGAGGAGGACATGATCGCCTTCACAGACAACACTGTCCCGCGCATTATGCGTCACGTCGACTATCTGAACGTCATGACATACGATCTGATGAATCGCCGCTCAACGGTCACCAAGCACCACACCAGCGTGAAGGGCAGTCGCGCGGCCCTCGAGGCATACACGTCCCGGGGCGCCGCACCAGACCAGCTGAACCTCGGTCTGGCCTTCTACGTGAAATGGTTTCGCACAGATAATGAAGACTGTGCCAAGGCAGACACACCCATCGGCTGCAAGACGCTCCCACTTGAGGATCCCGAGACCGGCGCAGACCTGGGCAACTCTGGTGCTTTTGCGTGGCATGACCGCGTCCCTGAGGAGCTCAAGAAGTCTTTCCAGCAGGCTTTTGTCAGCACAGAGTACGACTACAACGAAGGCGCGACTTATTATTACGACAGCGAAGAAGGGCTGTGGTGGTCGTACGAGGAGGGTAGAAACGGCGACATTGCAGCCAAGGTGAGGACGCTCATGGATGATCTGAAGCTGGCTGGCGTGTTTGCGTGGGGCTTAGGCGAAGATGGCACGTCTTTTCGAAGGCTCCAGTACTTAGAGGATGCTCTCCAGGATGAGATGCCGGAGCTCGATGAGCATGGTGTCCCAGTGCTAGGAGTGAATCATGAGTGGGATCAGGGCTTTCACGAGAAGACACCTCCGGAGATCGCTCCAAGTGAAGAAGGCATCCGTGAGAAGGATGAGTTGTAAATATTGACGTAGATGCTGGACAGAACTTTGCAGTCCGTCGGCAAAATTACAGACGACGAAAGATAGGCTGATTAAGACTTCGCCCCACAAGGTCGGCCATGAATGCAAACATGGACAACAACCTTCGTAGTGCCAGTCGTCGCAAGTGTTGAGCAACGTGGGAGCCAACGAATGCACCCTCTCTCGGGTGTGAATTAGAGTTTGTCGTGCGGGCGCCGGCTCGTTCCGCAACGCCCGCGCGAGCACATCCCTGTCTTGTGGGGAAAAGCTCAACTGGGAACTTTACTATAGAAACTCGATAAGGTGGAAATTTTGAAGACGAGCTAATCAGCAAGAGTCAACCTCACATCTGCAACGAGCTGCCACTCACCCTACACTGACAACTGCCAGCTCCTTGTTTACTATCCCGATGATGGCCGACCATCAATGATTTTAATTGAACCACGTCGCCCTTAATCACCATGTTCGAAAACCTATGCACCCTCCCGCTGTCGTCGGACCTGTTCACCCAGGCCGTCCACCCCACCGAGCCCCTCCTGACCGTCGGCCTCTCGAGCGGTCGTGTCGAGACCTTCCGCATTCCTTCCTCCGACAATGCTTCTGACGAAGATGGTGACGAAAATGGAAGCATCGCATCGGGCAAGGGCCTGATAAAGAGTCTGTGGAGCACACGCAGACACAAGGGTAGCTGTCGCAGCTTGGTATATGGCCACGATGGACAAGGTGCGCTATCTTCCACCCAGTCCTACAAACCCGTCCTTTCCGCTTGCTCAAAGTCGCTAATTATGTCCCATTGCGGTCGCACAGACGTCTACTCCGCCGGCACAGACTCTGTAGTCAAGCACTTCTCCTCATCCACTGGTCAAGTCATCTCCAAGATCACCATCCCACCCCGCCGGGGCGACGAAACCGACGACCCGGCTATCATGCACGTCCTCTCCCCACAAAACCTTCTCGTCGGCACCGACTCCGGCGCGCTATACATCTACGACCTGCGAGACAAGCTCCGCGCCGATAAAGACCCCTCCAGCAGCGATCCGCTGGGCTCCATGGGCGCTATACCTGTGCGCAAACACTTCCCCCACGACGACTATGTCACAAGCATCGTGCCCCTCCCACCATCCGCCGAGAGCAGCTCCGGCTTCCCGAGACAATGGGTGAGCACGGGTGGCTCTACGCTAGCAGTCACAGATATCAGGAGCGGGATTATCACGCGGAGCGAGGACCAGGAGGACGAGCTGCTCTGCGCAGCGTTGATACCCAGTGGTTTGGGACCGAAGAAGCTGCGGAGTAACGCTGTGGTTGCTGTCGGTACAGGCTCCGGCGTATTGACCATCTGGGACAGGGGTTCGTGGGATGACCAGCAGGAGCGGATATACGTGGCGGGTGGCAAAAGCAAGAAAGACGGCGAGAGCCTAGACTGCATCGTAAGGATGCCCGACGAGCTCGGCTGGGGCAAGAAGGTCGCTATTGGCGTTGGCGATGGGCACTTGGCCATTGTCGACCTCAAAGCGAGGGAGACGCAGGCGGTACTGAAGCACGACGAGGTCGAGGGCGTGGTGGCTGTCAACTTCGACAGCGAGGGCCGCATGATCAGCGGTGGGGGTCGCGTGGTCAAAGTCTGGGCGGAACCGGATGAGAATAGCAACGAGGCTGAGGAGGCGGAGGACGAGGAGGGCTCGGCTAACGGCAACGGCAAGCGAAGGGCCGATAGCGATGCCTCGGACGACGGCGACGACGACAGTGATGCGAGCGATAGCGACCTGCCGAAGCCAAAGAAGAAGAAGAAGAAGGGCGGCAAGGGAGGCCAGCCTAGAGGTATTGCTTTCCCCGGCCTCGACTGACCAGTCAACAAAGTGTTTATGATACCCCACAAAACGAAGAGAGCATTGGAAGGGCGGTAAAAAGCGCATTGCAAGTCAAAAGTCTTGACATGTACAACACCAATGGGGTCATGGAACACGCAACAGGAGTTCACTCTCACTGCTCACCACATATATTAATCTCACCCCTTTTACCTGCAACTTCCTGCTGGTCCCGTCGAAAGTCCTCGGTTCAGCATCCGATTCACTCCTTGAGGCTAATGTGCTACAACCACACGATATCCTTCGGTCTTTCGTAGGAGTCTTGTGGAAAACAAAAAAACTGCCTGCTCCTTCGAAGTGACTCCTACACGGTGTAACTTTGGCCTCCTCGGCGGCGCTTCTTGTCTCATTACGATTGCTGACATTCAAGACTGTCTCAGTCCCTCCCACTTGTATTGAAACAACTGGCCGACATCAAGGAGCTCCCTTCTTTCTACAAAATGAACAGAAAAACTCAAGGTCATGAGCCGCCATTCTAGATGCGTCTACCGTTGGCGTCTTCGGAACGAGACCCAGTCGGTCCGTCCCAACCTTGTTGTATCCCTAGCTCTATGGAGCCGAACGGAGTCCACCATTCCAAACGACTGATACATTCAAACCTCCTACAAGGCATCGGTATCTTGGAGACCCTGGAACATGATTCACGACCGACTTTCGTCACGGAATATGAACATCCTTCAGGCAATAATGTCTTCGTCCCTGCGTACTGGAACCCCGCCATGGCCACGGCCAGCTGCGAGAGTCCTTTGATGGCTCTCTTAGACCACACCATGGCAGACACATCAGCAAGTACAGAGTTCCATGGAGACTTGCAAGAATTTCGAGACTGGGTCTCAGCGACCAACTCTAGCCAATACTCCATTTTCGCTGGCTGCACCTGGGTCAAAATTGGGCTCGCGGAGAAGAACGTAGTGATTGTGAGCGGCATCCCATCACACGCGGCAGCAATCCCACCATCCAGGAAGTCTTCAAAGTCCAGAACCCAGACTTTCGATTGGACAGATGCAGTACCTCCGTCGAACTTGTCGCCTCACATAGCTTGGGCACGGAGCATTGACTGGGCTCATACGTCTCTAGGGCCAATGAACCTTTGGCCACCGCAGCTCCGCAGCTTTTCCAACCTGGTTTTGTCTGATCCCAGGCCGTGAGTCTTCCTGATTTGGATTGGATAGCCCTAGATGCTAACGAATCAAGCCAGGGCGGTGATCTTCTACGGCCCGGATGTCCTCATGCTATATAATGAGACGTACATCGATCTTCTGGGCAGCATTCACCCGTGCATGGGTGTCAGTGCTCGTGTCGCGCTGCAAGCGATGTGGCAGGAGTTCTTCGAGCCACTCGTCGCAAGAAATATGCAAGGTGAGGCTGTGGAAAAGGTCGACTATCATGTGCCAGTCGTCCGCAATGGTTATCTCGAGGAGACGTATTTCTCCTTCAAGTTCATGCCTATCATTGACTCGGAGGGTGCCACTGTCGGCCATTATCAACCTTTGGTTGAATCGGTAGGTTGACAATTAGGCGATATGAATCGTGTCCATGTCAACAACTGACGAAGATCCAGACTAGAGATGTCACCGCTCACAGACGCTCGCAGACGCTCCTTGAGCTCAGCGAAGAAGTCCCTCTTGTACGAAGCACTGACGCATTTTGGGCTCTTACAACCGGAATACTCTCTCGGAACGGGAAAGACATCCCGTTCGCCCTCCTCTATTCGATAGATACCAAACCGGCTGAAGATATGCAAACATCCACGACATCTCACGCTCCTCACGATCAGAGATGTACACTCCGGGGCTCATTGGGAGGATCGGCCGCTGAGCCTGCCCACCTCGACTTACAGGACAGCCAGGGATTCGCACCGTACCTTCTTCAGGCTCTCATCGTGCGGAAACCGATCACGGTCGAGCTTGATGAGCATTCACCCGCTGCAAGCCTTGTGCGGGATGTGCAATGGCAAGGCTTCGGTGATTCGAGCAAAACCATGACCGTATGTCCTCTGGTACCGATAGCATCCACTGACGATGTGCTTGGCTTCGTCGTCATGGGGCTTAATCCGAGAAGACCATACGATGAGGACTACAAGCAGTTCATACTGGTTGCCACCCGCCTACTCTCCGCAACATTGACATCCATAGCGTCTCACGAAGAAGACATCAGGCGCCGGGAGCGGACCATTGCCAATGCCGAGGCCACAAAGTACGACCTGAAGCGACAGCTGGTCGAGTCTCAAAGAGAAGCTGAAAGAAATGCGTCGAAATTTCAACGCTTTGCTGAGCGATCCGATGTCGGCATATTCATTATCCGAAAGAGCGACGGCGTCTATACCTACCGAAATGAGGCGTGGTTTACCATCCTAGACCCCAGTATTGATCGGGATATAGATCTTGGTGAAGCCTGGGGTGCGCTTATAGACGACGAGTATGCGCCAGTAGGGCAAGCCAGCTTCGTGGCGCTGTTAGAGACCAAACAGCACCAGTACGACCTCCAACTGATTCATGCATAATATTTAGCAAGATCATGGAGCTGACCCTAATCTAGATCGTTCGAATTGCGTCTGAAGAGAACCTGGGGCGCTCCAAGCCAGACCTACGGCTCCTCGGTTCCGGAGCAACAGCCCATGTGGGTTCTGTGTTCCATTTTCCCGGAGCTGGAAGGTGGTGAAGTTTTGGAAATCATCGGGTGCATCACGGATATTTCGTGCGTCCATGCCTCGTTACTAGGTTGAGGTCCATCGCTAACACTTTTGGAACAGGCGGCAGAAGTGGAGCGAGAAACTGCAGGCTACGCAGGCTACCTTGGCACAGGTATGTGGCATTGTCACTGTCTCACCAGCAACCAGACCCTTTTGATATAGGTATTGTGTACACGCGAGCTGGTCAACTGACCCGGAACTCTTCCTACCTCCAGGAATCAAAGAAGTATGTCGGCTTTTCGTACGTGTTTAGACCCATCCGAATTACACCGGCTGACTCCCTTGCAGGCAACTCGAGAGTTTTATAGACACTACTTCGTGTGTTTGTTTAAGCAAAGAATCCATCCAGCTTCTCCCGCCTAACTTTACTCTAGCCACGAGATGCGAAATCCCTTATCCGCTATTCTACAGTGCGCCGACAGTATCAAGTCCCTGCAACAGGGCATGGATGATCCAACAGCGAGTCCCGAGGTTTTGAGTCAAAAGATGCAGGACGCCGCCGACTCAGCGGAAACCATCCTGCAGTGTGGAAAGCATATGAAGACCATTGTTGATGGTTGGTTTCCTTGTCGAACGAAGTATAGTTCTTTATGGGCAACCTGTACACGTTGGCTGACCCCTCCTAGATGTGCTCACGATGTCGAAATTGGAATCTGGGCTATTCGTCATGACGCCGGTGGACGTTCAGCTTGATGCGATTGCACATGATGCCGTCAAAATGTTTGAAGGAGAAGCCAGATCGTCTGGCATCGACCTGGTGCTTCGACTGGATGATTCGCTCACTCAGCTGAAGAACAAGACCGTCTCGCTTGATCCAACACGAGTGATGCAGGTCCTGATCGTGAGTCTGGGATCCCTCCAATTTAGGACTGCCTTCGCACTGAAGCTTACAAAAGATGACTGGAGAACCTTCTCACGAATGCAATCAAATTCACGCGGCTCGAGACTGTACGCGATATCTCGGTCAGCCTCGGCGTCTCATCCGTGATACCTGTACACGACGAAGTTCTGCCGCGCGGGCGACGAGTCTGCCCGCGAGCTGTCGCTCATTTTAATGGACTGGGAGATGCCCGTCATGGACGGGTTGACTTGCGTGCGCAAAATTCGAAGTGCGCAGGCGGAGGGTGTTGTGAGAGGACACGTGCCTGTGATTGGAATTACGGCCAATGTCAGGGCGGAGCAAGTGCAGATGGCGACAGAGGCGGGTATGGACTGTGTTATCTCCAAGCCATTTAGAATTCCGGAACTCTGTGCTTGCATAGAGAAGACACTCCTCAGCACCACGGAGAATGAATAGATGGGTTCCTGCATATCATATTCTATGGGTATGGTGGGTGTGTTGACAGGGGCCCAGCTGTGTTCACTATGCAGCAATGTGTCTGGTTCGGAAACTCACCAGCTTGAAGGTTGGCAGCCTCCTCAGTACACAAAGTCTCACATTTCGAACGCCGGATCGCCGGCCGCGTTCCAGCCGATTTTGTGGGCCACCGGACCCAAACAATCTCGCCGCACACCGGGGCTTACACGGCACCGACCGGATCCGCCGAGTGTAACTCCTGCACAACGCCCTCCCAAACTTACTTGCCCTGCAATGTTCAAATTCTATGACAAGTCTGGTCAGAAGCGGCAATGTGTCATAATCCACTTGAATGATGAACAATAGATCCCTCGAGTGATGGGGGAATTTCCACAACGGACATGATAACGGAGATGGTGTTCTCGGCGTGCTTTCTGACGTGCTCGGAAACGCGGGGTTATCGCTATCAATGCGGCGCCATTGCTTGGAGGTGTAAAGTTATTTTACGCATATTCATAACACAGACGACGTTGCTATTCATGGGATTCAGCTCTTCACCAATCCTCTCGGCTAGTCTTCCATTAGTTCACGGTGTAGCTTGTCGGCTCAACAACGGCTTCTCATATCGCCCCCCCCCCTCCCAACAAGCACAACAATATGGCAGTATTGACAGGCCATACATCCGAGCCGACTAGCGAAGTTCCGAAAGAAACCAGCAATCATGTCAACGGAAACACTCAGCCGTCCATCACCTCTCACGGAGCGGATACAGTACTTCCCACAAATGGGTCAAGTAAACCACTCTCGTACCCCAAATCTCGCGTCGAGCTGGTAGACCGGTTCGTAGACGAGCCTCGGAAGCTGCGCGTGGCAGTGATCGGAGGAGGCCTTGCGGGTATCATCAGTGGCTGCTTGCTGCCGGTGAAGGTTCCCGGAGTTGAGATTGTCATTTACGAGAAGAACGCAGACTTTGTGAGTTGTCCCTGGGCGAGCACTGCACCACCAGCCACCAGGTTCCGAGGAAGCACTGCTGACGGCTTTGATACCACAGGGCGGCACATGGTTCGAGAACGTATACCCAGGTACGTCATGACGCGGTGAGAAGGCCTGAAAAGTGCGAGGAGAAAGCTGACTTGCGCACACAGGCGTTCGCTGTGACATCCCCTCCCATGTCTATCAATCGTCGTTCTCGCCCAAGACAGATTGGAGTGATGTGTTCGCCCATGGTGCCGAGATTAGGGACTACTGGCAGTCCGTAGCCAAGAAGTACAATGTCTACGAACTTGCAAAATTCAAGCATCGGGTCGACAAGGCTGTCTGGGATGGAGAGAAGTGGTCACTAACCATTGAGAACTTGGAGACGAAATCTGCTGTTCATGACAAGGTGGACTTTGTGCTTGTGGGTATCCTTTCCACTTACATCTCATTTTCTTCATTCCCCGCGATATGTGTCGCAGGACCTCCAAATGGCCGAAATCTGGACGCTGCTGACTTGAACTTCAAAGACGGCTGTTGGTCGGTTCAACGACTGGAGACTCCCGGATTATCCTGGGATAGAAGACTACAAGGGTATTCTACGCCATGCGTCTCACTGGGACCCAGAATTCAATCCCAGTGGAAAGAAGGTGGCGGTCATTGGCAACGGAGCCAGCGGCATTCAGCTCGTCGCCAATCTGCAGAGAAACGTTTCTCGGCTCGACCACTACGCTCGAAGCAAGACGTGGATAGCTGCCTCCTGGGCCGGCGACGAGAGGACTCTGGAACCACAGCCCATTTCTGAGGAGACGAAGGCTTCTTTCAAGGATCCTGAAGTATACTTGGCATTCAGGAAGGACATGGAGGACAAGTAGTATGTGTCATTCTCTTTATCTGGACTCGCTGGGTCTGAATGGGGACTCGAACTGCTTTCGCTGACCAGAAGGTCAGTTGGAGGAAGTTTGCCACGTTTCTGAAAGGCACAGCCAACGACAACGTGCGAAAGTTCTTCGAGGAGACGATGCGCGCACGCCTCTCGAAGAAGCCAGAGATCCTGGACGATCTGATCCCCGACTTCTCACCAAACTGCAGACGTCTGACGCCGGGTCCCGGCTATCTGGAAGCCCTCCAGGAAGACAATGTCGAATTCATTCGCCAAAGCATCAAACGCTTCACTGCCTCCGGAATCGAGACTGTGGATGGCAAGCACCGCGAGGTCGACGCAATCTTCTGCGCCACGGGAGCGAACGGCGACATGATCCCGCCGTTTGCCATCCACGCCAATGGCAAGGAGCTCGCAGAGGTTTGGTCTCCGGACGGTGAGCACGGCTTCCCATACACCTACCTCGGAGCGGCCACACCCGAGTTCCCGAATCTCCTCTTCATCCATGGCCCGTATGGCACCGGTCCTAGCGGGACAGTCCCGCACAGCGTCGAGGCTCAGGTCACCTACTATGCGAAAATCTTGCGCAAGGTGTCCCGCGAGGGAATCAAGGCGTTGGTCCCGAAGAAGAAGGCCACGGATGACTTTGTGGAGTATGCGGACGCCTTCTTCTCGCGCACTGTGCTCGTCGACGGGTGTAGCTCGTGGTACAACGGCGGCAGGCCTGGCGCCCGAATTCACGGCATTTGGCCGGGCAGCTCGGCCCATGCCACCACGATCAGACGCGACCCGAGGTGGGAGGATTGGGACTACGAGTATTTGGATGAGAGTCAGGGGAACAGGTTCTTGTGGTATTTCGGCAACGGGGGCACGAAGGCCGAGCAGCAGGAGGGAACGGATATGACGACGTACCTTGATATTCCGGAGAACTTGGATCTCAGATCACTTCATGAGCGGTGGTGGGACCTGCCCAGTGCCCTCAAATGAATGATTTTGGCTGTCAAGGGTAGCTAGAGACGTATCAAGGTTGTAGACTTGCTAGATTGTTTTACAGAGATAGATCATTCTCTCTTTCCTCCCAATGTTCTGTCTTCCTGCGAACTGCACAACTGGGACAAACTCGGAACCCATACCATAACATCCATCTAATGATTCTGAAGGTCTCTATCGCTGAGCTCTTCTGATCATGCTACCTATGTACGACACAGGCAGTAGCCACATATCAAATGCACATATTGAACATATCCACCGCACATGCATGATATCAAGGTACTTCCATGTCTCATGTGATTCGGATAATGGTTACGTTTTCCTCACTTAAGCCATGGAGTCTACAGAGTATATTCATACACTTACGTTGGATTTATCTATTCTTAAGACTTCGGGCGTGAACCAGAAGGGAAGAATGAAATCTAAGAGGGGTGAGCCAGGTTACACTGCTCCTGTCGGGCCAAGACAACTTCCTGCAGTCTTGCGGTATCATCATTCAGATGCATAAGAACCAGCAGATCGAAGACATCAAATGTAAATCTGGAGCCTTCGGCGCTTCGGACTTTCATTGGATCATACTCAATGCATCGATTCAGCACACGCCAGAATTGCTCGTGTGAAGCTTCAGCTGCAAATCGGCACAAGCTCACATACAGTTGACCAAAGCCACGACCTCGGCCGCATCCAGCGACCCTCATGCCTGTCGAAATTCGATGGTTCTCTTCCGCTCTACTTCGCCAAAAGGCTCCTCATTGAAGTTGGCGAAGTTGTAAGCGAGTCTTTGTCCGGGACCGCGTGACGACTCCATCAACAGCGCGAGAACTCCTCTACGCCGTACTTGGGTGAGCTCCTTAATGCAGACTTTCATATCTCGTTGCAGTGTAGCAAAGTAATTCCTTTTCCCTCTCTTGGACGTGATATCGGGGTCGTACGGGTAGCCTGACAACGCACCCCTTGGGATTTTACGTGTGAAAGCTACGCGGCCATCGTTAGTAGAAGAAGATAGAGACGAGCGCACCAAAATGTCAGGGTCGGCCAGCACTTTCTCAGCTTTGGTCTCCTGTTTTGGTAGCAGTTCATTCTTAACGGTAGATATTGTGCTCCCTTGGCCAATGGCAGAGCACACTCGATTACTGAGGCAGTAGTAATCAGTCTTTCGATGTTCGGGGTGCAACTGGACGATGATCAGGTCTGCAGCGAAAAGCAAGGCTGCTGTGCGGCGCAAGCTGTGAAGCGGCATGTAGTCCTTGCCAGTTCCGACGTGGACATGCAAGCCGCAGGACTCCGGAACAATGATCCAGAACTGGTCTAACAATGCCTCGAGGACCTGACAGATCTGGACCCAACTCTCCTCGCGGTCAGCCCAAAGCGCTGGGGATGTGACTTCGATGGCATCCCACATTACACCCAGATAGCTATCCTCTTCAATGTTCAAGTCGTCCGGAAGCGTGATGCTTTCGTCGCTGGTGACGCTCCATCTGGCCTCCTGGCCCTCGCTGAAGACCTTCTCCATGCCACCCTCGTCATTAACGCCGAGAGAGTTGATGGCGTTAATGACGTTCTATGCACAAAATGGAGCCTCGCCCATTCCTCGGATCGCTTTGGTCAGGTTTGGTGTGTTTTCAATGGTGGTCTCATCCCAATTTTCTGGCATGTAGGCAACAAGGAATTCCAATTCTACGCCGAAGCTGAGCCTGGCACCACCAGAGGAAGCCATGATTGTGTTGAATTGTTATTAGTCCGCTAATTTCTGAGAGATCTCTTGCGGGGCGTTCAAATCCTGCGATTGATCCTTTGTTGAGCATCTTGATTTCTAAGTTGTATTTAGTAGTGATGCCCTCGCCATCATGTACGTCAAATGTCAGAACATGACCATTAGGTCTGTCATAGTACAACAACACCTGCCCGGGCATAGACAACAGTATACTAGAGTGTAGCTGGGTTGGGCACCCTTTACACCCACACAAAGGTGAGCGAGTGATAAAGCCATTGTATATCTTTATGCTACAATGTCATTGTCTCCAAGACATTCAAGAATACTCTGTACCTGGGCATATGCGCCCCCCCCCCCCCTATCCGCACTAAGGTGAATGATTTTGTCTTGCTCACAAAGAGGCAATATCAAACTCGCAAGCATCCATTCGAGGTGCACGTGGTCATTGTGCAACCAGCCTGGTAACAACCAGCTGCAGGGGCCCAGATTATGATATGACAGACTCATGTAAGAGCGAGGTCTATCTCTGAATTGATTATTCTATCCCTTCAAACAGGTAGACGACCCTAGTTACATGTGAACTTGCGCCCGGGCAAATTATTCAAGTTACTTCATCTTGGACAGTGTTTCTGCGAGTACGTCCAGCCTTGTCAGACCTTCACCCAAGAAACACCCAACCACATATTCTACACAGGGTGCAGCTGGCTCATCCATGCCTCGAGACCTGGGGTCTCTGGGAATGCTGGCTTGTATGTTTGCAAACTCTAGGAGCTTCAGGCAGCCTAAACCCAGTTTTGCATAATCAAAGTCAATCTCCTGGCCCTCATGATGAAGGCTTGTTGAACAAAACTTCATCAGTTCAGCCAAGTGTATGTCTTTCCGTGTAGCAACTCGCTGGCGGTCCATATCAGACCTTTTAGAGTGCTTCATTAATATAGCCTCCAGGTCGTCAGCTGTCATTGCGTGCCGACCCTGGGGGTCTTTTAAGCGTGCCTGAAGCTCTCTCGTAATGGATGAGAGCGTTGCGAGATGCTTCCTGTTCCTCGGGAGCACCGTCAGCCCTCTGGAACTAGTCCCCCGGGCAATGTACGCTGGTGACAGCCCAGTGGCCAGCGCATAGGCTCTCAGATGTTCGCTTGCCGGAGCCCCAGCACCTGTGTAAAATGCCCCTGGTCCTTGCAGCTTGAGTATCGCGCTGCTGTGCCTTGTCGACCAGTTGGACATGTGGCATTCAAGCGCATTTTCCAGGTGTACGATAGCCTGAATCGGACCATATGTTTGTTCCAAGTGCAGACCGATATCCTGCGCCGAGACCTTGAAGTTGAGGAGGAGAAGGCCTGCGAGGACCGGGTTTCTGCTCAAGTAGAAGGCCTTTGGCCCACCTTGAATACCTGCAATTCCTCCGTTCGCTTCCTGCTTCATCTCGGAAAATGGATCGTCACTCCATTTCTCCAAAAGATCAGTGGTGTTGAGGACTCTACTCAGCAACCCAGAGTCAGAAGCTAAAGTCGGGAGCCAGAAGAACAGATATCTCATGGTTTCGAGTGAAGACAGGATGAAGCGATCCATATCTAATACACTTCTGTGCATATCACCGCGCATTACGTGGTGAATGTCGAGTAGGATCTGCAAGCCAAAGACGGACGACATTCTGAAGCAGCTGTTGGTGATGCTCTGGTCGAGGTTCCGTGTAATAGCGTCGACGAGCGGGAGTTCGTTTGTGTGACGAGCGACAAATAGAAGCCCGAAAAGGGCTTCGAGACCAAAAGCTCTGTCCTCGTTCCATTTTTCCAGACCGTTCATGCCGGATCGAGACACTGTTGAGTCGTACTGGCCGAAGCGTCCAACAGGAGTGCTGACAAACCCTGAGTGCAATGTTTCATTCTGCTCGCATATAGTCCAGAACAGGTGTAGGATCTGGGATGAGTTGTAGAATGTCTCGTCGAAATTCTCATGAACCTCACCTTCGGTCATCGCATGTGACGAGCTGGTCATGTTCGTGAAGAAAGGCCAGTATGGGTTTCGTAGGCAGTACTTTTCAGCGTCTTTGCCTTCGTAGTGTTCGGCATTCTGACGAAGTTGTGATCCTAGGACATCCAAGTTCTCGAGCACGAACTTCTCCACAGTGGGTCGAATCTTGTCTTCTGTGCTTTCTGATATGAGCATAGCAGTGTTCGTCAGCAGAGAGGCCGTTGTCAGACTACACCCGCCGATCTTGTACGTCGTCCAGGCTTTCTTGACAGCATGGCGCAGAGTTCCATAGTCAGCCAGAAGCAAGCAAAACTTGATATTAGCTTCTTCAAAGCTCAGCCTACGGTTCTCTATTGGAATCTTGGCGATAGCAGCGTCTATATCTGTTGGTAAATCAGTTTAGTTTCCAAGAATCCAGGTGTAGAGCATGTAACATACCACTTGACTGGCCTAGCTTGGCAGACAGCTTAGAAAAACGGCCTTCCATTTTCGTCTCAACCTGGGCTGATGCTTTTGCCTTGATAATGTTTGGTCGTAGTATTTCCCGAGGTCTTCTAGTTGCTCAACACACCAATCGAGTATTAATTGCTCTGGTCTCTCTCTGGTTGTCGAGTCGGGAAGAATCTTTGAAATCAAGCCTGGCGCGATTTGAGGTTCTTGCCCGAGAAATCTGAGTCTGGCCGTAAACGTTACTATACTGTTGTAGGGCAGGTTCCTCTCACTGATATGGTGGTACAGTGGCAGCCCGGCCTTTTATAAACCACGTATCTAACTAAACGAGCTTCTAAGTAGTCAGCTGAAATACTAGCTAGACAGCTACACGTAATGATGAACATATATGACTTCGAACATCCATCTTATAGATGTCATCTTTACTACTTAAGTAGCCAACGGCTCTCAAATCGTTCCAGCTAGTGTCGAGGCGGATCGCAGGCGGGGTGTCAGGCCGCAATCTGCGGCTCTTGCAACTTCTTAGCTTATTCCCTAGGCATATAGGACATAGTGGGCTTTTGGAAAGCGGTCCCGTGCCATCGCCGGACAGTTGAGTAGATATCAAGCCCACGATGACCTGACTTCCTCCGTTTTAGGGAACCGGCGAGGGCTTGCGCCACTCAATAAAGGTGTGAGGATGCCTGCATGAATTCACTGGTGTGTGTTCAAGTTAATTAAATCAAGGGCAGTGCAGACACCAAGGCAAGTCTGTAAACAGGCCATGACAAGTATGATAAGGCTCAAGGCCGCCAATTCCGGTTGAGCAAGCCAAGTACAGAATTGGTGGCCAGACTTTGGAAGCCGGCGCTAAAAGCAAGCGAGGCCCCTCGGTCCTGACATTTCCTACACTAGGCTCAGTTTCGTGATAGTTTTTGGTGTTGTAGGCCCGAAATGCCCCTGTCCGTCGGCCCGGTCCTACACTAAAAAAACTGGCAGATTGGCTAATTATTTACTTTATTTGGAGCTGAGATAAGGGACCTGTCATCTGACTGCTGAGACAGTCAGCCTATGAACTTGGCCCTGATTTTCTGGAAACGATTCACACTCCCGACTAGGAAGTAGTTGGAAAAAAGTCCCTCTACTTTGGCAAAAGACAGTTTCCTAAGCCTTGACAGGGAAATTGGCCTCAAGCAAGCAGGTATGGGCGCAAGGCGCAAGTCGTAACCTGGAGGGCTGGGCTTGGCTTGCTTGACTTGCCAGTGCCTTCAACCTTGGGTTGATCAAGGGACACTCCCATACAGCATACGCTGTACGGAGAACCGATTCATAAATGAACGTGCAGTGGTGATAAAGTTTGGCCAAGCATAGTGCTCCCGCAATTAGTAAATTTTGCGCTCTTCAGCGCCTTTGCCCTATGCTTCAGCATACTCCTCTTCTAAAGCTTGAGTTTCTTAGCGAGAGCATCTTCTAAAGCTTCAGGGAGGTGCAGTGGTGGGCACTGTATGTACTTAGACTGTGTAAATAGTGGAATATCGGGACTGCACGTTCATTTGTGAATCGGTTCTCCGTATACACCCGATCAGTTTTGGGCAACCAAATGTCAAATGCATGTAAGCTTTCCGTATCTCTATGGCGTTCAGGGGTCTCCATCTTGAAGAACTGGGCCCGTGCCGTCGGTATTGTTTTACAACATGTGGTCGGTATCAAAGTTTCGTCTATCGATGGGGTCCAGTGATGCATGCTTGTCCTGACGGATGGCGTGCTTGCGTCTCGGCGCTGGGCGGTGTTGCAATATGCTTCTCGATTGCCTCATCCAGTTACCAAACAATATCACACCAATAGTGTTTTCATTTCTGATTTTTTTCAAGCCCTGGGTTTCAAGGGCCTGCCTGGTCGATGTGCGAACGGAGGCCACATACTTGGACCCATACCGTCCCTCTCCGAATGCTGTGTCAACCAGGTCACCTTTAATATGGACGGTTCCACTGCAACTTGATAGACTGCGATATAGAATTCCTTTTCAAGTTTAGATATCACTCGCGAGGAAAGACCCAAATTGTATTGCTGGTCGCTTGCTTCCTTTTCTACCTAGGTACCTTGAACCTTCTCGTTCTCTTGACCATCTGAGACACTAGAAAAATGGCTACGATATCCAAACCACAGGATCCTGAAATAACAGCGCAAGAGTTCCTTCAGGATGGCCGTCCCACAGGTGCGTCATAATAGACCCTCCGGGTCATAATTGTCGCTCACACCAGGCTGTACAGGACTAATCAAGGTGAAATGGTACCGCTCGACCTTCTATAACGTTACTATTCTGGGTCTTTGTAATTTTGCGGCCCCGGGCATCTGGTCTGCGATGAACTCGCTGGGTGCCGGAGGCACAGCGAGTCCGCACCTTACGAACTCGGCCAACGCGGTCAGTATTTCTAACACGCCCTTGTGTTCTGACTATCGCAAATCCTAACGTGCAATAATAGCTCACTTTCTGCCTGATGGTTCTTTCGTGCTTCTTTTCGAGTACTCTGGTCCACTATATCGGCATCAAAGGGGCCTTGATCTTCGGAACGTAAGTGCTTCTCGTCCTCCAACACCAGGCTAGAGCATCTGCTTGGTACATTTCAGTCCTGATCTTCAGCACTAAACCTTGAATTGGTCTCACAGCATTGGATATGCACCGTATGCCGCAGGATTGTACATGAACACGAGATACGGGACAGAGTGGCTCACGCTCCTGGGAGCTGCTCTGTGCGGCATCTCAGCCGGGGTGTTTTGGATGTGAGTGTCTCGCAAATATCCTACACGTTGCTACTCAAAGCAACGAGAGTCTGTATGTGTGGGAGACTGGTGGCTGATGTAGATGCAGGGCCGAAGCAGCACTCTGTATCGCCTATCCGGAGCCCTGGAACAAGGGCAAGGCATTGGGCTATTGGCTCACATATCGCCTATCCGGACAAATTATCGGCGGAGCTGTGAATATTGCTCTTAATGTGTGAGTTCTTGCTGCAACTGGTCTCGGTGGACATCCTCACCGAGGTACGACGCTGGTACAGCAGTCTGACATGTGTTAGTGACAACAACCAAGCCGGTTCCGTATCGTACACTGTTTACATCCTCTTCATTGCGATACAGGCATCAGGGCCCTTCGTGGGATTGTTGCTCACTCCACCGAACAAAGTGCAAAGAAAGGACGGCAAAAAGGTAAGTACTGCCTTGAAGAAAGTAGTCTTTCCACCCTCGCCTTCTCAGTTGCTCATGGCTTTGTCAGGTCTCCCTCGAGATATTGGGAAATCCATGGTCTGAGTTGAAGGCTACTGCAAAGCTGTTCTGTACGAAGAACTGGCTGCTTCTTATCCCTCTGGTCGGACAAGCAGTCTTTTCAGAGGCAGTGTTCTTCACCTATCTGTCCCGTAAGTATACACTTTCTCTAGCCCCGGTACAAGGCGTCCCGTCTGCTGACTCCCTCGAAAAACCTGTAGTCTGGTTCAGTGTGCGCGCAAGAGCACTCGGCAGCTTTCTCGGCGGGATTACAGCAGTGATTGCCGGAAACTTGCTAGGTGTAAGTTGGGTGGCGAGCAGATTCTTGATGTTGAACAGTGGCTGATTTGGTGTGGTGTACAGTACTGGATCGACAGGGTCAAGATCCCTCTGAAGATTCGCACACGCTATGGCTTTGCGGTCATCATTACCCTGCAGGGCGCCTTTTGGACCTGGGCCACGATCATTGTGACCGAGTTCACAAGAACCCGTCCGACTCTGGATTGGGCAGACGACGGCTTTGGACGGGGCTTCGGAGTCTTCATCTTCCTCACCTTGGGATTCCAATTGAATTACCTCTTCCTGTGGGTTAAATGTCTCTACTCGCAGGTTTTGCTGAAGTGTCCGAGTCCTAGCTAACTTGTATCCTACCCACCTGCAGCTACTTCGTGGTCCAAAACCTCGCGGGTGCCGACGAGGCACTTGTAATCCGATACTCTGGGCTTCTGCGTGGCACAGAAAGCGCGTGGCAAGCACTCAGCTATGGTCTTTCAGCAGTCACCATATTCGCGCAACACGGCGGCGTGTATCTAAACTTTGCGCTCTGGGCGGTGTCCATATTCCCGGCATGGCTTGTTTTGAGGCACTTCGGGGCAGCCGAGCAACCTTCAGCGGAAGCTGGTGCGTCGTCACCAGCCGGGACCGAATCGGATGTGTATGCGGAGGAGCACATAAAGTAGCACGCTGCTCCGTGTGTCGGCGACTATCACTGGCTACTTATGTAGATGGGGCGTGACATTGTGACCTACGTGAACGAGGTGGTAGAGTCAAGCGGGGACATATGCGTTGTAGAGAAGATAAATATAGATCATAGAATCGACGTAGATCATGTTGCTATCCAAGTGTTCGGTTCGACACAGTCAAAGAAAATGCACGCCTCATCGCCACTGTTAATGGGGGAGACACGGTTCCGGACTGCGGGAGCATTATTGTCCTACGTGTTCGAAAGACGTCAAACTTCCATACAACACTCCTTTCCTGGGTCTAAGTAGTATTTATTACATTTGCAAACGGCACGCTCTATGCATCCTCAGGCAGGGCGGGCAGCAAATCAGATAAATTTGAATCAAATCAAATACATTTCTTCATAATCAAATCAAATAAAGAGAAAATAAAGCCGAATTCAAATCAAATAATAAATAATCTATCTTTAATTATATCCAAATCAAATAAATAAGCTAGCCGGCCCTATATAAAATAGCTTATACGCCTAATTATTAACGATTAAAGTAGCTATGTAACTGTTGATTAAGCCGAAATCTAACAATATATCCTAACTTGCTTACTAATTCAAAACTTAACCAATTGCCCTATTAGCTTTTTAACATTTCTAAATATCTTCGACACCTTTAATCAACATCAAAATATATCCTAAGCCGAATATCTCGTTGAATATTTTAGAAATAAGCACTACTAATAATCCCGGCTTTATTAGCTAGCTTGGTTACCGTCCTATAAGCTCGCGAACTATTTAAAAGCAAATTAACATTATCAATACCGCCGGCATCTTTTTTACCGCTGAACCAGAGCATGGCCAGTAGGGCCCACGCAATGGACTCGCCAAAAAACGTTGTTGACGTCTGACTCGACGGCGCTGCTGAAGCCGGTAGGGAGAATCGGAATCGGGATACACACAAGCTCAAAAGCACACAAAAGTCGTAATTTGGAATGGTCACGTTCTGATCAGAATTGGGGGCATCAAAATCAGATTGTATAAAACGAAGGGAAGAAAATAGATACCAAAAAAATAAAAACTAGGGCCTAAGAAGAAAATCACTATCCTGATTGCTTTATACCCATGATCCTACTCTGATCAGGGCCCAAGACATCTTATTCCCACCCCTAGGTACACCCATCACACCTCGCCCCAGCGCACCGCTTTTAAATTAAAAGATTTATTTAAGTTTATAATAAATGAAAAAGAATTTATGCTTTAGAAATAAACTAATAACAATAATAAAACTAAAAACTATTCTTTTTAAATTAACGATTATAATTTTGAGTTTATTGAAATATCTATTATTAATTAAAATATAAGCAAATATTGCGCCTATAAATATTACAATATCAAATATAATATAAAAAACGGTTTATTTATAATAATTAATATTTCTAACGCTAATAAGCACTTTACTAAAATCTATAACTAAATCGAATTCTTTATAACCGAAGGATAACTAACCTTTAAAAAACGCTATACAGTTTTAAACCTATAATACGAAACCGTTAATAAGCCATTATTCGCAATTTCGGCGGCGGAGCACTTTAAAGATATCTTTATTTCTTAGATAATTAACGCTAACGTCCCCTTTAGAATAATCGATTTTTTTTTTCATATATTTCTTAAGCTATTTAATAAAAACGTCATGAATACATTCCTTCTTAAAAACTATAATATAATTCGTAATTAAATAAAAACGAAATATAAAATTACGAAAACGGAAATTCAAGCTTTTTAAAAAACTATTAATTTAAAGATTCATTTTTTTTTAATCTTTAGATCTTTTTAAACGTACATCCGATTATAGCGATCATAGCGTATTTCCTAAACGAGAATCACCGCTACATTATTATCCCTTTAGCCTGTCTATATATTGAAAGCGCTTATAACGGAGAAAACTAAGCAAACTATATCCTCGCTATCTTTATAGATTTCGGCATTACGAAGAATTAACCTTGGATTCTTTATTGGAGATAACGCTTTAAGCAATAATATAATAATTTAAATAATAATAATAAAGCTATTTAGCGTATATATAAATAAAGATTTAATTCTTTTCCGCTTACTTTATATTGATTATATATTTAACCTAAATGCTAAAGCTTTATAAAAAGGCCGCGAAAACGAATTATAGCTATCTAAGCACGATTTTATATTCGAAAACCCTTTTCTCGAAGAAGCTATACTTTAAAAATAGCGGAAATAAAGCATATACAGCAAATTATATAATTTAATCTTCTAAATCAAACGATCTATGCAACAGCGCGATTTTGTTGAAGCTTTTTTTACCCGAATAAAAATAAATTTAAGCTTAACTATTTTGATTAACGATATTGTAAGGGGAAAAAATCGTATATAGGGTATAGCCGTAGGTTTAAGGGTGCTAGGCCAAAAAGGGACTAGTGTGATGAATAATCAAAGAGTAGAATAGTCGGTAGATATGTTGGATAGTTGGTGGAGAGGTTGATATATCGTATTATTATTGTGTTGAAGTCTGGCTAACTAGAATAGCTAGAAGGAGGAGAGAACCGTGATATATATAGTTTTTGATTTCGGCTTTTCGGGTTATATCTTTTGCCCGATAAACCTGATAGCTAAGCTTCTTTGGGAATAGCTTCATTATATTATTAACGATGAGTCATAATCGTATCAT
>PYFS01001979.1:0-33108 GCA_003671545.1 Ophiognomonia clavigignenti-juglandacearum | reverse complement strand
GGGGGGGGGGGGGGGGGGGGGGGGGGGGGGTGGGCGCGGGGGGGGGCCCCCCCCCCCCCCGGTTTTTTTTTTTTTTTTTTTTTTTTTTTGGAATTTGACAACCGGTTTTGCTGACGATGCCTTCTTCTGGTATAGGGGCGATGCTGCTGTTGCAGACGCTCAGACTGCTGTAGATGATGCTGCTACTGCTGGTGCGGATGTCGTTGCCAAGTGCGTCTAAATCTGGCGCAGGCTGGCTGCTCGGGTACGGATTGAGCAAAAGCGGGAGAGACGACTTGGAGCATATGAAGGTGGTAGAGTGGAGACAATCGTTACAAGGGCCGCCGAGATGGATAGTTTTGGGAGAATTTTGGCAGGAAGCTCGAGCTTGATCAGGAAGTTTACAGTATTCCGGTGTGGCGAATATCGAGCGAGAAGACGGAGACCGCTGGCACTACCCCAGATTTAGGGAATACACTCATTGATCCTTCAAAGCATCGGCCAAGTTTCACGGGTTCTCATCAGTGAGCCCACCCTTGAAATTCGACTCAAGCAGCTCGAGCAGTGAAGTGATACAGTATATGTTCATTCCCATGCCAGCACAGGTCCATCAAGATCCCGCGGAACTCCTGGCTCCAGCAAGCTCCGATATGTATGTACAATACAAAGTGAGCCTACACATCCAAACCCACTCATTGCTCAGAAGTGGTCCACGATATCAAGCCCAACCCCCTCGCCCCCCTCGCAAGTAGTATGCGCAGCCAAGTCCTGCGGCGCATTCCACACCCCGCCAGTACAAGTACTAAACCGCGTCCCACCCACACACAGCAGATGCCCATCCACACACTCGCCCTCCAACGACGGCGCACTGCCCGTCTGAGTAGCCGCCGCAGCCGCCGCCGAGCCCGTCGCACTCGCCACGACCGTGCTCAACGTCGTAGCCTGCGACGGAACCGCTGCCGTGGAGTGGACGCCCACGGGCAAAATACTCATCGACGCATCCTCCTCCTCGTCCCCACTCCCACCCGTGGCGCTCGCGGACGGCGGGGCGCTCGCAGACGGCGGCGCACTGGCCCCACCAGCGTTCCTCGGATTCCCATCACACGCCTGCTCAAACAGCTCCTCATCGTCCCCGTTCGGCCGGCTGACGACATCGCCCGGCTGCGGGAACCGGATCGCAATCTGCTGCGCGACCGCCTCGTCCGTGGTGCACCCGCCGCTCGCGTCGCCGATGTTCGCCAGGAACAGATCCGGATAATAAGAGCTGGCCGCCTGTCTTCCTTCCGGCTTGCCGCGGCGGCGCTGCTTGATCTTGGAGGTGGCGGCGGCGGCGGCGGCGGACGCGCCAGTGACGGTGATCGGGGCGCAGTTCATGTAGAACTCGCCCGCGGAGGCGATCTTGTTGACCCATGTCCAGGCCCAGGTGTAGTCGCCCGGGGCGAAGTTGTCCGGGATGGTGAAGGTGTATGTGTCTGGGTTCTCGCCGGGCTCGAGGTTGCCGGGGACGTTGGCCTTGGGACAGCCGCCTTCGATGGACTGGATGACTTTCCAGGAGGAGTCTGGGGTTGGGGAGTGGCCCTCGGTCACTGGATTTCGGTGTCAGTATCATCATCTGACTTGAATAGCATTTCTGGTAGCCCCGGAGCGGCACTCACACGCAAATTGGCAGCTTCCACCGCCATGCACCGACCATCCAGAAAACGCGACCGTCTGCTCCTCGCCAATGGCCATTTCCGTCGCAGTCCCGTTGATAGCGAATTCCTCACCATGTGGGACTTTGCATGGATAATCAGAGCCATCGGGATTCAGCGGATTCGTGGGCCCGTACTGAGCCCAGACGAACGGTGCAGGTGTGACGAGCTGGACATGGCGCTTTTCAATCTCTGCCCTTCCCGGTTCAGAGAGTAAAAAAATGACCGCGGCCACAATGTTGCTGGTGTACATTTTTGTTTCGAAATTCGAGATTTGTGGGCTGTGTGTCTGTGGTTCCAGACCTCGTGTAGTAAGCTGCCTTGCGTTCCTAGCGGCGGCCTGAACAAAGAGCTGAAAAAGTGAGTGGATGCCTAGTTGCAAATAGCCAATTCGATGATGGCTTTCTCGAAACTTGTTCTAAAGGATTGTGATGAAGAAAGGTCCTAACAAAAAACAATAGAGGGCGCCTGCGCTGCCTTGCTGATACTGCGGCTCTGATCAAGCAACTTTCTGTGGGTGCAGAATGGACCGACCATCATTGGAAGACCGTCGAGGTGCGGCAACATGGCCATTTTTATTCAATCACGGTCAAAATCAAACCAAATTCAACGCAAAATGTTCATAGCCAATCTTCACTCAGATTCTGACTGTACTACTCTCGAATTTCTTGCGATGTTTCGAGCTGCCATCGCCCATCGACGTCGTTTGGCGCTCGTTTGCCTTGTGCAGGGTTGTTTGTGCGGCGTGCAAAACGGTCGACATCCAATCAAGTCCGGCCTAAGCGTTTCCCCCTGAGCAGTGTCAGGCACAAGGTGGTAGTGCTTACTGTACTATGGGGCCCCTCATGTAAGGGGACCCGTCATCTTTGGGGATAAGCTTGTATTCAAGGTTGCATTAGCGGGATGCGGCGCCTGCAGGAATATTCTCCGCTGCGGCCTGCAGGTGAGATGGTGGTGGTGGTAGCGGTGGGCGGTTGGGTCGGTGGTAGGACTTGGCCTACAAGTCAGGAGGCACTGTCCTCCGTAGTAGGTAGGGTTGCATTTCCATACACACTGCATGCCCCTTTTACAATACGTTTTATGGAATGGCTAAGCTTGATCAGGAGAAGATGATTGAGCCCTTGAAAAGTCGAGAGCATATCTCAACACCTCTTGAGTCTTTACTATACGGACAGCCACCTCTATACCTCTACTGCCTGCGATATGTCTCACTGTGGCGCGTTGTGGTCTCTCATGTGGCTGCGTGCAGGACAGATCTTGTGTCACCCTGGACCCATGATGGACGTTTGTGTGAGACTGTCTACCGAGGTGGATATCTTTTTGAGAGTATGTGTTCTTGTGCTGGAAGATCCTTTTGATAAATCCAGCTGTCAGCCTTCATATAACTACAACCGCTCGAAAAGAGAAGAAACCACGACACGGGCTCTGGGTAATCACTGCGATATGACCGGTGTCGAACAATGTATTCTTGGAAGAAAAAAAAAACATACTATCCTTAAGAAGATCAACCAGTGTAATGACGTGAGACCTTTGCTGGTACACGGATCCAACAACATCCTGAGAGCGACGTTCAGCAGCTGTTTTGCTCCGAGTCCGAGCTGGCTATCTGGTTCCGCGCAATGCCGCCGGCCGCAGCAAAGTCGAGTGGGACACAGATGACGAGAGAGGCACGAGCTTCCTTTGACCTGGTCTCAACACCGTGATACACAAGTTCCGAGCTACGCACGTACAGCGGGGTCAGCATATTGTTGTCGCTGCGATGCCGGGTGGAAGTGGAAGTGGAGATGCCTTCACTCTTGACCCTGCAGATGACCGCTTGCCCGGGTTCACTTCTGCAGGGGTCCAGCAACACAACGCTGCTCAAAGAAACCCGCCGTATCTCTTCCAGACATCTGCAGCATGTGCAAACATTGTGAGCTTCCAAGGTTTACGCAGCAGAGGCACTTCCCTGTAAAACCGGGCTCAGCTTCACTAATATCGAGCCAGGTTGCTCCTGCACGCCACTAACGTTCACATTCACCCAGCTTTTACGGCGTCATTGGTGAACAAGTAAACCCGCAAGTCGTTCCAATCGACTCTCAAAATACCAGCCAGCACAACTCCCGCTACCACAGAAATCTGGGAACCAACAGCTCGACTTGCCGCAAACGTAGCCAGACGCACCAGCCAGCTACGCACGTAGTTGAACTCTCCCAGACGATCAGCAAACAAACAGAAGGCGAAGATGTGCTTCAAATCGCCATTCTTCGAAGAGGAAGCGCCAATTCACCGCACCGCCCAGCACGAGAAGGAGGACACCGAGCTGGCCATCAAGAACCTGGTGGATGGCGCATACGATGACTGGCCCAACGAAGCCGGTGTAAGTCCAACCTCCCTCAAAGTCCTTCTAATTTTTCTGAACAAACACTAACACCCCTGGCAAACCCACAGTTCGAACGCCTAGACGAGCACCGCGGCCCCATCCAGCTCCCCATCTCAGGCACCATCCCCTCCTGGGCAGCCGGCACGCTCTTCCGCACCGGGCCCGGGCTCCGCACCATCGACGACACCACCACGGGCAAGCCCCTCCACATTGCGCACTGGTTCGACGGGCTCGCGCACACCCACCGCTTCGACATCGTCCCGGCGCCCGGCTGGCTGCCCGACCAGCCCCACGGCCGCGCCAGCGTCCTCTACTCCTCGCGGCGCCAGTGCGACGCCCTGGTCCGCCACCTGCGCGCGAACCCGGCCAACACGGGCGCGGGCAGCCTCGTCACCTTCGCGCAGCGCGACGACCCCTGCACCGGCGTCTTCGCCAAGTTCGCGAGCGCGTGGGCCGTCGCCGCGACTAACGCCCGCGCGACCAAGAAGCTCGAGAACCTGGCCGTCACCGTGCAGGTCGACGTGCCGGCCGCGGCGTTCGCGCCGAAGCGCGACGTCGCGCTCAACAACAACGACGACGGGGACTGCAGCAGCAGCAGCAGCAGCAGCAGCAGCAGCAGCCCCGCGGGGAAGCTGCACACGAGGAGCCACAGCCGCCGGCGGACGGGCAAGCAGCCGACGGTGTGGTTGGCGAGCGACACCAACACCATGCGGCAGCTCGACGCCAAGACCCTCGAGCCAATTGGCGTGGCGCGGCAGGTGGCGGTGCATCCGGCGCTGACGGGCCCGCTGTCGTGTGCGCATGCGCAGCGGTGTCCGAAGACGGGGGATTGGTTCAATTTCAACCTGACGGTGGGAGCTGTGCCGACGTATCGCGTGTTTCGGGTGTCGGCGGCGACGGGGAAGGCGGACATCCTCGCTACTATCTCGAAGCCCGACCTCAAGATCACATATGTCCACAGCTTCTTCCTTAGCGAGAGGTTCATCGTTCTCAGACTGCCCAGCTCGACCATTGGCGCGTACGGGCTGGGTATTCTGTGGAAGAGGAACCTTCTGGACGCCATCGAGCCGTTCGACGAGAGCAGAAAGTGCAAGTGGTTCGTGATCGATCGACTTCACGGCCAAGGCCTTGTAGCCGAGTTCGAGACGCCGGCTGCTTTCTTCTTCCATACCGTCAACTGTTTCGATGAGGTAGTGGTGTCGACTGGCAGTGGCGACGTGGACGACGAGGGCATGGAGATGGCAGATATCTACTGCGACGTGGTGGACTACCCAACCACAGACATCATGTACACCCTGTACTACGACGTGATGATGAACCGCGACGACAAGGCCAAAGCCATCTGGGGCGACGAGGAGAAGGCTAAGCGGTGCATGGCCTCGCTTGTACGCTGGAAGCTCCGCGTCCCTCTCCCGCGCGCGCCTCCACAAGAAGAGGACCAAGAACATGAAAATGGAGACCCAATATCGGAGACACAGCACGTCCTAGCAAGCCTCGGCATCTTCAGCGCACTCCAAAGCATCGGCGCCACCCTCGCCTCCCTCACGCGCCCCGCCAAGCCCACGCCGCCCGGCCTGGCCGCCCCGACCATCACGCACGCCATCCCCGCGCCCCACGCGGGCGACCTCCCGACCATCAACCCGGCCTTCCACACGCGCCCGCAGCGCTACGTGTATGCCCTCGCCAACAGCGGCCGCGCAACGGTCGTCGACACCATCGTCAAGACGGACGTGCGCACGCGCGAGGCGACGCGCTGGAACAACCCGGCGGGGCACACGCCCGGGGAGGCGATCTTCGTGGCCAGGCCGGGGACCGCCGCCGGGAAGGAGGCGGAGGAGGACGAGGACGAGGACGACGGGGTGTTGTTGAGCGTGGTGTTGGATGGCCACGCGGAGACGAGTTATCTGTTGTGCCTGGATGCGAAGACGATGAGGGAGATGGGCAGGGCGGAGATGGGGTTTGCGGTGGGAGTGGGGTTCCATGGCGTTCATACTACGGGTAAGATCTGAGGTTATGGCGCTGGAGCAATGGGGAAGAAGGGGGGATCAAACGAGGTCGGATGGTCAGTCGGGTCTCAAGCCATCTTCTGGGACATGACTTAGGCAGAGGAAGTAATAATGCCACCAGCGGATCCGGTCGAGCGAACGAGTCGGTGTGTAATGAGTTCATAGAGCTAGCAACATCGAGTAGCAGCCATTCTCATCCCCTCGGCGACCCTTGATTTGGAAGGAAGCCGCATGCTGAAGTTGCTGTTGCCGCCCCGCGCCTTTGGGCAGGCAGGACGGGGAGCAGATGTTGCAGGACGAGATCGAAGATGAGCAAGCGCCTAGGAAGACAAGGGTCAGCAAGATTAGCAGCATAGCTTGACGCGTCCCAAACATATCAAGCCCCAACGACGGCGGTGCACTACAGGAATAACAATCCGTCGCTCACTCCATGCGTCGAGTGAAAAATGCGAAAAGTGTAGGCCGAGGAGCGCATTTTTTTCGCAACTTGTGGGGAGACAGACGTGCACAAACGAGGCACTCCCATTATCCCTCTGTGTTTGGAGACAAGCCAGAAGCAGCAGCAGCAGCAGCAAGTCAAAAAGCAAAGTGAACCAACCAAGCAAGCTCGCGTCGCAAAACGCCTGCACCGCCCGAGCGCCCTTCGAACCTGTGCCACCACCATTCAAAATGCGCAGCACGCCGGTCTCCAAGTTCGATCGGCCGCTCTTTAATCGTCGCATTCGACTCTCAACACTAGCCGCACGCTTCGCAGCCGCATGGGTTACCTTCGCGACACAGAATTCTGTTGAGATCTCAGCCACGCCAGTAGCCACAGCACGGCGCGAACTTCCATGCGCGCAAAGCGACCTGCGCTCCTGCCGCGAGAGAGAGAGAGAGAGCAAAGACCCACGGCGGCAAAGTCATGGAACAGATGCTGGAGGAACCACAGGGTCTCATGAACGGGCCACCAGCGGGTCCAACGCCGCCCGAGACGCGGGCCCCCAAAGACACCAACAGCTGCCAGGACAGCAAAAAAAACAACGCCGCCGCGGAAGAAGAAGAAGCGTCGTCGCCCGCCGCAGCCGCCGCAACAGCGCGCACAACATCCGCATCCGCATCCGCCCCAGTACCACCACCACCACCACAAAACAGCAGCAGCGCCTTCTTCCTCCTCCTCCCCGCAACCTTCACACGCGCCCTGCACGACTACGCGAAACTCGTCGACGACCTCGCGGACCCCGCCGCAACGAAGCGCATCCTCGCGGCGCTGGCCAATAACAACAAGAAGAAGAAGGAAAAATCCCGGTCGTCCTCCAACCAACGGCGGCCGCCATGCGTTATCGTCGGAGACGACGCGCGCCTGGCTGCGTGCGCTGAGACGGAGGAGGAGGAGCTTCTGTCTCGGGGGAAGAAGACGGGTGGGCTGCGCAGGGGCGGCGGTAGCAGCAGCAGTGGTAGCGGTGGTAGCAGCAGCACAAGTACACTGCGCCGTGGGCCCGATAGCAGCGACAAGGCGCCTCGAGTCATCACGGGCTAGGAGCCCGGTGACAAGGCTGGAGCAGCTGTAGTATCGACCGCCACTGGGGGACAGCGCACCAACTGTGGCAGCTGCAGCAGCAGCAGCAGCAGCAGCAGCAACGCCGCGCCAGCTCCCAGCATTCGGACGACGTCCAAGAACAACGCCAGTGGTAAGAAGTCCACCGAGCTGGACGGTCAGCTAAGTCCCAGCGCCCGCGAAAGCGGCAAGAAAACGACGACGACGACGACGAAGGACACGTTCTGGACTCGCTGCGAGAGGCTCCAGTACTGGGACGGGCGGGCATTTGATCCCGGCTACGCGGGCTCGGTGTTTTTCCTCGGGTTCTTCGTGGGCACGATCCCGTCTGGCTTGTGGACGAACGATGATCGGCTTGATGCGCTATTTGGGGAGTGTCAGGCTGCGGCGAGGGCGGGGCGGGGTGAGGGGAAGCGGCTTGCTACGATCGAGGAGGACGGGGAGGTGTGAGCTGTTTCTCATGCTAGGTTGAGAGGCTGGGGAGGGGACTGCTCAGTCGGGCGAGGGACTGATGAACACCAGGCTTGTAATAGCTGAGATGTTAAATTGAGGGTCGGTCTCCCGAGATCAGAGAATCATAGCCCAGAAGGGCAATTGTCGAACAACACAATTTTTGACTCTGGCTTCTTTCTGAGTCGACCGTGGATGCAGTTCAGAGTCAGTATCGGGGATGATTTTCGAATCGGTGCTGGTGGCCTGGGTATATTTCGGACTTGAAACCTGGCACCGAAAGGGTCATGTTTCGAGCCCTCAATACCCCAGCCGGAATGTGCTTCATCTTCACCTTCCCCGAGGCGCAGAGTTATGATGGAGGGGCTACGGTCCTTTCACCCATAGACTGCCCGCTACCACAAGACAGCGCTGCTAGGAATCTCAAATTTGCGGTCCGACGAAGCATAAGGATGAAGCAGACTTGGAACGGTGGAATTGGCGTACTGGTTCAATATATGGACGAATGGGGAGTCGGGCGCCCAAAGAGGGTGAAGACGTGAGAGCATGTCGGCCTTGTTGTCAGTCGCCGGGGCCTGGCCCCCCTGCCTGCCGCAGCACGCCCTTGGGGTCTTTGGACTCAAGTTTAAGGAGCGATCGATCTCTTTGAGATGAATACATGGTGAGGTTCGCCGATAGTCCGAATTGACATGGCAGGTGCCGGCGAAGGAAAAATGGGTAGACCGTAGAGTTGACGAGAAGTCGCGTCCGGGGTCCTGCATGTGGTAGACGTCGAGGCAAGGATGTTTGAGTTCTCGGGAATCAAGTAGTTCCGTTCCGACGCTAGATGACATTGATCGAGAGCACTCACTGAGACCTAAGTGCTGAGTATAGTCAGTGTGCAGAGTAGTTTCATGCCGTCTGAAAGTCTATAAAACCTTTTTAAGTGGAAAATTTGGAAAAAAGAACTGTGGGTGGGCTGCGACAAGTCTTATGACACATCGCAGACTCAATCTTGGGCATCAGACCAGGTGCGACCCCAAACTAGTGGACAACGGATTGTGGATGTCTGCGCAACCTGAGGTTAGAGTGTCCAGTATCACGGCGTCTTCTGTTCATTCCAGGTCCCCACGCGCGCACGGGATTCCAACAATCTGCCCACCTCTCTAATAAGTTGGTACTTACGCCGTGTAGCATATTCGTAACAAGCAAGATCAACTAACAGAGCTTTTCTCCTGGAAAATTTACCATGTTCCAGGGTTCTACCGCGGATAACTCGAGTCCCGTCAACTCCGATCGAAACTCCGGAGCAGAGGATTCTAGACCAGCTTCCGATGTCAAATGTACATTACAAAGTGTACAAAGCATCGTGAGAATGTAAAAGCGCACCAAACGCCAGTACCATACCCTCACACAGTCTCAAAATCCTTCTTCCTTGACTCCCCAGACACCCTCGCCTCCTTCCCCGACCCAAACGAGTTCACCCCCACCGCCTCCGCGCCCTCCAGCACCGGGTCATCGTGAATCGACTCCGGGATCAACGTCTCCGCAGCCGGGAACCAATACGACAGCCCCCAATACACCACCACAGCAGACGTCAAGCCCCAGATGTAGTTGATGCTATACAGGTGCCTGATCCCCGCGCCAATGCGCACGTCCGGGTTCACCGCATTCGCCAGCCCGGGCGTGTTCGGCGTGACGCTGACCACGAACGCCGCCGCGGCGCGCCAGTTCACGCCGTGCCAGTAGCGGTACCGCGCGCGCCGGCGGTACAGGCTCGGCACGTCGACGGCGCGCCGCTTCACCAGCCAGTAGTCGGCGGCCGTGATGGCCGAGATGGGCGCGAGGAAGATGGCCAGCCCGGCCATGAAGGTCAGCAGCGACGCGGCCGACGTCACGATCTTCCAGGGCACCATGACCCAGCCGGCGGTAATGGTGGCGAAGACCACGCCGCGGCGGATCGAGATGTACTTGGGGAAGAGGTTGACCTGGGGCGCGTGGGGATGGTATCAGCGAAAAGCAGCTCCATGGGAGGGGATGCCATGTTTACCTACCATGTCGTTCGCGTAGGAAATCACATTAGCAGACAAGTTCGTTCCAATTTGCGCCACCACCCAGCAGAACCCCACGAAGAACGCTCCGCATCGTCCAGCCGGGCCGTCCCATCTCGACGCAAGGTCAATCGGGTCCCAGATGTACTCACCATACACAACACCCGCAGCCGAGCAGGAAATAATGCCAAAAAGCCCGAGCATCAGGCTGATCAGAGGCAGGAACAAACCCTGCCAGTAGACACCGCGGGAGTGCTTCAGGTACCGCGTGAAGTCCGGCACGTTCGTCGCCATGGTCGCCCACCCGCTGGCCTGCGACATCATGCTCGCCATGATCACAAAGTTCCTCTCGCTGCCCGCAGGGACGCGGTACTCCTGGTTCCAGATGTCGCCCGTGCCGCCCGCCATGGACGTCATGGCGATGACGACCGCCACGCTGACCGTGACCGTCACCACGATCTTGAACACGAAGAACCACATCAGCTTGTGCGGCGGGATCAGCAGCACGGGGAACTGGATCGCCCAGAAGAGGAAGTGGCTTAGCAGCTGCTGCGTCGTGATGCCGGCCGCGGCCGGCAGGTGGTTCGGGATGTCGAGGTAGCGCGGCCAGATGGCGCGGATGCACTGCGTGATGGCCGTCGAGCCCGTGTACGTCTGGATCGCGTGCCAGAAGAGCGCGGTGATCATGCGCGTCACGACGGCGAACTTGGCGAGCGAGAAGCCGAAGCTGGAGCGCGCCGCGATGGGGAACGGCACGTGCAGGTGCGCGCCGATGGCGCCGTTGAGGACGAGCGGGATGGCGGTGATGGACAGCCCGAGGATGATGCAGTAGATGGCTTCGCGCCAGGTCAGGCCGATGGCGATGATGGCGGCGGGGGATTGCCAGCCTGGTGCGGTTTCTAGGTCAGCGCCCTTTTTTTTCCCCTTTTTTTTTTCTTACGCCGCTTTTCGGTAGCAGAGGATGGCAGGCTCCTCACCTTGAGCATTCATCGCATCCGACATCCAAAAGCCAAAGATGGTCAACGACGTCCATGTCCTGCGCTCGAGAGGCGTCACGTCCGCATCGATATTGCTCCAGCCGTCCTTATCTGCAAAGGACGACTCCTGTTTTGGCAGCACCCATCCCGACAGCTTCCTCTTTGCCTTGAGGTTGTCGCCGGCCGAATGCAATCGTTCGCGAAGCGTAGAAGCCATCCTGGGCGGGCAGCGTGGCTGTTTTTAAAAGACAGCAGCAACACCAATCGCAGTCTGTGAGAGCGCTCTGTCAGAAAGCTTGATGCATAGTAGCAGATGTTTACAAGTAAGTATGTAAGGCGGGGAAAATTTGAGTTGCAAGGGCCATACTTATGCCTCGACCATTATCTACTGACTGCGATGTTATCGCCGGTTTCAGGCTCGCCTTATCAAGCTTGGACGCACAGCTTGTCACTCGGAGAGAAGAGGCTGCGCGGCAGTTTTAGTAGAGCGCCGGCGGCGTCGCATTGAGAGCCCTACGGCAAGGCGAGATGAGAGCCACCGTTTATCGCGACCATAATCCGGGATATAAATCTCTAGCGTGGTATAGAGGATGATAGGCTGTCCATACGAAAATCCATAAGCTGTTTTTACTTGGACTGTGGCCTTGGATCAGACCCTGCCTGCCTGCCCAGGCTGTCCTGGTGATGATGCGGGGGAGGGGAAGAAACTAGAGAAACCTTAATTATAGCCGTACCTTTCTTTTCGCTGCTAATTTTGACGTTTCCCATGGACTGCCTTGTAGCCAAGGATTTCGCTTTCGACATGCAGGGACTCAACGTTCGTGATTATTCTCAGCCCCGTAGACGCCATGCTCGCCGGTTCGCTGATGAACCAATCTGCACCGCCGCTATATTTCCTCCTTTCGCCTAGACTAAATTCCTATCTTACAAATCCTGTCAGCAAATACAAGCGCAAAGAAAATGGAAGACGTAGGACCCCATTGTCGCGGCAAGTCGAATAGCGTCCACTCGAGGGGTCCAGGCAGGTCCAATATTTCGCAGGTGGTCAAACCCACGCAAGTGACCCCTACACTACCAGCTTCGCTTTTCACTTCGGTGGCATACTTACCGGGGACGACGATGGTGGTGAGTTCCTGATCCCGATGCCTGTTCGAGCTCACCAGGCGTCACTCGAGGGCGAGGAGTAGCCTCTTTTTTGCACTCCCATATCTCATCCCACTCACATTGCGCCCGACGAGAAGGAGTGGGCTGCGGTATCAAGGCCCGTCTGCAAATCCCTCCCCGTCGAAACTCCACCACGACCGTCGGCGACGACCAACAACAGCGACAGTAACGTGTGTCCTGCGGTCGAGTCAGTCCCTTCCACTGGTGAGAATCAGTAAAGGCTGAGCTAGATGGACTTGGAAGTACATCACCGGATAGACAATCACCAAGTACTTACTGGTCGGTCAGTTGCAGCTAGAGGCTCAGGTCAGGACGTCCGAAGCAGCACGGTCTGCCCACAACACGCGTGGCAGCACTCATGATGACACGGAGAGGCTAGAAACCGCAGGAAAAGTGTGTGTTGCGCAGGAGGCTTCACGTTCCACCTGCTCCCTTCGTCCATGCTCTCATTATACCGGTAACACACGTGTCGCACAGAGTATTCTGTGTCGACTGCCGTTGCTTGATGTCTGTGTGTCGCGATCCAAGAGGGACAATGACTCCAGGCACTCCCGCGTGCTCCCCTCTGACTGACGTCGTCAGGCTTCCCACGGTATCAAACAAGAACCTTTGATCCTGCTCTCGCAAGACAGATGCATCACTTCGACCACTTGCAGGCCAGCGGCCGCCACGGGCCATCACAATCAGCATGGCGGAAGGCGCGCGCCGACCGGGCCCCGCTGCGGCAACGGGTCAGACCGCGAACCTTCAATCCCCCTCCAGAGGTCATCGTCGCATGCTATTCGCAGTCGGGCGGTGGCATGCTGTGCTCCGGGCTCCTAGCCAGGTCCTCCTGCATCTCGAGCGGGTTTCGCCGGGGCATTGCTCGAAGAAACTTCCGGCGTCATGATGGTCGCTAATTACCTAGGCACTTCTTGGGTGATTCTTATTTTTCGTCCTGCGGCCAGTGAGATTCAGTCTCTGGTGATGAACCAACAGCCTGCCACTTGAAACGAACGCTCCAACGAGGATTGCGGTGAAAGGTGATGTGTTTACGGCCGTGCTCCCGTGTAAGAAGTCGGGCCAGCTGATGAGCTTGAAGAGTGGCTTCAGGCGAGACGGCCGGGGTGAATGCTGTGGTGGGCCCGGTCGACGTGGAAACTCTCGAGAGTCGATACTATTATCAAGGAGAAGTGAGAGCCGCCTCCGTACCTAAGCACACACACTATCATGATATGAGGTGTTGAGGGCCATTCTTTGTGGTCATTCCCGAAATTCTGCCCGGCTAAGCTTGAATATGTGTTGTCGGCCGAAGGAGGTAGTGCCCAGGTGATTCTATCGAAAATAGTCATTGACGTAGCCAGTCATGGCGGCACGAGACCTTTTTGCCATTGGGAGATTTCCAGAAGTCCTGATGGAGGACAGCCAACCTTCCAGCAGTTCCGTTTTCAACTGCTTACAAACTGCTCTTGCGCGCGGATGAATACATTGGGGTGTGAGGATTCTACTTACAGTAAGCACGCCCTTCGCAGAGTCGTACTACCACTACCACGCACACACGGCGGGCTAGCCTCCTATCGCCAGCGTTGCTTCATCTGGAAGGTTACCCTTTTCAGCATATCAGATGTGCCATCGAGAATTCCATGGCAAAGCAAAAATTTCCCCATGCCCTCTGAGTAGCGGATTTTTACCACCGCGCTCTGTAGGTCTTCGTAGGTAGTAGATGATTCCCATGCTAAGATTCCGGTCCCTTCTAGACGTTTGGGGGAGGTCGAGGTCACGCCCCAAGGTTTTGTCCCACTAACGAAGTAATTACTTAGTAAATATCGTGTAAATCATTGACGTCGGCGCTGCATCTTTTCATATCTCTCAATGCCCCAGCTCGCCCGAGCAGTACATAGACACACCGCTCACATTCTCCCACCACCACCAACACCTATGTAAATATTTACCCGCCAATCCGGCGCCCCACAAACCTCGATTTCGTCAGCATCCGGACTAACCAAGCATCTCTACTATCTCTACCGAGGCAAGCAAGCAAGCACCCAATACAACCTAACCTCACCTTGACAAGGAATGGCACGATCGCCAAGCCTCTAACAATCGAGCCAACACCCATCTATCGACTATCGACTGCGCTAGCTCCGAGAGCCGCATCTCTTCCATATTACTGTCCCACTACAGTAGCATCTTCCTAAACCGGAAATTCTTGGCTCCTGATACAGACGATTCGTGTGCGGCTAAGTATTTCCAACCCCAAGCATTGGCAAAAGCTTGAGCGCAACTCCTCCTGCCATTCTGAGCGAGCCGTGCCCCCCCCCCTTCTCCCGCCCGCCTGATCTGCCCGCTCGTTTCTAATAATGTTTTTAAGGTTGGGGAGGATCTTTTCTCTGCAAATAACGGGACGGGGCAGTTCGTGCGCCCTCTTAGCGAGATTGGGCTGTTTTGTGGCCTTTTATGCCTGGTGAGTCATTCAACTACTGCTTTGGGCCTTTTTGGTTTCCACCATAGTAGCACAGTAGCACGAAATACTATCGCCAACAAGCAAACCCACAACCTGGCACACATAAGCAACAACAAGCAACAACAAGATCGCCATGCTTTGATTATAAACTGCTCAGGTGCTTGCTTACGGAGCTCCACTTCCAAGACAGCACCGCTGTCCGATAAGCCTTACTCGTGGGGAAGGGGGCGGGGGGGGGAGGGGGGCTCACAGCCGCACCTGCCACCAAGAATACTATGTACTGTTACTCATCACACGCTCCTATCCAGTGCCCTATCCCTCTCTTCATATCCCCTCATCAGCCAGCCCACCATTCTGAGGTCCCAGGTCACCTGGGCACGCCCCCCTGTATGCAAACACATTAATCGTCCGAGCGTTTACCGACCTTGCTTGCGCCATCGTGCCCTTGCCGATTCCAATGTGGTACTGTAGATTTGAGATTTGATAACGATGCCATATCGACCGTCCCCCATCTAAATGACCCTCTGTCAGTCCCTTGGCGGCGTGGTTTTCCACTATCACCTTCCCTGAACAGATAGACCTGGTGCCTCGGTCGCCATGAACACGAGCAAGCCTTGGCTCTCCGGACGATCACGGTCATGGTCACCGTCGATATATAAATCTCCCTGGCTTGCCCGTCGTCTCCAAGATCATGAGGGAGGCATCATCCATGAAGTGAGAACTTGGACCCAAAAAGCTAGAGTACATTCTTTCATTTGCCCTACCTAACTAGTTTTTCCCCATCTATAACCTCTCTTCGTTAGTACAGTATGGCGGGCACCTCCATCAAGTCGTTCAGCTTGCTGAGCGTCTTGGCCTTCTACTTCTCCGCGGTCGTCGTCGCCCACCCCACTCACAGCCACAGCACCCGCTCAGACTTCGCCCCTAGCAGGAGAGCCGTGGACCTCGAGGCGTTCCGCCTCAAGGACACCCCGACCACATATGTGCGCACCACGGAAGTTGAGAGTGGAATCGTGAGGAAGCTGGTCAAGAAGGACGCCTATGTCGACACCGCCACTGCGCTTGTGCAGAGCCTCGTTCCTGGTGCCGAGTTCCGCCTGGTGGAGGACCACTATGTCGGTGCTAATGGTATTGGGCACGTCTACTTCAAGCAGACTGCCCATGGGCTTGACATTGACAATGCCGACTTCACTGTGAACGTAAGCAATAACAACGCCTCCGAGTTTGAAGACCCACCTCTGACATATTTCCCACACAGATCGCAGCAGACGGTTCCGTGTTCTCCTACGCCAATGGCTTCTACACCGGCACCATCCCCGCCGAGAGCCCACTCGTCAAGCGCGATGAGACCAGTGACCCCGTCACAGCGCTGACGGAGGTCACTGAGACCCTCGCCCTTCCGGTCGCAGCAGAAGCCGCAGTCGCCGAGCCCGCCCCCACCACCGACCTCCCTGAGACCTACACCCTCACCAACACCGAGGGCACTGTCTCCGCCCCGGAGGCCCGCCTGGTCTACTTCGTCGCCGAAGATGGCACCCTCGCGCTGACATGGCGTGTCGAGACCGACATCTACGACGATTGGCTGCTGACCTACGTCGACTCCACCTCGCTTTCTGCCAACGAGACGACCCTCATCCACGGCGTCGTCAACTACCGCGCCGACCAGCAAGCGCCCTCCCCCGCGACGTACCTCGTCTACCCGTGGGGCGTCAACGACCCTAGCGAGGCGGGCGCCACGCGCCAGACGATCGTGAGCCCTTGGGACACCGAGACGTCTGAGTTCGGCTTCCACAGCGACGGTACCACATCGTACACCACGCCGCGGGGAAACAACGGTGTTGCGCAGGTGAACCCCAGTGGGGCGACGTCCTCGACCGCGTGGCAGTCCAACTACCGCCCGACGTCGGCGAACTTGGACTTTTCGTACCCGTACAGCCCTGCGACTACGGACCCCGTGTCGTACCGTGATGCCGCGATCACTCAGCTTTTCTACACATCGAATGTGTACCACGATGTGCTGTACGCTCTTGGTTTCACCGAGGCTGCAGGTAACTTTGAGACCAACAACAACGGCCAAGGCGGTCGTGGCGCCGACTTCGTGATCCTCAACGCGCAAGACGGCAGCGGCACCAACAACGCCAACTTCGCCACCCCTCCCGACGGCAGCCAGCCGCGCATGCGCATGTACCTCTGGACGCGCAGCACTCCTCAGCGCGACTGCGCCTTCGAGGCCGGCGTCGTGATCCACGAGTACACGCACGGTCTGTCCAACCGTCTGACCGGCGGTCCCGCCAACTCCGGCTGCTTGAGCTCGACCGAAGCCGGTGGCATGGGCGAGGGGTGGAGTGATTTCTACGCGACGGCGATCCGGCTTAAGGCGACCGACACGCGGGCGACGGACTACCCGATGGGCGCGTGGGTGGCCAACGACCCGCTGGGCATTCGTGCATACCCGTACTCGACTAGTCTGGATACGAACCCACTTACGTATGCGAGTGTGAACGGCTTGACGGCTGTGCATGCTATCGGTACGGTGTGGGCGAGTATCTTGTACGAGGTGATGTGGAACCTGATTGACAAGTCCGGATTGAGCACGGCGACAATGCCTGAGTTCGATGGGCTCGTGCCGACGGATGGCAAGTTTCTTGCGATGAAGCTCGTGACGGATGGCCGTAAGTTTTCTCCGGTCTCGACGTGTAATTGAAGGATGTTGCTAACACATATGTCTCTAGTCGCCCTCCAGCCATGCACTCCCAACTTTGTGGACGCTCGTGATGCCATCCTCGATGCCGACGTTGCTCTGACCGGTGGAGCCAACGCTTGCGAGCTCTGGACAGGATTTGCCAAGAGAGGTCTTGGTGAGGGTGCGAGGTACTCCGCGTCTGCGAGAACCGAGAGCTTCACGGTTCCGGCGAGCGCGTGCTAGATTCTCACTTGATGTGACACGGAGGCAATGACTTTGATGATGAGGATCGGCAGACTGACACTGGCAGTTGATCCAACGACTGTAAATATTTTGTAATTAGCATCCAATGTAGATCTTATAATGACGGACCAGGGACTTATGAGGAGAGTTGTATAGGATGGCTGTTGCTGCTTGGCATCCTATTGTCCCACGCCATCCCTCGTGAGCTGAGTAGAGTGATGTGTCCGATGACTGCTGTCACTCGAGAGCCATATGCTGCACAGACGGCTTCATGACCTGGTCCCCATCTTCAGCTCAGACATTGCGGACCGGTCCCGAGTCTCTTCTCAGTAACGGCGCATCCTTGATCAGAGAGTTGGGGCAAGCCCTCCCCTCAACAAAGTCCTCCAGGTTCCTCAGCGTGGCCTCCGAGATCTCCGTCAGCGCCTCCTCTGTGAAGAAGGCCTGATGGCCGCAAATAAGCACATTTGGGAACGTCATGAGTCGCATCAACTCATCGTCGTCGATGATCTTGTTGCCTAGATTCAGACAGTCGTTAGGGTCTGTGTATTCAAAATGCGCACGGGCAGAACTGACCATGATCTTTGTAGAAGATCTTGCTCTCGCCTTCGTACACATCGAGCGCCAAGCCACCAATCTGCTTGTCCTTGAGCGCTTTGATGACGCTGCTGGTGTCGATCAGGGCGCCGCGGCTTGTGTTGACGAGCATCGCGTCTGGCTTCATTTTCTTGAGGGTGGCCTCGTTGATGATGTGCTTTGTCTGAGCTGTGAGCGGGCAGTGCAGGCTGATGACGTCGGAGGCAACGAGGAGGGAGTCCAAGTCTGTGTAAGTGCCGTACTTCTTGAACTCGGCGTTCTCGAAAGGATCATACGCGAGAATGTTGCAGCCGAACTACAGTCAGGTCAGCATGGCTGAATTGCGAAGTGGCATCGGTCGACAGATCGCCGCGTGGTACCTACGCCATGGAGGATCCGGGCGAACGCAACTCCGATCCGGCCGGTGCCGAAGATGCCGACTGTCTTCCCATGTAGCGTCCTACCCAGCAGCCCTTCAAGGTTAAAATTGCCCTCGCGCACCCGATTGTAAGCACGGTGTGTCTTGCGGTTCAACGCCTGGAGCAAGGCAACAGCAAATTCGGCGACCGCCTCGGGGGAGTAGCTCGGCACGTTGGCCACGAACAGGCCCAGCTCCTGGGCCTTGTCGAGAGCGACGTTGTTGAAGCCAGCGCACCGCATCAGGATGGCGCGGACGCCGCTTGCGTGCAGGGCCTCGAGGATGGGCGCCGAAAGGTCATCGTTCACGAAGGCGCAGACGGCTGCCGCGCCATTGGCGAGGGAGGCGGTGTCTTTGGAGAGGGGGAAGTCGTGGAAGACGAGCTCGATCTTGGAGGACGGTGACAGGGCACTCCGCGCTTCTTGGGCGGCGGTGATGTACTGCTTGTCGTAGGAGTGCGAGCTGAAGATGGCGAGCTTGGTAGCCGTCATGGTTCTTGATTTCAGGTTTAGTTGCTTGTGAGGGTCTGAGGAACAGGTCGATTATCTGCTTAGGGTGAGGAGATCCAATATGGTGTCTTCGAGTCTGTGTGTGATGTTCGATAGACTCTGAGGAATGCTGACGCGTGAAGCAAGCCCGAGTGCGGTGTTTGCTGGATGTATGCAGGTCGAGCCTTCCCGCCCTTGAGGCGTCACCGCATCACCAATCACCATGCATTGGGTCCCTCTTCCGTTCTCTTGGCAGCCATCAGAGTTCGCAACGTCAATCCTGAACCTTATTTATTTCCTTTAGAACCATTCTTCATGTGGATTTCCCGGTCACTTGCCTCCCATGCTGTCTCGCTGTTTGTCTTTCGAAAACCTGCCCAGACATCTGTTTCGGAGCACCTGCTTCACCATCAGAACAACCCAGGAACATTTGAAAACACCGTCAGCGACCGTCTGGCACCGAACTGACTGGACAACCCCAGTATGACCTGCGACGGCGTGAATTCTCCTAGGGTAACAGAGTGTTTCTTGTGGTTGCTTCTTGGGTTTTACTAGGTAGAGTTCTAGGCCAGGGATTAGCTCAGGATGTGAGCTTATCTAGACGTCTGCTATCTCGGTGCACAGGCAGTATCCGGCCTATCTCAGAATCCACACCTCTCATTATCCGCAATCACAATGCATCACCAGCAACAGCGGCATAGACCTCCGACCTGGAAACTCCTCCTCGTCAACCTCTCAAAAATGTCCACACACACAATTGCCTCAGATACAATCTCACTCCTTCGTATCGAAATTTGTGTCCTGCGGATTTCGTGTCCACTCTCGTGTTCCTCCGTGACGGTTCACGCAACTCCGCATCCTATCCCAGCCCTACCCAGCAATTCCACGGATTGGGATGACGATGATCCCTAGCCAGATACAAAGCACTTAATATCTTCTCCGGCCCGGCGTCATCTCAACTACCTGGGGACCTCTCTCCGCAGGCTGTTCTCTTCGCTCTCTCCCTGGGGTCGGAGGCTGCTCTCTCCGATCTCTCCCCGCAGGTTGTTCCCGCCGGCTGATGGGTGCTGGCCCTCCGGCGCCGCCGCCCCCTGCTTCGGGATACGTATCCCGCAAGAGATCCGTCGCCAGCGGGCCCGCACACCCAAGTTTCATGTGGCACTCTCTCGCAGTCAGTCGTTGGCCCGGTTCGGGGTACATCATGTAGCGAAAAATAGCCCTGTAGAGGTCGTCCTTGGAGCTGCTCTTCCCCCGCGCTATGTCCTGCGCTATGGCGTTTCGGACGTCCATCGCTTCGTTCCCACCACCGCGCCTGGCGGGCGGATATCTGTCAACAAGGGACCAAGGGTCCACGCCGCGCATCAGCTCGAACGCGCTCACGCCCAGCGACCAGATGTCGGCGCCCGCGCCGTACCTGGCCTCGTACACCTCGGGCGCCATGTAGCCGGGCGTTCCGCCGCCGCTGCTCGACACGCACTCGTACGCGCGCCTTCCTGGCTTGCGCTGCTGCACGAGGCCGAAGTCAATGAGCATGTGCTCCATCTTGCCGGTCGCGCGGTCGCGCGCCGTGACGACGATGTTTTCTGGCTTGATGTCGCAGTGGACGTAGCCGAGCTTTTCGTGGAGGAACATCAACGCGTCCAGCATTTGGCCCAGGAATCGCATTCCCTGCTCCCGCGAAAACGGACTGGACTGGACTTCGTGACTAGGGCCGAAGCCACCGTATAGCATGTCCACCCAGGGGTTGGACGATTTTTGTTTGGCCATGACGTATTGAGTCACATAGGGCTAATAATTCGGCTGTGAGACGGTTGTCTTTCCTGACTGGGTGGAGTGCATGGGGGGCCCGAAGCGCAATCAACTCACATGGCGACGGCCGCGAGAATTCCACCAGTCATTGACCCTTCGCAGCTTGTCAACTTCTTCCTCCAGCATCGCGACGGCGTCGCGCTTTGGGTGTGCCTGCTTCCTCACAAGCCACTCGATCTTCATCTGGTCGGACTGCCGGATGGCGGGCGGCGTGACTTTGAGGAGCGTGGCGATGCCGAAGCCTCCTTCGCCAAGTTTTTTCACAACTTGGACTTGCAATGCTTGGTCCTCTAGCAGGACGCCTCCTTGATTGAATGGCATGCTTGTGGTCGTGTAAAGTATAGATGGAATCGACACCGGTGCTTATCTATCTGTGGGTGTAAACGAGCGAGCGCTCTTATGGACGCAAGGCAGGATGTTATATATATGCGGCGATGGTAGATCCCGCACAAAATATTGAAAGAAATGGTTTAGTGAAAATAAAAAAATAGGTCTGACACGAAATAGAGACACCTTCACGACACCTACGGCAGTACCATTGAGAATACTTATATGCATCAATAAAGACGACCGACTGGCAAGTACAGAACAATGTAGCTGCTCGTTTGACACCGTATACGCTGCGTTCGATTCACTATATTCCATCCTTGTTGCAGGCCAAATGCCCTCGACCTCCGAGCCGGCTGGCGTCAGAGCCTTCGGCCAGGAGAGTGAAGCCGGCTCGAAATTGAAGTAACCAGTGTATTTTCTATACGTCGCACAATTGCAAAGCAAGGATTCAACTTCCAATCAATTCATTGGTCCGTGAGCACCCAAGTGCTTCAACAAAGTCCCCAAGTATCTAGGGCGGCCACCGATCTAGTCAAATAGGTCTGCTCACTGCCTGGGCTGTGACCAAGGAGGATACAAGAAGGATTCAGGGACAGGAATGTATTCACCTAATGGCCACCAGATGGTTGCCAAGAGCCATTTATGCCCAAATTGGACATATCTTTCTACTATAAATTCCGCGTAGTCTTACTAAGCGGCCACGTTTTCTGGACACTTATTTTCTGACATGGCCGTGCCACCAGGTATCTTTGTTATACATCTGCCTGGCGGCCCGCCCAACGAGGTCAGCTTTCAAGTATCATCAGCCGGCAGCCCTGTAGAGACAAGGGCCCTTGAGTTCCGACGACTTGCTGGGATCATCCTATAGTGACCACTTTGCGGGGAGGTTTCCAGAACCAAGTCCACATATACAAATGCAAGTAAAGCTTCCTGGTATGCAATCATCGCGATGGAAGTGGAGAGCTTCCAAGTCGAGAAAAGGACACGAGCACCCAAAGCCTAGAGATCCACAGCGAAGCCATCGACAAATCCGGCGGTTGCGGCATGATATTTGCAATCAGCATGGATCTCCTGGAGGAGCCCCCGATCCATGGACACTTGCGTTTTCTTAGATCTAGCCAGATACAGAAGCTTGTCTGCTTATGTGCACAGTGCAAGCCAGAGCGATGACATGCAGACGGACACCAAGCACGGAAACTACCACTCTACCACGAGAGACTTGCGAAATGAACTAGCACGCAGAATGTCACATACACCCAAATCAGGGCTGAGCCTCAAGCATGGCCCACTACAGGGCCCTTAAGTGCCGACACCACTGCCCTTGTGGTGATAGACATGCAAGCCGATTGTGAGGATCCCTATTGGAACGCCACACTTCCCGTCGCTTTACCTGCATACTTCCAGCCTCCATCGATCAGAAAAATCACAATCCAGCTGACAATACCTCCCCCTCGGGCTCTCACCACCGCAACCGCGGTCATCTCGCGTATCCAAGCCCTGAACAGCTGGTGCAAGGCGACTGTTTCCGGCGACCATCAACGCGGGCTCTCTTGTCGATAGCACCATGTCGGAGCGCGTCACACACAACGCAGCCAGCAGGGAGACAGCTCGCCATACCGCCGATAACGAACATCTGCTTGCGTACCTTGGGGAGAGGAGGGGGGAAGCAGCGGCGAGCTCCATGAGGTTCTTGTACGCACAGTACAGCTCACGGGAATCACAAGCCAGCCCTACACCATCAGGACGGCTCCTTGGTCAACGAAACCATGCTTATTTCGAACGTATCCCCTGGGTCTCTCGCGGTGCGAAAAAGGCCAGGGCGTGGTTGTGACGCCCAAATCGTCAAGTGATGCCAGTGAGGCGGCAGCTCGACCCATATCGGTGCGCGTGAAGCTGCCTGTGCAGTAATTCGCAAGCAGCTGGAAGAATATGCGGTTTGTATCTTGTCACGTTTTGATGGGCCGGCCGCAGCAACACCCTCTGCGTGGATGAAACGAAGCTGGCGAATGTTCTACCAGCCGGGTGATAGCTCGAAACCCGGACAGAGACCTTGTCACGAAGTAATTGGTCGTTTCAAGATGGATATATTGCTGAAACCATATCAACTCGATCCTAATTGATGCAATTTGCAGTCGAGTAAATTGTGGGTGATTGCCTGCTCCGCGAGTGTTTCCTCCGTCCTTCTACTCGTCACCACGTAAACCCGCACCACGGCAACCAGCAACAGGAGTGCATAGGCAGTGGATATTCACCAGGTAGTCTGAAGTCTGTTTTTTTTTTTGGAATCTCTGTATACTCTTCCTCGGCCATATGACACTCGCCTAATGGTAATGTCACCTTAGACCCCAGTCCTCTCCCTCATGACGACCTCCTCTCACCTTCGCCCTCAGTCTCAGCTTCAGCCTCACCTGTCCGACCCCCATCTTGACCAAGGCGGTCAACGCCCGTATCATTCTGCCTATACCCTCCCCAGCGGCAGCCCCACATCCTCAGGGTATCCCTGTCCCGCCGTGCATGTCGGCGCCAACCCCGGGCGGTGGATGGCGTGCCCGGGCCACCTAGCCGGTAGAAACCCCTTCTTCGCGACTATTTAAGCCAATTTTCCTCCACGCGCCACGCGCTTTGGGAAGTTTATTTCCTCCTTCACAAACTTCACAGACCGAATGTAAGTTTCCCCCGCCTCAACCTGCCACCACCACCCTCCACCAGCACCATCACACATCATCATGCATCATCCCCTTCCATCCCAACCTTCATCTGGAAGATCCCATCAATCAATCCTTGCATTCAATGATTGCTTGATGACAAATTTCATGTTGCTGTTGCGGTGATCCATCTTCCCTTCAGTGGTTTGAAGATCGACATTAACACGCTTCATTGATCCCGTTTCCTCCTCCACTCAATTGACCACGTCTCTCCCCTCCACCAGCCGCAACCAAAAGCCGACCGATGTAGAACCGAACGAACCCGACCGAACCCGATCCTCGAGGCCCGAGCCAAACCAACGACGCACACGACTGAAGCCTGCGGGCAGCTGGGGTGCCGATGCACACGAGTGGAATGGGAAGGAGAGCCGCGTCCAAGTCTCTCGTCGGAAGTATACTGCTGGGATGGGAGGAAACACACACACACACAAAAGCCTTCACGAATTTTTTTCTTTACTTTTTACACAATCTTTTACACTTCTCCGCTCGGCCTCCTTGCGACGCACATGTGCGCACCGCTGGACGGTATTACATCCCGAGCGTTGAAAATACGAGCCGGCCCTGGGAAGGAGAGTAGATGTACATGTCTCTCGCAGTCGATTTTCTGCGCTTTGAGCTTGGCTCGCGCGTGCGACGAGGAGATTGTTGGGGACTGGAACTTCTCATGTTTCTGTCACCTTCTGGTCACGGTTTTTGGAACCCCGAGCTCACTTGGCCTTTCGTGCCTTTTTGTTCTCAAGGTTGGCTTCGGCCTTCCTAACCTGACACCAATTTTTGGAACCCCATCTCGTCCTTTTTTTTTTTTTTTTTTTTTTTTTTTCATTGCCTTCTCGGGTTCACTTGGGATGCGAAGAAGAGAACCATGCGCTTGGTCGTGTCTGCTGCTGCTCGTCCCTCCCACAGGTAGTGCCTTTGTGCTGTGCGCGACTGCGCCTCCGCCCTTCTTCCACTGGCCAATCGTAGCGATTGAAGCGGCGTAAGATGTCCCCGAGTCGAGACAGAGAGTATATGAGGGGTCCAGCACAATACTCTGTAGATGAGGCCGTACTGGGCGAGCACCGGACTCACTTGAGCTCCGCGGATGTTGAGCCCAGACGGAACTACTAGGCAAAATATAGGACTACGGACACGCAGAAGGTATTCCAGTTCTTGACTTTCAAGCGCACACCCAACCATGGGACTTGGTGTCTCTCCGCCTCTACAACAGCGTCAGCCCCACAATCCATGCTGTGAGCCAGCCACCAGCGTCGAGCATTGCGGCTCCATCCAGGCAGGGTGTCACTCGAGCACCGCAATTCAGAAGCGAAGAGCCCATAGGAGGCTGATCACCAGCCACATGAAAACAAACCGACAGAGACGTGGTCTCCAACGTACCGAATCTTACCCTGTCCACAACAGCACCTAGGAGTGTTACCCCCTGTACTTTTCACCAATACTTCCGCTGCGTGGTAAGAGTCAAACTTAGAACGCAACACCGTCCCCGCGAGGTACCCACCATTCCAGTTCAAGTATGGACCCGCACTCCCCAAGAGCTGACGCACATGAAGGAAGACAGATAGACCAGCAGGTCACAACATTGTCTGTCTCGCACGCGGGATTCCTGCAACACCACCACTGAGTACACAGCAACGCCCCCCGATATACAGGACTTTTTTGTAAGTTTGGAATAGCTACTACTCCGCCGACGAAGCCTCTTCAGCGAACCCGCCATTGTTAGGTGAATCTGGGTACGACCCACATAGTAGTTCGATGGATCGATCATCGCATTAGCGTCAGGTGTTCGGTCAACATCAATCAGCCCCAGGAACCTTGGAACTGGTAGACAGGAGAGAAGCAAGGGAATGAACCTCGCTAGGCATGCCTCGCCTCGACACCTTCTGAGCATTTTGGGCGCGGAACAGGGCCAGGTCTTCAGCACGCACGCCGGGCCCGAACTACTCTGCAATCAACAGACACAAGGGGGCTGCTAGCTTCTTGCGATAGAGACGAATTTGCGGCAGCAGCTCTCCAACTCGTGGCATTAAGCACGCCACAATTCACAGTGCAACAAGGCTGCTCTCTATCTCAGCACACGTTTCCTCGAAAAGTCTTTGTTCCCCCCGGGAACGGGGGCTTTAATGCGCTTACACCTTCCCTCCAAGAAAGCCGCAACAGCTGTTAGTAGTAGTCCAGCACAGCGGCAAGACTGCCATCCCTCACACGTCACTCAGCTTAGGTATATGTAGAGCTGATGAGTCGCAAGGCAACTTAACTCCACGATGGGCCCTGCGCCGCAGCGGCCAAGCTCGAAGAAAGCTGGGCATCAAGACTTTCGCATCGAGCTCGCTTCCGAGCCGCTAGATCCGAGTCCGGGAGGCCCCACAGTTCAAAATCCCCGCGGCCCGGACCCGGGCACCCCCCGGTTCGCAGGGCAATCGAGAAAAACAGATTCGCGGACGGCCCCAGTTTGCCATCCTCCTCGCGCTTCCTTGCATTGAAGGAGCGGAGTTTTTTTTTTTTTTTTTTTTTTTTTTTTTCGGTCACGAATGTGTTGTTTGATGAAACCAAAACACGAGCATGACCGCACATCACGAGGTCTTGTTGTGCATCGTATTATACCGGCAGACCAGATGCGGGGGAGGCAGGGAGGCTTTCCGGCCACACTGCCACTGGACAGGCTGACAGGGAAGGGAAAAAAGAAGCGGCTAGACAACAAGCTAGATCGTCGTCCATCAGCGGGCCGCTCCCTGGAGGCTGAGCATGAAGATCCCGGATCCGAACGTCATGGCAGCCCGTTCCAAGGTTTGTGCGAAGTGCTTGATTTGTTGGTGTTGGTGTTGGGTGAGTGTGGCTGCAGGACTTGGCGGCTCCCTTGGGGGACATTTTCTGATGCAGTTTTCTTGGGCACATCAGGAATAGGAGGCTGTCAGCTTTGCAACCGAGGGCGCTTCACAAGTAGACAGGCAGACAGGATGACAGGTAGCTGCCGCCGTTTGACATTCGCATCATGCTTTCCGCACTTGAAAGGGGGCCATGGCGTCGAGACTCGATTCTGTGGAGCGGATGTGGGCGATCTTTATGTCCTGGAATTCGATTTGTCACTGTTCCAGGAGCAGTGACGCCAGTGGTTGTGTCACCATGGGGTGTCCAAAACGAGAGGGAAGACGATCTTAACTGCGAGATGGTGATGCGTTGTCTGTCTGTATGGTCTCGACTACTCCCAGTTCCCGGTGAATCTATAATAAGAAATTCACCATGTGTGTCGTCGGTCGCAGAGGTGGTCCGTCCGGGTCTCGAGGGGAAGGCCCGGTCCCAGGCCCCCAGACTCTCGTGTTAGCGCTATTGGCAGAGCGGCATTGACTGCTAAGGTCTTGATCCGAAACTTTGCGCTGGTACGGGACTTGCTAGCTGCATGCAAGCTGCACCAACAGGATCGTGACATCTGCATCCGCATTCAACTGCCATGGCTTTTGTGTATATAGCATATATGCGGTATAACGCTGTTGTCCTGCTCGTGAGCGTGGAATTTAGGGGCTTCGGTAAGTCGGCAGATGCGAACAAACGGTAGATAATGTGGTGTAGCGTGGGATGCAAGCAACAATCGGCAAGCCACACAGCCTCATGGCGCCAGTATACAGTACACCTGGCGGCAGGAGGGATGGTGTCATGAAACGAAAACAGGGAATAGCGCAGCAAGCCGGCAAGTTGGCAGATGCAACCGCAGCATTCCAGATGCACGTTTTGGTTCTGCGCTGCACCGACAGCTTGGGACTTTCTGCCAAGCTTCACTGCTTTCAGGCGAAGCTCAGCCAACCTGGACACAAAATGCTTGTAGTAGCAGGCGGTGAGGGGTCTAAAACTGGGGAGGGCCTGTCTTGGTGGTCTTTTGACTGAACTCAATTCTCAAACAATCCGGTGCACCAGGAAACCGGGTCTTTTTTTCTTTTTGGTGACTGACGTCAAATTCTGTAATACACTGTATTACAAACCAAGACGGCTCATTGCAAGAGTAAGAGTGTCCAGCAGACGGCGATCTCATCCACATGACGAGACGGTGACCTGAGGATGCAGACTGAATAAACAGGGCACAGTCGGTGGTGACGGCAGCCCAGAGTGCTTGTGTGGTTTGTCAGTCAAGGCAGGTGAACTGGATGAGGCTATGTCTCGATAATCGTGGAAGAAATCTACGAAGTAGGCAAAGGAAAAGCAAAGATATGCCGCAGAATGGGGAACACGCGTACAACAACATGGCAAATTCATCAACTATGTAGCTAGTGGAAGCACTGCAAGCCGAGAAATTGGCAGCAGCAGACACCCCCTCCACACACCACTTGCTGCTGTTTGGCACTGGTGTCTCTTCCCTTTCTGGTGTGCATCTCATCAAACCTGCACCTTACCAACGACGTCAGTATGGAGTGCGCGAGTGGAGCCCTCTTCCACATCCCGGCCTCACCGTCAGGTCACCGTCCATCTCGTCCTTCGGCAACGACTACAAAGTTGGGTCCAGCACCCGCACCAATTTGGCGATGGGAACAAAGTCTCCGTTGCACCACCCAGATCTTCCACCTGCTCGCGCTTATTCCCACAGGCTGCTGACCACCCTCAGGCCCTTCCGTCTTCCGGTGCAATCTCACTGATACTGCCAGCCCCTGGTCTAGCCTTAGCCGATTCTTTCATCCCTGTGCGTCTTCAACATCACCATCCCCAGCCCGTGCTTGTTGGTTTTTCGTCTTTTGATACATCACTGGCCCTGTCCCATCCTTTTCATCCTCCTTCTTCCCTTGGCCCTCTCCCTCTCTCTCTGGAATCTCTTTCTTGTTTGTTTTAACAATAATTGTGCCAATCTTAATCACTATAATAAGTGGCCGGCTGATCTCCCGCCCGTACCGCAGCGATCATCGAAATCGCCAACTATCTTAGCGCGCACACTAAGACTGACCCAAGACAAGTTTATCGATTCACAGAGAAATAAGAGAAGCTAGACCCCAGAAAAAAAAAAAAAAAAACGGTGGCCCTTCTTCTCGGTACCATCGTCACTTCCTCTCATACCGGACTCGTCAAAAAAAAAAAAAAAGATGCCTGTCCCACGCACATCACGAGCCTTGTGCCGTGCCGTCGCTGTCTGCCAGCTCCTTTCTTCCGCCATGGCTGCGGACTCCATCACAATATCGCTCTCATCAGCTTCAGCACCAGCAACACAATATGTCGACCGATCCTTTGCCGGCTTCGGGATAGAACCCTCCAATCTGTTCCAGTTCACTGGAGGCGAGAACACCAACGACCTGTCCATCAACCTGCTTGAGAACCTGGGCAAATACACCGGTGAGTTTCTCATAAATTACCCCCCTGTGAGTGAGAACACCCCTGCTGAACATCCACCCCCCAGGCAAACCACCACACATCCGCCTCGGCGGCAACACGGAGGACTACATGGTCTACGACTCCTCCATCACCGCCTACCAAGTCACTGAAAACCCCAACCCAAGCGGCAACGGCTCGCTCGCCTGGGACCTGCAGATCATCGGCCCGACTTTCTTCGAGGCCGCCAACCGCTTCCCCACCGGCACGCCCATCACCTGGGGGCTGAACCTCGCCTACAACGACGACGACTACCTCGATCGCATCGTGGCCATGGCGCAGCAGGTCGTCGACCGCTGCACGAACCTCGACATCGTCTCCTTCGAGATCGGCAACGAGCCCGACCTGTACTACGTCAGCTCCAAGTTCCGCGACGAGTCCTGGACGGGCGCCGTCTACACCCAGCAGTGGCTCGAGCGCGCCGCCGCCATCTACTCGCGCGTCCTGCAGCCGGCCGGCATCGCGCCCGACTTCTTCGAGGCCGGCGCGACCTCCCACACCTCGGGCACCACCTTCGCCATCGAGCAGCTCGTCGCCGACGGCATCACCGCCACCGTCAACGGCTCCTCCTCCTCGCACGTCGCCATGTGGACGCAGCACGACTACACGTACTTCTTCGGCGTCGCCGCCTACGACCTGACGCTGCAGGCGATCCTCAACTTCGCCACCGTCGAGAACCAGTTCCTCGCCCAGGCCGAGGACCAGCTCACGCAGTCCAACGAGACGCGCTACGGCTACGCGCTGCGCGAGATGGGCTGGGTCGGCCCCGCGGGCGCCGCCAACGTCACCGACACCTTTGGCGGCGCGCTGTACACGCTCAACTTCCTGCTGTACGGCGCCGCGACGAACCTCACAGGCGTCAACTTCCACATGACCACCACGAGCTTCGCCTCGGCCTGGCAGCCGATCACCATCGGCGGCGTCGCGCCGTACCCGCGCCCCTTGTACTACGGCCACGCGGCCTTCAACCAGATCATCGGGCCCACCTGCACCGCGCAGGTGTCCGCGTACCCGCTGGCGAGCCTGCCGTCGGGCTACGACGGGTATGTGGCTGCGTACACCATCTTCCAGGCGGGCACGCTCGCCTCCATCGCGATCCTCAACGCCAAGGAAGCAAACGCCACCGCGGAGGCGGGCAACCTCACCGTGTCCCTGACCCTGCCCGCCGCCATGGCGGGGCAGACCGTGCACCTCGCGTACCTGACCGCGGACGGCATCGACTCCAAGTACAACACGACGTGGAACGGCATCTCGTACGAGCAGTCGGGCGACGGCACGCCCACCACCGTCGACGACGACGGCGCGGGCAGCGGCACCACGGCGACCGTGGGGGACGACGGCGCGCTGACGCTGACGGTGCGCGACTCGCAGGCGCTGGTCGCGCAGATCGGGTCGGCGGTGGGGAGCCTGGCGGCCGACGAGAGCGCGTGCAGCGCGATGGCGTCCCCCGGGACCTACAGCAGTGACAAGGCGTCGGCTGCCACAAGTAAGCCTGCGAGCGACGGCACTTCATCAACTGTTTCGAGTAATAGTGAGGGCTCTTCCGCGGATGCTGACTCTGGTGCGATAGCAGGTAGAATGGCGCTGGGTGCGTCGGGCGGTGGTGTGATGGTCACGCTGCTGGTGCCTTGTCTGTCTTTGATGGCGGGCTTTTTGATCTTCTGATCTTCTTGCTAATCTTTTAATTCTTTTTTATTCTTATCTTCGTCTTTCCTATGGATACCCACTCTCACTTGTTTTTTTTATTTTGTCTTTTCTAGCTGGGCTTCCCACGACCGGTGGCACTTCTGTTTTCAGGCGGGGCATGGCATAGCAAAAGCATGGGCATGACGACGGGTAGCATATACACAGTACACGACAAGGGAATAGAGAGAGAGCGGTCTACCTTTGGCAGGGTGTGTGAGTGTGTCCTGAACCACGCACGCCCTGTCTTCTGTGTTAGCATGGTTTCGGAGTTTCGGGTTGGACAATCATCTTCAGCGCCTGGATGTCAGACGCCGCGCGTGTTTCTTCGGGTTGGGATCTGTGCACATTGGAAAGCAAGGTACTTTGGCATGTGGATTTATGCCGCAGAGAGCTTGGGAGCAACAGGAGACATAACACGTTAGACACTCGAAAGACAGACAGACAGACAGACAGAGACAGGATGCCGGGACGCAAGTCTGTGCAGATGGACCTGGCCTGGTTAATTTGTAATCGAGGATGGTTTCACAACATTTGAACTCGTTCGTACAAGAGAATACTCAACTGTCCTGGGACATGCAACGGCAATGATAAAAGTTCTATAGGGAAGGTGGGAACCGAACTGACGAAACATGAGACTGGGAGCTTACGATGTTGTGTTAGGAAGGCATTTGCAAGCATAGACCGTGCTCTCGACACATATAGTCACTACTGTTGGCTTGAAAGTCTAGATACTCGTTATTCGAGTTGTGACCAGTGGTGTGTTCTGAAAGCTGCTGCTGCTCGTTGTGTGCACATTTCCAGAGAGGTAGTGCATTTAACACGTATTTGCACGGGGCCCAGTGTATTCTCCCGACTCACAAACCTGATACTCGAGCAAGTGTGTTGACTTGGTCAGTATCCTCGATCCGCTTGACGTAATTCTTCCCAGCAAGAAAGTTTCATCTCATTTTACATCATCACATAAGAGTCCAGAATCTCATCCTTCCGTCCTCACTGGCACCGGTTTCCGCCCCAACTCAGCCCAGCCGCCACAAAGACAATTCACCACCACCCGCCCACAAGATGAGCACCACTACCGATCCCTCGCGGCAACCACTCAGCCTGACAGCCCACCTCCACTCCCTCGCCCCCACAGATGGCACTCACTCCGCCCTCTTCACCTCCCTCCTCCCAGCAACCCTCACCGCCGTCGCCTCCATCGCCACCGCCCTCCGCGCCGCACACCACGTCGCCGCGACAAACACCTCCAACACCTTTGGCGACGCGCAGCTCAACGTCGACGTGCAAGCCGAGCACATCCTCCGCGCCACCTTCGCCGCGCAGTGTCCGGACCTCGTGACGGCCAGCAGCGAGGAGGACCCCGTCGAGAAGCCCGTGCACGCTGCGGGGGCCAAGGGCGGCGGCGGCGGCGGGCAGCAGAAGTACACCGTCGCGTTCGACCCGCTGGACGGCAGCTCCATCATCGCGCCGAACTGGACCGTCGGCACGATCCTCGGGATCTGGGCCGCGGAGAGCGCGATCGGCCAGCCGGCGGAGAAGCAGGTCGCCGCCGTGCTGGGCGTGTACGGCCCGCGGACGACGGCGATTGTGGCGGTGCGACTCCCGGGGCATCCGGACGCGTGCTTTGAGGTCGCGTTGGTGGCCCCCGATGATGGTGGTGGCGCTGCACACGAGGCGGTGGCGGCGGACGTGATTCGCACGGAAGTGCGGCTGGCGGCGGCAGACCCGCCGTTCACCGCCACACGCTACTTCGCGCCCGCGAACCTCCGCGCCGCGGGCCAGGACGCGCGGTACATGGCCTTAGTCAATCGGTATATCAGCGAGGGGTACACGCTGCGGTACTCGGGCGGGCTGGTGCCGGACGTGGTGCATGCGTTGGTGAAGGGCCACGGGGTGTATGTGTCGCCTGTGACGGGGGCGAGCAAGGCGAAGTTGCGGCGGTTGTATGAGTTGTTTCCCGTTGCGCTAGTTGTGGAGTGCGCGGGGGGCATGGCGGTTGATCCGGAGGATGGGAGGAGGGTGTTGGAGCGGGTGTTGGGGGGTACGGACGAGAGGGGCGGGGTGGGTTGTGGGGCGGGGGGGGGGGGGGGGGGGGGTAAGAGGGGGGTTGGGGTTTAGGGGGGGGGGGATGGGTGGAAGCCTGCGGTTGAGGGGGGGTTCATAAGCAAGGGTCTAGAGAAATGGAAGTCTCGTT
>PYFS01001936.1:0-90878 GCA_003671545.1 Ophiognomonia clavigignenti-juglandacearum | reverse complement strand
AGAGCCGGGGGGGGGGGGGGGGGGGGGGGGGGGGGGGGGGGGGGGGGGGGGGGGGGGGGGGGCAGCGACGGGGCTTAGAGCTTACATAAATCTTGTCATTCTGCCCGGTGATACCGGCCCCTTCATAGATGATGTTGGCGTAGTTCGAAAATAGGTTGGTGCCAGAGTACTGGGAGACCATGCCCATAGACATCAGCAAGATGACACGGTGACGATTTCCCTTTGTCCGGATGAAGTCCATGTAGGAGCTCGACTTCTTGGCCTCAAACTCCATCGCTATCGTGGCCTTGATCTCCCGGAACTCAAAGGCGACAGTCTCGTTCTTCCGGTCTCCGTTGCCGTGGTATTTGGCCAGCATGTCTTCCGCTTCTTCGTATTTTTCCTTAGACATCTGCCACCGGGGCGACTCGGGCATCCAGTAAATGAGAGCCAGAACAAACAGTGACGGGAATGCCTGAAGGAACGTCAAGGACCTCCAGGACCAGTCTCCGGGGATACGGACAGCCGCCAGCGCAATCCAGGAACAAAATGACGAGCCAACGCCGTACATGCAGTTGCGGATGGCGGAGACTTTGGCGCGATGCTGGGGGTGTGCGATTTCAGCGATGTGGAGGGCGGATATGCCAACAAGTGATCCTCCGAAGCCCAGGATAAATCGGCCGGCCATGTACACTATGCCATACCGTTGTCGTTAGCAAGCATATCTTGCATGTGGCTCGCGCGAGATGATGGTCGCAGACTTCTGGGCCTGGGGAAGACTCACTTCCTTTCCCGTTCGCAAAGGCGGCCAACAGGGCGCCGAGTATCTCGGTCACGTTGCCTATCAGCAACGGGAATTTGCGTCCGTAGGTGTCAGCCAGATATGGCACAAACCAGAAGCTGGCCAGAGAGCCGATGTCGAGTATGGCTACAAGCAGGCCCAGCTCACTCCCGGTTGGATTGTCGAAGAAGACCTGCCACTGGTCCATGACTTGCGAGGTGTTCATGAGCTTGCTGTACGTGACCGAAAAGGTCAGTAAGACTTCCGCGGTGAAGCGATTTTGGCAAATCCAGCAGACAGTATCCAGTTTTGGGACGGAACTCTTCGACATGTGATCGACCACAAAGATGCGCCGAACAGGACAGTCACTTACGCATCGTAACCTGTTGAGACAGATACCGTCATCAGAACCGCGCACCACCAGTACAGGCTCCGCAGACCCGGTTCCTTCCACCAGGTAACATGTTCAAACTGTGGTGCCTCGGCCTGCGCGACCTCAACTTGTTCATGTTTGGCACCGCGGCCGAGAAGCCTGTGGAGCATCTTGAAGCGTCGGTATCACTAGTAACCAAGAAGAATGGGCCGGAAGCAATGTTACTCTTTGTTCTGCGAGTTCGTGCCCAGCCGAATTGAGAATGGATATTGTCTGTCTGCCATACGCATCGGTACGACAGAGACTTCCCCACGACTATATACTAGTGTATAGTCAGGCTACCTGCATGTGTTCGTTCGACCTGCCAAGACGGTACTCGAAGGGTGAATTCAGATATGGTTCTCAACCGGCAGATCACCCGCGCTTGTTACCCCATGTTGGAGTATGTTTCGTCGCAGCAATGCGGCCCTAGTTCTTGACTTGCTGTACTTAGATGTGGGCTAAGCTTCTAGTTCCCTTGATAAACACCCTGTGACCCAAATATGGGGTAATCCGTTGGCACATCAATGTCCATATCTAGAACATCATATATGTACGGTACTTCGGTCAATGATTCCGGCTTGGAGAAGCTTGCCTAGATGGATATTCTGCTCCAGGGCCGCTTCAAAGACGCTTTACTCCGTACTGTCACAGTTGTGCTGCAGAAGAAATGGCCTTCATGCACAAACAGCTGGAGGGTGGCGCCACCCAGCTGCAGTATTAGCTTTCGGTGTCTGATCTCTGAGCCGAGGATGATCGTAGTACTAGAGTCTTGCGGAACTTGACCAATGCAAAGAGTATGGAAAGCCCACGGATAATTTGGGACGACTGTTGAGTTTACGTTAACTTTCGGCACGACGATCTACCTAAGTGCTGAAGTCAGAGTCGATCTGCTGATCTTGGCATTAGAAGGGCTCCAGGGTCCTGAATTACTGTACCAACGATGTCACAGGATTCAGCGGCTCTGCAAAGTCTGGAACGATGCGCCTCTGGCCAAGCATTCTGAGAATTGCCGGCCTTGCCTCACTCTCCAAGATTGCATGCGCTGGGGGCAACTCTATTCCTCCCCTTACGAACTTTTCGTAGATATACAGGAACCATCAGTCCTTACTTCGCACAGCATTCTGCCAATGTCTGATCGCCCGGTCAAGGTGTAATTTGGTGTTAGTGTGCGAGTACAATGGCGTGGAAACCAAACTGACAAGTCGGCGATGAGCACAGGGTCGTCCCTGGGCCTCGCGAATCGACCCTACAGGGGTAGGAACGGTGTAAGTCAATTGGCTGAATCTACATCATAAAAGCGGGGAACAGACTTCAGGAGCGGTACTCCTGCTACCACGGTACTCGATAACTCTCCGCAGAATTGCACTAGTACGGTACAATACAAAGTAGCTTTGCGCTCGCACGCTCCGTGCTCCTGCACGACACTCCCAGACTTCGGCGTTGATGCGACAAGGCAACTGCATCAAAATTGTCGCTTGTTTGATGCACAAAAGTTTGCTCACGTCGCAGCGCTTTCAAAGCGCTTCGAAGCGCACCTGCCGGACATCTCATTAGTCCGCTCGCAGTGAATGAGCAAACCTTCGACCCGCTGTGTCATCTAGCCATGTAGATAGTATGATCGCATGCACAGTGACATTGAGTATATACAGGTTGGCTTCGCTAAAGGAGAGGATGCCGGAGTTGAGGTGCGTGTATCGAGGATATCTGTTTCTGATGATGGAGGCTGACGAGAGGGATTGTTTGAAGAGTTGTGTGGTCATCACTATGGCGCTGTACTTGAGGCTATGGATGAGGGAGGTTGAATTGTCGAGGTTTTCTGAACGTGGAATTGGAATTTTTGGAATGGCTGGGTGAGGCGTGGTATTATCTCGAGTCCAGATTAGCCTTTATGCACGTAGTAAGGTTCAAGTTACCATACCTGACAAAGCCGTCTGATCAATGAGATAAATGTGGCGGACGTTCAAGGGATGAAGCATCGTGCGGGACGGCAAGGCCACTGGAGGCGAACTCCCGCACGACAGTGTCCAACAATGCAGCCTGAGTCGCCTGCCGCCTTTGGGAGCAGCACGTACCTAGGTAGTCTTCCTGGGTGGCTTTTACCTTCAGCTGCCCCAGCTGTGAATTTCGCAGGCCACTCACCTCCTTGACGCTCTCGCTCTCCGGCTGTTACAAGTGTCCTTGACCAATTTCATGGCCAGTCCACCCCCCCCCCCCGAAACTGACAAAGGGCATCAAAGCCCTGCCGACCAATCGCCCTTGATACATCAAGGACGTCGATGGCCGTGAATCGATCATCAACAAACACCGCGTTTCGTTCGTCGCGCACAACACAATTTGAATCGGCCGGATCACTTCACGGAGGTGGGAGCCATTCAACGTTACTTATATGAGCCACACGATGCAGGATTCCGCACCAACAATATTTTGATTTATTCCTTGCATCTACTCTGTCTTCGGCACGACGTCCTTTCGCCTGCTCCACTGATGAACTTCCTGGACTTGATCCGGGACTCGCTGCTTTTCCTCCCAGAGCCTCTTCGTCAGCGTCTTGTACAGGAAGACACCATCTCCGTTGTACCGAATACTGTGGTCAGAGTCGCTGAACAAGACGGAATCGAATTTCTCCGGACTCACGCCTTGACCCATGAGGTGGTTGGTCAGCACGGCAGTGTTCTGGAAGTGCACATTGTCGTCACCAAGACCGTGCGTGATCTGGAATCCTCCAACGATATTCTTGAACCCGTCCGTGTTTCTCACAGCGGAGGTCTCGTAACCCGCAGGGTTCTGCTCGGGCGTCTTCATGTACCGCTCGGTGTACATGGAGTCGTAGAAGCGCCAGTCGGTCACCGGTGCGGTGATCAGCGCCAGGCTAAACACGCCGCTGTCAAGCTCGACGACCTTCGCGGTGAGGTACCCGCCATAGGACCAGCCCCAGTGGGCGATGTGGTTTGCATCTGCAGAAGGCAGCCGCTCGACGATCTGCTGCGCTGCCCAGACTTGGTCCTGGGCCTCGAGATCGCCCAGCCGGTTCGTCACCTGCGCTCTGAAGGCGCGGCCCTTGTACCCGGTGCCGCGGTTGTCAACGACCCACTGGATGTACTCGAGTTCCGGGTCGGAGGAGACATAGGTGTTCCAGTTGAGCGCCTTCCAAGCCTTGTTGACATTCTGTGCGCCTGGGCCTCCGTAAGGGTTGAACAGGACAGGATATTTCTTGCTAGGGTCGAAGTTGGCAGGTAGACGCTGCAGAACGTTGAGTTTCGATCCATCGGGGTGGTCCAGCTCGAGCCAGGTCGTGTCGGGCAGGCGGTATTCGTTGATACGCGACACAAATGCCGCGTTGTCCTCGAGCGTGGCGAGGGGTGTGGTGCTGTTGATGCTGTACAGCTCTTGGTATGGTACGTCCGGTCCTTGGTACGAAAGCTGGTAGTACGAGCCTCCCGTTGAGAAGGACGCTGACCAGTATCCGGGCACCGTGTCGTCCACGAGAGCTCTCTTGGCGCCAGTCCTGTAGTTGACGACGTACAAGTGAGACTCGGTCGAGTGGCGCTCGGTTGAAGTGTAGTAAACCAGGCCGCGGGTGGTGTCAACCTTCAGGATCGAGCGAACTTCCCATTCACCCGTGGTTAATGGTATTGGCGAGCCACCACTGACAGGGAAGAGATAGATGTGCGCCCAGCCAGATTCATCGGAGAGATCCAGGTAGTATTCACCGTCGGTGGCATTGCCACCCAACGCACCGATGTACTGGATAGCAAGGTTGTTGTCAAGCCAGCCTGTGCTCTCGATGCGCTCACGCACGACAGAGCTCGTTCCGTCCTGGGCGTTCACGTTGACGATCTTCTCCGCATCCTGCACACGGTTGTACGCGCGGAAGAGGACGTTTGAGCTGTTGGTCGTAACCCAAGCCACCTCGCCGATGATGAGGTTGTCAGCTTCGAAGGCTGTGATGGGTATGTTGGTGACGGACGACTCTTCCACATCGAGCAGATTGAACAGCACAGTCGGGTTCTTTGTGCCCACCTTAGGGTATCGAATATCAAGCTCGCGGGGGTATGATGGCCCGTTCTCGGTATTTGCAGCATAGTATGGCACGGTGAAGGTCCCGACTCCAGTCTCGTTGAAACTCAGGTACGCGATCTTCGCTCCGTCAGGACTCCACCAGAGAGAATAGCGGTCGCCCAGAATCTCCTCTTCATACACCCAATCTGGCACGGCATTGAACGTGTCGGGTCCGCCATCGTTGGTAATCCTCGCGACTTCTCCGTCCGTCCAGATATAAAGATCATTGCCACGGACAAAAGCAACCCGGTCACCAGTGGGACTCCATTCCGCGTACTGGATGTCGCCAACCTGGTCCTCGACAAGCGGGGCTAGAACTCCGCTCTGAACATCGAGGATGAAGTAATCTGCGAAGTACGAGTGCCGGTATTGCTTCGTGTAGTTGGTCGCCCAGAGAACTCGGCTGGAATCGCTGCTGATCCAGTAGTCGTAGCTGTCCGCCGGGACCTGTTCAGCTGAGACGAAGGTTGAGTTGGCACCAGTGACTGCGCTCGTGATCACCAGGGCGCCATCACTGTTGGATGAGATAAAGGTGCCGTCCGTTTCGCCGTCCACCCACGCAAGAGTTACCGATCTGGGTGAGATGCGAGTGCTTGGCACAGTGTCATTGAAAGTGAGGAGACGTGTGCCATTAGTCTTTGGAAAGCCAGTGCTGCGAGGTGGACTGGCCGCTTGGACGGTCGCGGCCCAGAGAGCAAGGGGCAAGGTGATGAGGCACCGCATAGCGACCAAGGAAGAAGAGATAAGCACTATGACAGCGGGTGCATACAAGAATGAGCAGTCATTTCTGGACGAGAGAAAGGAGTCTCGACACTTTATAGTCGAACCTTTCCTCACGAGTCACCGCAAATTATACCCTAAAGTATGTCGTCAGGCGCAAGTTGCACAAGCCAAGATTTCCTACAGTGTTGATCTCAACGCGCCATTCTAAGTTGTCCGAAAGAGGAAGCTTGTTCAGCTTGTATCAACTTGGCAGTCTTGGCCATCCACATTCTTCCCCAACTTCCGGTCACTGTACTCACTACTCCGTATGTAAGTCGGAGTTTTAAGCGGATATTTCTCTCATATATCGCGAGGGCTGTGTTTATTACGTGTTGCTAATTCTTGCTCTTGATCAAATGAATCCGGGCTTGCATGGCTGTTGTTGCGAACTGGGAATGCCTGCGGTACCGACCAAAGGAAAAAGCCGTAAAACTCAAATCCCCTTCCAGCAACACTGGTCGGATGCCCGGTCTTTGTGGTTGATATCCATGGTGACTATCGACCCTCAACTGACGACCGCCAAAGCAACCTGGAGCTCATTGTCGTAGTCCTTGCTGAAGTCTGCCAGACTGTGGACAGGCTTCCATCCAAGCTTAGGACCAACCGTGCTCGTCGTGTGCATCTGTCCCGCCCAGATCATACTCGCGATCACTCCTCCGGAGTCTCCTCCACCATAATAGGCGCCCACCTCACTCAGATCGACCTGCCTCACTTCCTTTTCGGCTGGCCCATTGGACCTGGGTAAGGCACCGTTCCTGAAGGCTGCATCGAGGCAGCCTCGCACGATGTCCGTCGTCTTAACGACACCGACACTCGCGAACAAGATGCCCTCTTTGCCTCGAGGAATGTCTTTGCCCTCATCGATGAGAATCTTCTCCGCCAGCAGGACGAAGAATCTGGCGAGATCCTCGACATGCACCACCGAGATACACGCGGATCCATCACCGAGCTGAAAGCCGTAGCCCTTCTCAAGCACAAATTTGGAGGCAACTTCACGTTGTCAAGACAGTCAGCATTATCTCCTCTGCTATAAGATTGAGGGCGCGGAGAAGCTCCCGAAACTCACCTGGGACCCCGACTGGCCTGGTCGCAAACAGCCCGCGCCCCTCTCCAAAGATAAGAGGAGCCTGCACCACGGCTGTCTTGACTCCCGTCTTCTCTCCGGCATGGATGACTCTCAGCTCGGCAGTTCGTGGGAAGTACGGCTCACGCGCATCCTCCTCCACCTCGTACTCATAAACGGCCAACGGATCGGCATCGTCAAACCGATGGTCCGGGTACGCGTGTCCGCTCAAGGGACGATCGGTTATGTTCGTGATACCGCTGAGATGGATCATCCATGGCTCCCTTCCTTTGCGTGCGCGAGCCGCGAAGCCAGCCTCGAGACCGCGTACCAGGGACTCGCCTCCAGTCTCGTGGTAGCCGACGCCTGAGTTGATGACGATGTCGTGTTGACTTGCGATGGTGATCACGTTCTCGGTGTCTTCCAGGCCTTGAAAGACGATGATCTTGATGCGGCCACCGTAGCGCTCGGTGAGTTTTGTGGCGCGGCCTTCACCTCGGACAAGCACGGAGATGGGATTCTGGAGAGATGGGTTTGGGGATTGGAGGAGGAAGTCAAGGACGGTGCCTCCGACGTAACCAGTGGCGCCCAGGAGAAGAATACGAGGGGTTGAAGAGTCTGAAGCCATACTGCTGGATCTCGCAGGTAGATGATAATGAGGTGGTTTCCGAAGTTGAGAGAGGAGATATCACAGCAGCTTGTGACCATCTCATCCTGACCTTGTCGGTCCTTATGTACTAAGACGTAGGAAGCCGACAATTCTGAATGCTTCTGATCCCTTGGGATGGAGAAAATGTGACTGCGGCGGCTCACACTTGGGCACTGACAAATCCAGCCTGACCGCCCGCACGCCGCACCTGGCCTGCAAGTGCGGTCATGTATAATACGGTGGGATCTATGCGGACCAGTATCATGCAGTTACCAGGAAACGCTTAGTGATGTGCTGCTGCGATTGGAAATCCTGCCTGCCAGCCACTTGCCCGCTGCTTCTATGAGGGTACACCTAGTGGACTTTTATATGGCTGCACTCCACATTCCGGCCCACATTCTAACATGCAACCACCACCACAAATATTAACAAAACTTCACCATTTCAAGTCCGATTGACATAGAACCAAATGTATTGTGTTGCTAGATCAATAGTGTGTATACCACCCACCTGCCAGCTTACAGGCTTTCAATCGGGCCGGGACTGACTCCATTAAGGTCCGGACGAAACCCTCCGGGATATTGGACCACATTTCTTCAATCAATTCCCTCGCGTAGGCATTGTGAGCGATATTATCCTTTAAATCATTGAATTTGGGTTCTAATTTGTGTATTTCCTCTTTTAATCGCTTCCAAACATGCTTAATCGGGTTAAGATTTAGCGAATGAGCCGGCCATTCGATTACGTAAATATCGTAATCTATTAGCTACTCTAGCGAGCCTTTATATATATATATACGAGCATTATCTTATATAAAAGGGTCTTTAATTTTATAATATAAAAGAAGCCCTTCTTTTAGAATTTATTGATAACGGCGTGACGATATTCCTCCTCGTAGAGCCTCTGGATCGCCTTCGCAAAAGACGATCTTCGAAAGGCTATTTTCTCCGCCCCTTAACCATATTATTGCCTATATCATTATAGAGATTCGAGGGCCGGAGTAGGCGGTTTTGGCGATAAAATCTTTGCGGTATCGTTCGAAGGAGAATCGGGTCACGAATTGATCGGGGTTGTTGGGTAGGTTTTGAACGGTATATTCGTTGTTGAAAAGGCATCGTAGTAACTCGGCTGTTTTGGCCGGCGAGGCCAGCTATTTAATATAAAATTCGAAGCGTTCCTTTGCGTCGACGTTAGTAAGGAGGATTCTCTTTATTTTACGCCATTTCTTAAATCCGTAGCGCTAGAGAACCTTTTTGATGGTTTTATTATATAAAATGAGATCGGCTTTCTTTACGAGGGATAAATATGATAGTTCCGGATATTTCCGTGCTAAAATGATAAGCCGACGTTTATTTTTAGCAATTATTTTGTATTTGCTAATTCGATAAGGTATGGTTTTAGTGGTATAGGTGATGGTGGCGCGCGAGACGATTTTCGTGATGGTTTGGCGATATTTCGTGCCGAATATGTTTGCGATATTTTGGTGATTTTGGCTTAATAGAGCGGCTGTTGTAATAGCGGTACGAGCTTCTGAGGTAAATTCTCTATTGCTCACTCGATTGACCGACAAAAGAGTACCAAATTGACGTAAATTGACCATAGTGTTGTGGTGTGAAAGAGAAGAGAAGGAAGTAGGTGGTTGTCGCGTAATTTTATTTTTACGCGTATGTGGGCCCTCGGCATCCATATAAAATTCCACTGACTGTACCTAGGTATACCGGAGGGCCCAGCTCGTGGAGTCAGGGGGTCTGTGCATTTACACATACTTGCACGATAAAAGCACGGAACCCCTGAGTTTGAAAACCAGTACAGATGTGCATACCCTCTTGGATTTGAAATACACTCACGCAACGAGAAAAATCGAATGATTAGCAGAAACTGATGCCAGGCGGACCAGGCCCATTTCTAAACCTTCTGCGGCCTCCCAATACCTGAGTATGCGGAGTGCTGGCTGTAGCCCAGGCACGATGGTCTCCCGCACGATTATCAATCATACATTCTAGAGGTGCCCGCAGCCTGCGCGTCCCTTTGCGCGAATTCGCCGATCAGTCTTCCGCCTTCTCATTCCATTCTGTCCGCGCCTCTACCGGATTCTTACGATAATACTCTTCGATTTTCTCAAGGGCCATTGCCATGATGCGCGCTTCGTTAGTGGCATTACCACCACGCCCTTCGAGCGCTCGTTGAATTTCGGCCCACCCAACGTTGTCCTCACCATACCACCACTTTTTGAGCGTACGAGACAGGTAGACCATGCGCCGTAAGCTATCCACTGCCTTGGGGATGATAGCCACCAGTAAGATGACCCCGAGCACAGTGGGTCCGTTAATGAAGCTCTTCGGCGAGCCAGTTGCGCCGATGGATGACGAGCTTGTGCCCATTGCTGTTGCGAGCTGCTCATACGTAACAGCCTCTGGCAATTCCTTCAAATATGGCAGAATCAACTTCTCTTGAATTCCCAGCTCGAGCCCTGCACCCTGGCAGGTGACTAAGGTAAATTCGTCGAGTCCTTGAGCGAGTCCACAGGTATCGGGTCCGAGCTCAGTCCATTTGCACGAGGCGTGTCTGTCCAGGATTTCGATCAACTGCTGAAGGATCTCGCCATTGATGACATACTGTGCCGTCGAGGACGGCGTGGCAGTCATGGGCTGCTGCTGCTCATTTGATCCAGAGCTGGGCATTTCGAGCTAAAGAGGAGAGAGATCTTGTCAGCGTCCTTGTGTCGAATACGTTTCAATGTTCTTTCTTCGTGATTGGGAATAACAAACCTACGGAGTGAATGCAGAAATGTTCGAGACGCCCTAAACGCTGTGTGCCCAGCGGGAGAACAGTGGTTCTATGCCGGATATAGCTGGAGATGGGTTCCAAGGTTTTCTCGGAGTGTGCTAACCGAGAAGACTTGCTACTGCCAATTCGGACGGTCTAGTTGTGAGCTATTTTCGAGTCTGCTGGAGGGACTTGTAGGTTCTGATGATCTGAAAATGTTGCTGCTGGATACTTTGAGTGGACGACTAGAATGCCAACCCCGGAGGCCAACACAAAGGCCTTATATAGATGGAGGAGTCCGCGTCACCTGCAACCTTGGAACATTAGGTTTAACGCTACTTTTAGGCTCCACAGCATCAGCCACAACCAACGTCCACAACCAACGTCCACAACCAACGTCCAAGTCGTCCTTGGCATCTGACTATTTCCCCAGAGCCGTCCCCCTCAGAACCCTGCCAACATTCGCACTATTTCCCACTCTATTCCCTTCAGCTCAACGTCTACGTATTCAGCAATAATTCTCACCGCGAACAAGCTTACCATATGGCGCCGACATTCCTCATTACGGGGGCGAGTGGCTTGATCGGCTTTCGTATCCTCGTTACTGCACTTGAGGCTGGTCACAAAGTACGCTACACAGTACGATCCGAGCAGTCGGCCAAGATTGTGGCCTCCAACCCTGGTGTGCAGAGGCTCGTGCAGATGATCGCCTTTCCTCAGTTGTCATCCCCGACTTCTCTGTCGATGGCGCTTTTGATGCCGCGTTGAAGGATATCACCCACGTCATCCACGCCGGCTCGCCTGTGCCAATGCCTCATTATGACCCGAGAACTGAGATATTTGAAACCACGTAGGTGATGTCCCCCTTCTTCATAGTACAATTCTCAGCGTGCCCCCAACAAACACACCATGTGTCACCCAGAAACACGTACGAAGGTTTAGTAAGTAGCGGACTAACACCGACTAGGATCAAAAACACCGCAGAATTGCTCAAGTCAGCTCTCAAGTCATCCACCGTACAGCGGGTGGTTCTGACCTCGTCCATCGTGGCCAACATCCCTGAGTCTCAGCAGGAGGAGGCCTCAGCCTCGTCGCGGGTTCCGCCCCCGGACCCCATCCCGGAGATCATGGGCAACGTCATGGAGGCATATGTCCTGGGCAAGCTGGTCGAGAATGCAGGACTCAGACAACTTTGCTAAGACGCAGAATCCGCACTTCAAGATCTCCCCGTTAGTCCCTGGCTACGTTTTCGGCCGCAACGACCTCGCCCTAAACACTGCCATGATGCAGACGCACAACAGCTCGAACAACTTCTTGGTTCTGGGAATTCTGGGCGGGGAGCTTCCATTTCCCATTCACGGCGCTTCTGCCCACATTGACGATGTAGCCGAGCTTCACCTGCGTGTAGCCTTGGACGAAGCTTACGCGGACAAAGACGTAGGTATCGCCACGAAGGTCGATTACGCCTCGATATTCGACCAGATCAAGGACAAATACCCTGAACCTGTGAAGGCTGGAGTACTCAAGAAGGGAACCGTGCCTACGCTTCCAGTGGAGTACGACTCTAGTGACGCGGAGGCTATCCTGGACAGGCTGAGGAGCTTTGAAACCGCCGTTTCCGATGTCGCCGCTCAGTATCTTGAGTTATTGGAGAAGAGGGAGTAGAAAGTGCGCCCTTAAATTGCTAGGGTCGTCCATTGTTCATTGCGTGCAAACTACTGATAGAAAGACTAAACACGATTCTGGACCGGCCAGTGAGTTCATACTACCTAGGTACCCAAAAAGGCTGAATCAAATACGCCCTGATATCTTCACAATGCATCTGTTTATAGCCAATTCACAATGCTGTCCAGCTGATAACCAATTTGCGCTGGAATGTATCATCCGCAGAATACCGTTGTCTCGGTTCGTTTCTTGCATGTGAGAAGGCCAGGCAAGCGATGATGAATGCTCCCATTGCTGCACTATAACTTTGCTGGGGTCTTGGAAAGGAGGAGGTAAATCAGCCCCTACTTTATACCTGCCTAGGGCCTAGGCTTCTTTCCCTCCTTCTTTGACTTCTTAGTCTCGGCAGAAGATGCACTGGTGTTTGACGGCGATGTTCTGGTGATGGCAGGCGTGGATGGACCACCTCTGTCCCTTGAGGGTGCAGTACTGCTGGTTCTCGGCGCTCGCGGAGGGATGTTGACAGCAGGCGTGGACGGACCACCTCTCTCACTTCCGCGTGCAGCATTACTGGTCCTGTGCGTGTGCAGAGGGATACTGACAGCAGCCCTATCTCGACCTCGGGTCTCGGGATTGCTGTCCCAAGGAGTTGCTGGCGATGCCTGTGGCATAGCCTGTGGTGAAGTCGCACGGTAAACCCCTTTCCGCAGGTTGTCCAATCCTTGGCGAGCCCTGCTACGCCGTACATCAAGCGAGCTAGTGACTGGGACCTCCTCGTCGATGGGGGAGGCTGATCGACCATCTCGCTTGCCTTTCGTTTTTCCCCCGTCATTTTGTTGCACAGGTCCTGCGGTCTCCTGTTCCCCTCCCAGAGCAATTTGGAGCTCTGATTTCACGTGGTCATGCACAATTTGTTGCAGGTCCGGTTTCACTCCCTCTCCTTTGAGCATCGAGAGGACGGCTTCCCCATACCGGTCCTTGTAATCGCCATCCCACCACTTCTTGAAGATACGAAGCAGGTAAATGCCCTTGCAGCTGTTTCTAAACGCTGGTGGAATGAGAACGAGCAATGCCGAGACAGCCATAGGAACTGCGAGAATAGCAGGTATGTCGGCAAAGGCTTGTGGCAAGGTACTTGTGCCAATAGTTGCGGAGCCTGTGCCGTTAGGTGCTGGTGAGGGCTGTTCAAGTGCAATAGTTTTTGGCAAATTCTTCAAGGAGTCCACCATCGACCTCTGATGGCCATTCAGCTCGTGCTTGAGCACCTGGCAGACGGCTAAGGCGTTGATGCATTGCTCTGGGGTAAGTTCGATATTGGATGTAGTGGACCCAGGTTCCGCCCAGCTAGGCGCGGTGTCTTTGTCGAAATAGTCAATCAACTGCTGGACGACTCTTCCATCCAAGGTATATTGTGCCGTCGCAGGTGTTGTGGCAGTCATGGGGCGCTGTGTGTCTTTGGGAAACGGCGCCATTTTGAGCTATTGTGCGAGACGTAAGTCGTTAGTTTTTTTGCACTGCTAGTACTCCAGATTTACAAGGTTTGGATTTGGCAAGAAACGTACCAATTGAATGGGGGTATTCGAGAGTCTCGTGTGTGGCTATACGCTCCGTGGGAGTGGCTCAGGCAAAGAATGTGTTGCGGGTTGAAATAGTTCTTGTCAAAGCTGGCAGTACTTGTATGGAAATTTTCCCTGCGTGTCGGCCTGGGAAAATTGATAGAAAGAAAATACGACGGGGCAGTGCTTTGAAGTATCTTTGAATCTGTTGCAAGAGTGCCACGTGGGGCTTTCTGGTGATTTGGGGATGTTTTTGCTGGACTGACTTCTGGGTGATGGTTCGGTACGTTCAAGGTGCTTGTGAGAGATAGATACTCTTCACTGCCAGTTGAAAGACGAGCTCTCAAGCTTTATATAGATAAAGAGATCTACTCCACGACAAGCGTCTTGCGGCACTGCTCACCACGGACATTCTCGACAGGCCAGGAGCCTCAGGGTTCGCTGCCTCAGCCTGGGTCGACACCTGCAAGGCCTCAAGTCTAGGGCTACTCAAGTCGGCCGATGGCAGCTGTGAGTTCTCTACTGGAAACATGGCCGCGCCCCTTCGCGACCGTTGTTGGTCCAGTTGGTAGCATAGTCAAACATAAAAAAAGATATCTTGTTTGATATCATGAACACTGGCACCGATGGAGCCACCATTGGGGACCATTTTACTGTGGTATGTGGCCGCAGTGTGTGGTCGCCGGCCGTGCTGCGGCCCCGGGCCGGTGCTGACCACCTGGGCAGTCTGAACATTATAAACCGTTAGAGGCGGTTGGTGTCACGATTAGGCTTAGCGCCATGTGTAGCTCAAGGAGCTATGATAGGTCAGCCAGGTGTGCGTTGGTACAAAGTGTGTCAGTGGCTATTTTTAGGTGTGACCCCGCTGGACGACCACGGCACTGAACATTTGAGCAACTACATCCAGCTTTCAAGGCTCACATCGTCTGCGCATCGAAGTCTTCAGCAACACTCAAGTTCTGCCTGCCGCTCGCCAAATTTTCGACAGTACTTACACTCTCCATTACCACCCATCTATTTTCGCTTCGCTGCTTGCCCTTGCGCACTCTGCTTGACCGTTCGTTGTTTGCACTGCTGACAACTTTACTGACGAAATTTCATCTCGACCTGACCGCATTCATTTCCGTGCGAAGAGACTGTCCACCAGCATCAAAGTCCCTCAGTGCTTCTTCAACAATGTCTGGAGAATTCAAGATCGATCCAGCGGACGAGACTCGCGCACTGAAACGTCTGCGAGATCGTTGTGACGGCTACAATTTGACACTACTCGAACGTCTGACACCCCAGTTCCGACACATAATAGAAATGTCCCGGGAGGCCCACGAGCTCTTTCTTGGGAGACCACAATTTCACAAGCAAAACTTGGTCGACTCGCTCGACGACCTTCATGCACTGGTTGAGGAAGAATGGGCCAGATGGTATGGCAACTACGAGCGCCGCCACCATCTCATGGCAAACTTGAACGTGTATCGGACATTCCTCATCAGAGAAATGCTTCGTGACTACGTCGAGGAGCCCCGGGCCTTGAAGAAGGACAGCCAGCAGCTCGAACACTACCAACGAGCTACCTTAATTAGGCAATACCACCGCCTTTTTGACCAGGGTGGCCAGAGGAAGAATACCGAGCAGGATGGAATGGAAATGGAAGAGGGTGGGATCGATGAGGCTCAGGATTTGGATGCCGATGAGGTCAAGGATCGTTACATGAACCTCGTTGTGGAGCCATTGGTAGAGATGATGTTTGAGCGAAGCTTCGCGCATGTGGAAAACAGGCTACTTGCAGCAGCCGAGCAAGAGGACGGCCAACCTCCAAGCTGGGGTATTCAACAATTCGTCGACAGACGCGACTGGTCGAGTCTCGCCGAGTGCCTCGGCGAAGACTACTATCTCTACTGGAAGCTTTGGGACCATAGGGACTCCTTTCCTCCCGGGCTGCTCGATGATGCCCTACCCGACAAGATTATGAACGGCATGGATAAGCTCAAACGGAAGTACTTCTCAGGAGATTGTACCAGAACCTCCTTCACCCTCAGCAAGTACGCCATGGAGCTTTCACGTCCTCCAAGCTCCAAAAAGGCGACAGAACCGAAACTTGGGCAACACATAGGCGCAGGCAAACAGGCCCTGTGGACCAGTGTCAAAGGCATTACAGACTCGATCAAGCGTCTTCTTGGCGAACCGTCACAGCCTGAGCGACGTTCAACAGATGAGAAACAAGGCTATGGGGAGGAATCAGACCCTTTGATTGATGAGTTTTCGGAAAAGAGTGAGCAAGGACCGTGATGCTGATGTCGTGGGCAAAGCACTCCTGACCCATGATCTCAAGCCGTCCGGGCTGTTGTCCCGGCACAAGGCTCGGAACAAGCACTACCAGATGCCCATGAGCACGGATTGAAAGTGAGCAAGCAGGGTGGCTGCCAGACTCTAGATTGTGATCAGGTATTGATGTGGCTGGCATCTGCATCCACCACGAAGCCATAGAGCAGATACCTTTAGAATCCAGGCTTACCTAGGCACTGGCATCGGGGTGCAGGAAAACAGGAATATCAACTCGCTGTCTGACATCAAGTTTCCCGCCCCTAAGCTGACCATCATCGAACGCTTCCAAGGTTGCTCGAGAGTCACCAGCGCTAATTTCCGGAGGAATCCAAATGGACACCTGGACACTATGGCTCAGGGAGGTGGCCACCGCAGAGAAGGGTCCAGTCTACAAGAGACAGCACAGACTTATGCCTCTTTTTTTTTTTTTTTTTTTTTTTTTTTTTTTTCAAATTCGGCAGTCCTTCAAGTAGCTTCGAGCCTGACAGGGTTCTCCTCCAGTTCCTAACCGAGGGCATCATGTAGGGAAGCGAACGCTTCCTCACGCTACTGTAGCGGGTTGGCCTTCCTCAGCGGCAAATTTAGACAAGCGATCAGCAAATCCATTGAATTGGCGGCGAATGTGCCAGAAGCCAACTTTATACCGCCCCTTCTTCTCGATCGTGGTGGCTAGGCTGTCCAGCTCTTTGAAGAGATCCAAGTTGGGTGGTCGTTGGCCAGAGGCAGTCTTCCAGCCGCGAGCCTGTTTGCATTAAATTAGTCTCACCGTGTCTTCACACAATATTGACCTGCACATTAAACTCGGCGTACTTTCCAGGTGGGAAACCACTCAGTAATGCCTTTCACGACGTACTCCGAGTCCGTTGCGACGACAAACCCGTAGTCATCCCTCCAGCTATCACCAGAGCCGGGAGATATTCCCCGCCGCATACACGACTCTTCGATAAGATCTTGCAACACATCGAGGAACTCCAACCCTTTGATTGCCTCAAACAGTTCTGCTCGTTGGTTGGAGCGCACTGCGGATCTGTCGTTCTCGTCGGTGATGGGAATCGCGTTCCAAGCGAATTCCTTCCATCCGTGCGCAAAGCCAGCTCTGGCGCGGGCAGTGCTCCGTCCATTGTCAAAGCAGGCTCCATCGGCGAAAACGACCTTGTACGCGTGGCAGCATGGTTCCACGTGTCTGCGTGAGCATGTGCAGCAAAACAGGAAGAAGCAGTGGCATTTGGAGCATGTCTGCACGACCTCGGCGGGGGTCCGGCCGCCGAGTGACTCGCATGTTTGCACACGACATTCGATAATTGCCGTTTCGCTCATCGTATGAGAGTCGGGATAAATTTGAGGCGGATATCACAGTGAGTCCTGGATGCCCTCCGTAGCCTACCAATCTTCCCCTGCTGTACCACCGGACCAGACATCGGCCTCACAGGAAGCTGCTGCAATCCCGGTGACTTGGTACTGGGAATAGCTAATAGGCCTGGTGGTGCCACTGACATACCATGTAATGTAGTGATCACACACAGTAGTCTAGTATGCGCGGCACTCAAGCCCTCCCGATGTATCTTCAACGAGTCGACATCCTCAAGCGCAAGTCGTACCTTCCTCTCGAACGAGTCGCCCGCCTCTTTCGCGTACCGCTGCACATGGCGGCCAAACTCGTCGAGCTCTTCGACTGTGCTCATCAAAACTGAGTAGATCCATCTATCCTGCATGATTGTGGTGGGTGTTGGTGCAGGCGGAAAGCGCGCGGTCTTGTGCGACGAGGCTGCGGAAGTTTGCGGCGTAGTCAAAGTCTTCAGTTATGTGACGGAGTTGGCGAATGAAGATTTGGGATTCTTCAGTAATCTTGTCGATTCTTTGGCAGGTGTTGAGGAATTCCCAGACGGTGTGCAGGCCGGTGATTGTTCGGGCTGCAGAGCCTAGAGAGTGCGCGAGAAGCGAGAGGGGGTCCATAGCTGGAGTTGCGATTGGAGGAGGTACAGTCAGTGGAATTTTATATGGATGCCGAGGGCCCACATACACGTAAAAATAAAATTACGCGACAACCACCTATTTCCTTTTCTTCTCTTTCATACCACAATACTATGGCCAATCTACGTCAATTTGGTATTCTTTTATCGGTCAATCGAATTAGCAAATACAAAATAATTGCTAAAAATGAATGTCGGCTTATTATTTTAATACGGAAATACCTGGAACTATTATATTCATCTTTCGCAAAAAAACCGACTTTATTTTATATAGCAAGATTATTAAAAAGGTTCTTTAGCGTTATGGGTTTAAGAAATGGCGTAAAGTAAAGAGAATCTTTTTTATTAATATCGATGTAAAAAAACGCTTCGAATTTTATATTAAATAGCTGGCCTCGCTAGCTAAAATAATCGAATTACTATAATGCCTTTTTAACGACGAATATATTATTTAAAATCTACTTAATAACCCCAGTCAATTCGTAACCCGATTCTCCTCCGAATAATACCGTAAAGACTTTATCGCCAAAACCGCCTATTCCGGCCTTCGAATTTCTATAATGGTATGGGCAATGATATAGTTGAGGGGTAGAGAAGATAGCCTTTCGAAGATCGTTTTTTACGAAGGCGATCTAAAAGCTTTATAAAGAAGAATATCGTTATACCGTTATTAATAGGTTTTTAAAAAAGGGCTTTTTCTATATTATAAAATTAAAGATCCCTTTATATAAGATAACGCTTGTATATACATATATAGAGGCTCGCTAAAATGGTTAATGGATTATGGTATTTATGTAATTGAATGGCCGGCTTATTTGTTAGATTTTAACCCGATTAAATATGTTTAAAAGCGATTAAAGGAGGAAATATATAAATTGGAATCTAAATTTAGCGATTTGAAGGATAATATCGCTTATAACGCTTACGTAAAGGAATTAATTAAAGAAGTGTAGTCTAATATCCTGGGGGGTTTCGTCTGGACTTTAATAGAGTCAATGTTGGCCCGATTGAAAGCTTGTAAGCTAGCAGGTGGGTGGTATATATATTATTGATCTAGCAATACAATATATTTGGTTATATATCAATCGGATTTGAAATGGGGAAGTTTTGTTAGTATTTGTGGTGGTGGTTGTATGTTAGAATGTGGGCCGGAATGTGGAGTGCAGCCATATAAATGTCCCTTAGGTGTACCTAGGTAGCTCGCTGGCGGAGAGATAGTAGATCGGTCGTATATCAGATGCTGTAGGAATGTGTCATGTCATTAATTTTGAGATCTTCCCTAGCCCTCAGGTGACATCGAAGTTGGTGAGTTCCGACAGGCTCGCTTACGGTACTTGGAGGAGATTCTTGCTGAAGATTGGGTCTCACAGCCTTATTGTTCCCCTCTTGAACAAGCCAGGGATGTTGCAGGCTGCATGCAGGCTGCATTGATGAGCACGTAGCCTCGAGACTGCAAAGACGTGACACTGTGGGCAGCGACCATCATCTCGCTCATGCCAGTGCACTCAACAGTGCAGTCATTGGTTATGATTTAATTCGTTCTCTGTCTGCCTGATGTTTCCGGCCGTTGAACAGCCCGAAAGGATCGATCACTTTTGCGTTGTCGGATTTGATCCATGTGCTATGGTCGTAGGCCGATCGTGATGGTGCGTTGTCACGGCCCGGGTTTGTTTTCCTAGTCCGTGCTGTGCCCATGTCCTACAGCGAAACAAAGCGGGACTTGCTGTCATGTCGGACATTCGTGTGCAGACAAGCCACCGGGTTAAATCTCGGAGCAGGCTGGTCGTCCTGATCTACACTCGCAGCTTTCAATTCGCGTGGCCTTGCGGCTGGAGTGCGAATGTGTTGATTTTGAGCAAGACCTAATAGAAGATAAAGTGCAGACACGATCCCCGACGGAACAATGTCTAATTACAACCTGCCCTGCTCTGAACACATGTAGAGCGCCTTACAACACCTGAGCCCAAATGTACCCCCGACCATCCTCCCGCGAAGTCTCAACTTTGGTTCTCACCCCAGCCCAGGTGGCGATTGACCTCATTCATGGCATGGACACCGGCCACCACAAGGTTCACGGCCTGACCAACATCAGTGCCAAACTGTGGAGGCGGGCCTTCCGATGCAAGCAAGTCTTGCTGGTCAAGTGTCCCCTGCCTCTTGGTCAAGACGGCCTTGGAGATCGCTCTGCCCCACAGGTTGTACCACTGGTCCTCGCTGATCGTGGTGTACTTCCTCCTGCCATCGCCGTCGATCGTAGAGTACTTCCACATCGAACGGACCGTCTCGAATCGTTTCGTGCGGAAGAAGAGATAAGGCCACGCGAGGACCCAGAGCATACTGACGCAGAAAAGCACGTAGATCCACTTCGTCAGCCGCCACTGGTTCGTGCGGCACTCGCTCCACACCTCGATCTTCTCGTCCTGCACAGGGAACGTAATCGCCAACTCGCCCCTGTAGTTCGTCCGCCGCACCATCCCCTCCAAATGCTGCCTGACCCTGCCCTCATCAAACCCCTCCACGCTCCTCTTCACCTGGAACACCTTCAACCCGGCATGCGAAGCACAGTACATATGGCACCACTGCGCCAGACTGGGCTTCTCGGCCATCCCTAGCTCAATCCTCCCAGAAGCACCGCCACCGCCATCACCAGCATCCGCACCCTTCCCCCGCTTCCGCAGCACCGTCCCACGGCGCGTCCACTCGCCGTTCTCCACCGTGCGCAGCTCGTGGTTCGCCGCGCGCGTGCCCCGCCCGAGGTCCGGGCAAAAATACGGGGTCAGCTCCACCCGCACGTCAAAGTCGACAATGTTGCGCGTCTCGCGCTTGCCATCGTGCGTGGCGCGGCGCTCGCGGTGCGAGCCGCGGAGGCGGACAAAGGGCCGGGGCGGGGTGGCCGCCCAGATGCGGACGTACTGCTCGAGGATCTCCGGGTCGGTGTCTAGGGTGCGCGAGAGGTAGTAGCTGATGGTTTCGTCGCGGCGGAAGGGCTGGATGCTGGTGGTGGTGGTGGGATCACTGCCAACGCCGCCGTGGATGGGGACCTCGGACGGGAGCAGTGGGGCGGTGAGGCTACTGCTGCCTGCGTCGGCTGCTTCGTCGTAGAGGGGTGGCAGGTCGTCGTTCTCTGGCGGGATGTCTAATTCTGGGGCGTCGTTGTCGTAGGCGCGCCATCCGGGTTGGGGTTGGGTGTGGAGGGGGATGGCTTTGGCGTTGGCTTCAGCCTCAGGGGCGGCCTGTGGTGGGGATGGCTTGCCCATGATGGATGGCTTTTGAAGGCGGTTCAAGATTTGGAGTGATTGAATGGGTGCAACGACGTCCGATGGATGGAATTGGTTGAGGTACCGTTGGTCGGTATGACCAGGCTCAGTGGCAACGTGTTCTTCAGGTGTAGGTGCCGGACTGCAAGGAGGCGAGGCTGAAAGAAAGCCGCCACCAGAGCAGTCAGCACGATTGATAGAAGCCTAATATGCTGTGCCACACAGAAATTGCTTTTCAAGTGGCCCTGTGATTTTAAATTGTGCCAAAGAAGAAGTAAATCACAAATTCTAAGTTCCTCCTAAATGTTCATTGCCATGAGAGAACATTGAGGAGAGATGTGGTACGAGTAAGTTAAGTACTGTGTACATTGGTCTCTCATACTGGATCCTCAACAATAAGCCAACATAGAGACATGTCTGTTCCAAATTTGCTGTGTCAGTTTTTAATGTAAAACTCTTTGCATTTGCAGTATACTTTTGTAGTCAGAAAGGATTAATGCTGTTGTGTCCAGGATTTCATAAAAGACATGTCGTTGAACTCAAGTCACTCAATACCTTCATTTCCACATCATTTGCATCCACCCCCTGCCTCCGATCTCTAGCTCCTCCTGATGACCCTTGTCCCCTGCCCCACCATGCCCCTCTTTGGCCGGAGCTCCACCACCACCACTCCACCAGTTTTACCAACCAACAATTGAAGTCCAAACACAGCAGCAAGACACGCACACAACCACCTCTCCCACTCCCGAATTCGACCCCAGTAATCGATCACGTACCGTCAACGTTTGCGAACATGTCGGAGGAGTCAAAAGAGACACCGGTGGGCAACGAGCCGGCCGAGGAGAAGCCCGATAAGGGAAAGCAACCAGCTGTCGCATCCGACGACGAAGATGATGTAGAGGACGTGGCCGACGATGCAGACGCCGCCGAAGACGCAGAAGCCGCCAATACACCCGGCGCATCAGCCGCGACCAAGAAGAAGAAGAAGAAGTCCAAGAGGAAGAAGGTCAAGGACGCCCTCACCGGCCAGCCCTCCGACCCCACCGAGAAAATCAAGAGCATGCTCGACAAGCTGCCCGAGAATGAACTCCAAGAGCTTGTCAAGCTCAACCCCGAGCTCCTCAAAGATCACGGCTCCGATCCCGCCAAGGCTGCCGAAGCTTTCAAGTCACTCTCGATCAACGATGTCCTCACCGGTCTGGCGCTGAGCGGCAAGAACGCAAAAGACATGGGCAACTACAAGTTCTGGAAGACACAGCCCGTGCCCAAGTTCGACGAGGCCTTCGACAAGCCCAAGGAGGAAGGTCCGCTCGAGACCAAGACCATCGACGACGTGCCCAAGGAACCCCAAAAGCTGATCGACGGCTTCGAGTGGGTGACCATGGACCTAACAAACGACGTCGAGATGAAGGAAGTGTACCAGCTCCTCAACGGGCACTACGTCGAAGACGACGACGCCATGTTCCGCTTCAACTACGGCACCGCCATCCTGCGCTGGTCCCTCATGGCGCCCGGCTGGAAGGCCGACTGGCACGTCGGCATCCGCGACTGCCGCGTTGAAAACCGGCGGCCGCTGGTGGCCTTCATCTCCGCCGTGCCCATGACCGTCCGCGTGCGCAACAAGAACTTCGTCGCGTCCGAGGTCAACTTCCTGTGCGTGCACAAGAAGCTGCGCGGGAAGCGTCTCGCGCCCATTCTCATCAAGGAGGTCACGCGGCGCTCGAACCTGCACGGCATCTGGCAGGGCGTGTACACGGGCGGCATCGTGCTGCCGAAGCCCGTCTCGACGTGCCGCTACTACCACCGCTCGTTGGACTGGAAGAAGCTGCATGAAGTGGGCTTCACGCACCTGCCGCAGGGGACGAAGCCCGAGTGGCAGATTCGGAAGTATGCGCTGCCCGAGAAGACCAGTACGCCCGGGTTGCGCGAGATGCAGAAGAAGGATGTACCTGCGGTGCATAAGCTGATGACGAAGTATGAGGCACGCTTTGATATGGGAGTGGAGTGGACGGAGGAGGAGACGGCACACTGGCTTCTGCAGCCTCACGGCGAGGACGAGGAGCAGGCCGTGTGGACGTATGTTGTTGAGGTAAGTGACCACCATACTCTCTTTACACGCCCATTGCATTATGCTAACCCTCAGCAGGACGAACACCACAACATCACCGACTTCTTCTCCTTCTATAATCTTGAATCCACCATCATCAACAACCCCAAGCACAAGGTCATGAAGGTGGCCTACCTCTTCTACTACGGCAGCGAGACGGGCCTGACCACGCCCATCGACAAGCCCGCGCTCAAGGAGCGCCTCAACAAGCTCATCAACGACGCGCTGATCCTCGCCAAACGCTACAAGTTCGACGTGTTCAACGCCCTCTCACTCATGGACAACACCCTGTTCCTCGAGCAGCAAAAGTTCGGCCCGGGCGACGGCTCGCTGCACTACTACCTCTTCAACTACCGCGCGAATCCGATTGCAGGCGGCGTGAATCGGAAGAACCAGATTGATGAGGAGAACGGGAGTGGCGTTGGGCTGGTGATGATGTAGATATGGACTATGTGCCTTCAACAGATGCCGTGGTATGACTAGTAGTGATGCAGAGCGTTCAGTTAGGGTGCTTGCGGAAAATCACTTCATAGAGCATGTAATGGAGTACAGGGTACAAGACGGTCGTCTACATGTAGTGCGTTTGAAATATCCCATTTCTGCCAGGGGAAACTCGAATAGCGACGCATTTCGCAGACCCAGGTTATACATTCATCTTGCCTCCCTAACCCATGGAAAGTGATCAGTTTGTGAAGTACGCACAGCGTATTTCAAGGTTGCCCGCCGCGAGCCTATCACCAAGCACCGTTCCCTCCCAGCAGTCACCCCGCGAGGTAAGCGACGACGTCGCCGCGAAGGCTGCTCCCAACCCCCAAAAAGAGCGCACAACTTTGGAGTTGAACCCACAACCCCGACGTGACAACTCCACAACACCACTTTTCGACCTCAAAACATCACTCCTTCTCGCCTTCCCGCCCCCCGAATGAAGCCGCAAAAGGGTCAAAAAGAGGCCAAGAGAGGCAGGATAGCAGGCGAGCTGGGGTTGTCCGTAGACCCGTCACCCAACCCCTGATCTGGCAGCTTTCAATGGAGGGAACTGCGGAGGGCCTAGCGCGCTCAGTGCTAGTTGAAAACAGTTTAGGTGTAGAACGATAAATCATACCACTGAGCCATCTTATATGGATTGATTCCGGACGCGTTGACTTGATAACCACGCGTGACAATTGCCTCAGCAATCTCAGACCCTCTACCATCTCTACATCTCCAAATTCGACGGCGCTGACAGTCCAAATTGGCATAGCTGGTCTGAGCCACTGGGTCAGCTCTAGGACACCATCTTCGTGTACAATCTTATTATAGGTATTACCGATGCTTTTGAGCACCATCTATAAGGCACACATGCCCACCATTTCGTATACAATACAAAAGACAATCTCCCATCCCCCAAGACTCCAAACCAAACCTCAACCTCCACCCGTGTCCCCCTCCCATCAATCAACTTTCCGCCCATCCAACCCCTCCGCCTTCCGGACCCTCTCCTCAATCTCCCGATGAAACCACTCAAAGCACTCAATCGGCGGCGCATGGCCCATCCCCTCGCGAATATGCACCGTCAGCCCCTCCCCCTGCAAATACTCCCCGAGCTTCCGCCCATGCGGCACACTAATCATCCGATCCGCCGTGCCATGCATGACCAAGATCCTCTCCCGCCCCACCGCATCCGCCATCGCCGCCAGCTGCTCCCGCGACTTGTGGTGCCACCCGGCCGCAATCAGCTGCAGCAAGAACCCCTTCGTCGTGAACCGCGTCGGGTCCAGCCGCTTGTGCATCTCCCCCGCGACGAACCGCTCCCAGTTCGTGTTGAACAGCAGGTACTCGCCCTCGTCGCTGCCCTCGAAGGGCGGCAGCACGCCGGGCGTGCTGCGGTCCGGCAGGTGCGTCTCGTCCTTGCCCGCGAGGAACGCAAGCGGGAACATGTTCCGCGCCGACCCGCGCACGCTCGCCTCGATGCTCTTGGGGACGAGCATCTGCGCGCGGTTGGCCATGTTCTCCCAAAACGTGGTCGTGTTTTCGACGTTCGCGGCCGTGCAGATGAGATTGAGCGAGGAGATGGCGCCAGGGACGAGGCACGCGAGCTCTTGGGCGATCATGCCGCCCATGGAGATGCCGATGACGTGGAGGGAGCGGCGGAGGGCGGAGGGCGAGAGGGAGAGGGAGTTGGCGGGGAGCCAGCCGATGTGCTCGAGGACTTCGATGGCGTCGCGGGCCATTTCGGAGGTCGAGTAGCGCATGAGCGGTGCGTCGCTGTCGCCCATGCCGCGGTTGTCGAGGGAGAGCACGGAGTAGGTCGTGCTGCGCTCGTGGCCGAAGTGGAGGGTTTGGCGCTGCCAGCCGGATTTGAAGGTTCCGAGGCCCATGAGGAACTAGAGACGATGTTAGGGTTCAGGAGTCAAGGTCTGCGCATCCAGGGGGCCCGGGCCACATACCACAAGCTTAACGGGCCCGGTGCCGTGAATCTCCCATGAGATTTTGAACGGCCCACCACGGCCTTGTGCAACGGGTAGACGTCCGCTCTTGGTGGGCTGAAGGTTCCAGGTCGCGGTCGGGAAGGCCGGGTGCTTCATCACCTCCGAGACGGAGGGGAGCTTTGCCCTGGGAGCGTATATCAGTTCTGGCTCTCATTGTACTGAAGATCTGCTGAATTGGACGTACCAAGCCGCATCTTCCGAAGCAGCCATTTCAAAACTGTCTAGCGACGAATTTCTCGGAGAAACTTATGAGCTCGTGACGAACTTGCCAAAGTTCGTACGAAGCAGGACTGACGAAAGCCAGAGGTTTGTTGCGTTGTTCGCCTGAAAAGTTGGGAATTACCGGGCTCAGTCTGGTGGAACGAGACGCTCTCCCAAACAAAAGGGAATGAACAGAAAACAAGCTCTAAAGCCTCTAAACGAGCTGTAGAGCTCTCACATCTAAGAGATAAAGGTGATGGGATGACGTTGAATCTTGTGATTCCGTCGCTTCCCAGCCTCGGCAACAGCCGCGGTTCCACATGAAAACGCTCAAGAGGCGAGCCACGCCGTTTCGAAACTGTCGACGAACGCCTAGATGCAGAGGTCGAAGTGGCATTTTTATCTTGTACACAGAGGTGGATTTCTACACACACCTTTGTACCTAGTATCATTCCGAGCCTGGAATTTTGTTGGTGGTGTTGTCGAATAAGGTGAAGATGCCAACACTTGCCCTGGTATAGAAGCTTGCTTGCACTGTATGCAGTGCATGGACAAAGTACTTTGCACTGTACTGTACAGTAACGTGCCTAATAAGTACTGTGGTACCACGCATTTTCTCGCCATCTCAGATAAAACAACTACATTGCCACAGAAAGTGCATACCTTCAACGTCTGCTTTGGAATGGATGTCAACCATGACATCGTTCTCACATCAAATGCTCGTGGATCTTTTGATAGGAGGTGTCGACATGCTACAGCAGATCTGACAGTTCCCGCACGATGTTAGTACCGTGTACTTCATGCTTTCATTACAATAACCGTGCACTGAGCAGGGATAATCCTAAATTGACGATCGCATCTGGGGCAGGGCTACGGAAGATTTGGCATGTCTCAGCCTCCGGCTCCGTTCCTATCAACGTCCTGACATCTGGATATACTCCTCACCCAGCCTTTCATGCAACCATGTACTCGGAGAGCTCTGTTTACAAGGTTGTGGTCGAAATCGTACAGGACGCCCCTCGAGTATGTCGTCTCGACAGGTCTCGACGGGAGAGAGGCTATCATATGGTCAGGCAGACATTGTAGGCTGACAGGAGCGACGCGGCGACGGAGAGGGTCCCAACAGCTCCCACCACAGGAGTTTTGATGACAGATGCTTCTTCCTTTCGACGGACACAACTCAAACTGGCCGGTGGGCATCTTATACGCAACCAACACCGATGAGTCAGCGCTGCCTATCTTGGATGAGTGGCTGACATGCATATGGGGTGCGCGAATCACCCTTCAGCCACCTAAGAAGGTCATTGACAAGTCCTCGAGGTACGTCCCGTGCGGCCCATTCAACGCAGCGAGGCCATGAGAACGTCTACTGCGGGTATAGAGATACTCCCCTTCCCTCTCATTACGACTGCTTCTGGTTCTTCACATAAACAATATCTTCAGTCCATTCGGCCCGTGCTCACTCCAGTCACGGTATCTGTTACATTCGAGATGTCGTTCAAGTACAAAAAGCTACAACACATACGCTGGATCAGGCTCATCACGATTGACCCAGATCTCAGTGACGGCAACATAGCCTGTACGCGGGAGCACTTCGACCCCGACGCGGCCAGCTGTCCTCCCTATGCAGCACTGTAGGAGCCTCATCCGGGCCGACAATTTGTCCGTGGCGTCCGTGGCTGCAGGTGGTACGTGAACGTGGACGCAAGTTACACGCGTGCTGGAGAGGTCTTCGATCGCTGTCGCATCAGTTCTCCGCTTTGGAGTGTTTATTCACACCGCCACTACGACCCCAAGCAGAACACAAGTGAACCGAGATTTTGCAGACAGAATGGAGCTCTCTATACAAAAACGCGAAAACGACGCAAAATTCGGCCACGCGAACCAGTATGACCTCCAAGCTCCCAGCCTCGCTCCTCCTTCACAAACGCAGACGGAGACTTTGGAGGAAATCAATGGGCATATATTCTCGGCGGTTGATGGTCTATACGCCAAATTCTTCACTGGCAGATCATGGAATTCTGTCGCTGAACAGTGTGCCGATGAAGCACGGACAAAACTCGCGGTTGATGAAGATGGTACCCTTCAACCTGGCGACGACCTTGCTGGCTGGCTTACAAGGCTCCATGAGAGCCTGTCAGGGAATCTACCCACTCGATGCCGCTGGTTCTCCAGAACCATCGCAGCATCTGACGATATTGGCCAAGCTCTGGTGCTGTGCAGGTCCGGCAGTGGCAAAGGACGCACCGACTGGGCAGACACTTTGGCCGTTGGACACGCCCAAAAAAGGCATGTCCCTTACCAAGATGGCCTACTGGCCCTATGTGCATATGTTCGGGCCGTATTTCTGAGTCAGCCTGCTCGCCCATTCGTCCACGGCTTTTATTCCCGAGGGGACAAGCTGGAACTCTGGCTATTCGACCGATCAGGCTTGTATGGCTCTCAGACTCTGGATGTGGCACAGGCGCCCTCCCAGTGCATTGCGGCGATCATTGGATACATGCTCATGGACAAAGATGAGCTTGGAGTCTCCAAGCTGATCAAGCGGGATGCTGATGGCCGTCAATATATGCGCGCCGTATTGGATGGTGGCAACGACGACGAAGAGGAGGAGGAATTGTGGCTGGGAGAGCCCCCAATATTCGAGAGGATGAGAGCATCATTCCTTGGGGACGGATCAACCTGCTTCCGAGCACGAATGGCTGATTCTGAGAGCTGGCAGTATGCAGTCAAGCTGAAGTGGTCAGACCCGGACGATGACAATGAGATCAAGATGCTGAGGTTGGCCAGAGAGAGGGGCGTCAAGGGAGTTCTGCAACTTTTATACCACCGCGTCGGCGTGCGTACCGATGTACTTCGTCATGGCCTGTCCTTGGACCCTCCGCAAATGCTCTCGCTGGAAAGCAGTCGTCCAGGTCCCAACGATATCTCTGCCGCCGCTTTGGTCCAGGCCCCCGATGGACAGAGCCGAGATCAGGTCAAGGTCTTCAACTGTACGGTTGTCTCACCAGTTGGCCGATCTCTCCATCACTACAACTCGGTTCCCGAGCTCCTTTGCGCGCTGAAAGATGCCGTGGGGGCTCACCGGTCCCTATATGTTGATGGTCAGATCCTCCACCGAGACATCAACCCGTCCAACATCATCATACCGTCCAGCGATCCAGACTCCAGCGATCCAGACACAGAGTCCACAGGTGGAAGAGGAGTTCTCATCGACCTGGACATGGCCAAAGAGAACTCGGAGCCTTACAGGCCATTTCAAGCCGTGGGCACATACATATTCCAAGCGATCGGGGTATTACAAGCCTATCTTCCTCACAATCCACACACGTACCGCCACGATCTTGAGTCGTTCTTCTACACTTTTCTCTTCCTCGCTATCTGCCCTAGTCCTGTACCCAGCGGAGAGAACCAGCTCCAGCTGCCTTCCTCAAGCATTCTCCGCCAGTGGCTTATTGGTCGTCCAGTCGATAAGGCGAGGAGAAAGAAGAACGACATGAATGTGCTCAATTTTGGACAGATTCTGAACGAGTTCACAGCTAATTTCAAAGGGCTGACTGGGCTTGCTGAGGAGTTGAGGCTGATCCTTTTCCCAATTCGAGACGGAGAGATATTTACAGGCACGGATCTGACGGCAGAGGGAACAGATGTACTGTATGACAGCATCATCCTTGCATACCAAAAGGCCATTCAAGAGCAGTCTAGTTTGTGAAGGCGAGCAGCAGTTTGCGTCTGATGTCAGTGGATGTCAGCTTCGGCCCAGGGTACATGAACTTATTAGTCCGGCGGCCTGTCTGCTCAGATTGACAATTGAACAGCTATGGAGATACTATCTGTGTGGTGACGAACATGACCCCATGCATCCGTGCCTCCATACTGTCTTCAGTACTGGACCGCTAGAGTCGCAGTTCGCTTCTTGCGATCCAAGGTGGTAACGATGGGACCGCTCGTCGGTCCTTAGCACGATTTCATGACTCTTCTGATGCCCAGACTTCAATAAGGAGTGCGGCCTCAAGACATTGGAAGACGCAGGACAAGCTGTGAGTCGGCACCCGAATGATGCCGTTCTGCTGGCAAACGCGAGGACTGTTTATATGGTCCGGTCCTATGCCCTGAGGAAATACCCTTAGCTTGGTATGAACATGAGAATCCAATACTCTGCGTCCCCAATACCTCAACGTTCAACATTGGACGTCTGTGGGCGGGATGAGGTTGTGGCCGCATAGAGCACGCACCATGCCGAGTGTCATGAGCAAATCTTGGGAGGAATCATCCAATTCCCTCAATTCGCGGTTATTTGCGCATCGCGCTGCAAGCGAGATGTCGCTCTAAAAGTACACAGGCCCAAAACTGGGCCTTCAATTCTGCGCCACGATACACAACACCCTGACCATCACAAGACACCCCTTACTTCCGCTTCAAGCTCCCAAACCTCCTCTTCAGCCCCTCCTTCAACTGCACTGCGGTAGGCCGCGATCCACTCGCCACCACCTCGCTTGCACTCGAGCTCCGCTGGCGCATCATCGCCGGCTTCCCACCATCCTGGCTACTGCGATGATGATGATGGTGCCGTCGTGGTGGCATCATCTCGTAAGCCCCGCGGCTTTCACTGTCGCGGACGGACTGCGAGCGGCCGACACCGGCGGCGGCTTTGGCGGCTTTGCGCTCTTTGTCAATGGTGTAGCCTGGTTCGCCTTTGCCTTTGAGGTCGTCGGGGTGGTATGTCTGCGGTGTTTCTGTCAGTTTCGAGTGATTTTCAAAATCCCTTCTGCGGAAAAGAAAAGGGAAGGACAAAACATACAATTCCAGGCCAGCGCTTATAAGCGCCGCCACCCGGACTCAAGTCCCGCATCATATCCTCGGCCTCCTCATACCTCATAATCTGCCCGTTCATCGCCCTCTCCCCCGGCGGGACGATCCCCACGCCATCCAGCGGCCGGCCTTTAACCAGCGCATCGAGCTGCGCCTCACGGGGCGTGGCCTCCCAGGCGGCCTTGTTGCCCTCCTTGGTGGCGGCGAGTGGCGAGAACTTGGGATTGATGTTGAAGGAGGGGCGGGCGGCATCGAAGGGCCCGCCGTGGTGGTAGAAGCCGCCGAAGGAGGTCGTATCGAGCTTGTCGATGGGGTCGGGCGCGTATTTCTTCTGCTTGGGCTTTTTGGTGCGATGGTTCCGCGATGTGCTTGGGCCGAGAGATTGGCTGCGGCGGGAGCTGGAGTGGGAGTGGGAGGGTGAGGGGGAGTAGGGGGGCGGAGAGGTGTCTATGAGAGACATGATGATGATGATGGTGGTGGTGGTGGTGCGGATGTGAGGGAGATATGCAAGTAGCAGGAGGTCCGGAGTTTGTACGTATTCTTAGAATGAGATGAGTTTAGGAGTTGATTTCTCTGGGTAGATGATTTTAAGGGAGATCCTCTGTGTTCCTCACTGGATTATAAGCTGATCACAACGAGTTTCAAATGGTATGGCAAATGCAAGTGTGGTGTCTCGCGATGTGTGACTGGATGAGAAATATCTCATCTGCAGAAATGAGGGAGTAGAGGCTAGATGTACGGAATGATGCGAGGAGAGATTGTAGCAATGGGCAAGGTTATGAATGCCCATGATAGATCGACAGCGAAGACAGGCCCAAGGGAAAGTGTAAGTCACCCAGTGACGCAACACGTCGGCCGTTGGACGCTGCAGCGAGCTTGTGGGAACAAAGCGCTGGGAAGCTAAACCCAACGCTGAGCTGTCATCCGAGCATCCTTGAACTTGGCAAACGCAAAAGTGGTCGGTCGATGCACAATACATACTTTCATTCAACGTCAGCACACCTTGACCTCCAGGCCCAGCAACACCGCGTGGTGAGAGAGGCTGTGGTCTGGGCAGCCTACATTCCAGTGCCGTGCAGTGGCCTGACTGACTGGTGACTACCTTTCCCCCCTCCCCCCTGGGCCCCAAGAGTGCACCGAAAATACAGCATTCGCTCGAGCTGAGGATATCGTCAGTCCACGAGATGCAAGTGACGTGCGTGCTGATTGCACAGCAGTCTAGAACAAAATACGAAGTTCCAGTTGTTCCCCTCCAACATTTTCGCGCTCACCTGAGTCCTGGGTAATCCACGAGTTTGACCCAAGCGACGTCATCCACCACACCAAGGGTCCCGGGGACCCGGCACATGCATGGGCTGGAATGTACTGTAGTACTGTAAGTTCGCGCCGGGATCCGCAACTGTCAGGGCACCCGAGAGAGATCGCCGCGCCTTGCATTTCCTTGGATCCACCGGTCTGCTGCTGCTGTGGGACGTCACCCTTCGTATTTGCTCAGTGAGAGAGTATGTAATCGATCCTTGCGATGGGCGGATTCCTGGAAATCTGATGAAGTGAGAAGTTGGGAACCGCGCAGCCCAAGCGGAAACCCGAACGTGGTAAAGTTAGGTATCAGACCCTGCAGCCTTGCTCTTGCAGGGTGATCCATGCCCAGGTGGCCCGAGCTTCTAACCTTCAAGTCGCGAGCTGCATGAACTATATCCAGCACAACGCATCAACTTTTCCACGATGGTTATGTCCCAATTTTCGCTAGCACCAGCAGCATGACAGCCCGAAACCAGCCCTCTCGCAGAAACCATGGCACTGGTCGATTACTCTTCCAGCGACGAGTCCTCCGATCATGACACCGCCAGCGCCCAGAACCAACAGCCCCCAGCCAAGAAGCGCAGGACAGCCCGCGCACGCTCAGCCTCGCACGAGACATCACCAAGCACCACCCTTCCACCCCTGCCCGCTACCTTCCACAACCTCTATGCGCACACAACCCGCCCCTCACCAAGCGACAACCCATCCCTCCACCAAAACCGCCGCCGCGTAATTCCGCACATCGAGGGCAACTGGCCGTCGCACATAAGCGTGGAGTGGCACCCCGCGGCCACAGAGCACCGCATCCTAACCTCTCTCCTCGACGCTCTCACCACCGAGCTCGCGCCTCTGTTTACTGCTGCTTCTGGTGATGCCGAGCTCACCACCTTCCTCACCTCGGACCTAGGCGCCCCGCTGCCGCTGCACATCAGCCTGTCGCGGCCGTTTGTGCTAAGGACGGGGGAGAAGGACGGGTTCTTGGGGGAGGTTGTGCGGGAATTGGGGAGGAGTGTGGGCGAGGGATTTGAGCTGAACGTGGATGGGCTGGGGTGGTTTCGGAGTCGGGAGGGCGGGAGGAGTTTTCTTGTGCTTAGGGTACGGTCCTCTGGCGCGGCAGCAGAAGATGACGAAGGAGGGACAGGAATGAAAGGGAGGAGGAATCCCGAGCTGGCGGCCCTGTTGGCGCGGTGCAATGACATTGTCGCTGGTTATGGTCAACCGAAGCTGTATGCGCGAGCTGTGGGCGAAGACAATGATGACAGCAAAGGAAACGGAGGTGGACTAGCTTTAGCCGCCGATCTTGACGATGGTGGCGTGCAGCCTCTTAGAGACGACGAGGGCCGTGGGGTGGACGATGCGTTCCACGTCTCGATCGCGTGGTCCTTCGCCGTGCCGACGCCCGAGATCCGCGCGCGGACGGCGGCGGTCTTTGCCCGGGAGGAATTTCAAAGGGGAATCGTGAGGGATATAAGGATACCGGTGACGGATGTCAAGGTCAAGATTGGAAATGTAGTGACGAGCATCCCCCTCGGAGGGAACAGTAGGAAACGAGGTTTTGGTGGGCTATTCGGCATTTGAGATACCCCGTCTACTTATAATAGACATGTTTGTGACTTTTCAACAACTTGCTATTTCCAAATCGCCTGCAGGTTATATGCTTCTTCGTTTTATCTATGTATGTATGTACGCCATGGTCGCCGGGCCAAATGGTAGCCGGAACGACATCAAGTATGATAGCAAAGGAGTTGTTGACCACCCAACCGTTCCCAACCAAATAACGCCGAGCTTTATGCTTGTTCAAAAGACTTCTCGGAGAAATACCCTAAAGCTCGTCATGCGTGTTCCGCCACACGAGCTTCCACTCTCTGGGTTGGACAGGCAGGCCAATGTAGCCATGCCACAATCGTTTGAGTTCTTGTGCGACCATGGTGTACCTAGACGGCCGTGTTAGCTCGAATTGTTGCTCGCATCACAAGCAGGGTTGGGGGATACTCACATCAGTCCAGGCAGGCTTGCCCAGATCGTCAACACGGCCTTGGCCGCATTGATGACATTCTGCAGTTCGCTGTCAAAAGTTTCGCCTAATGTCTTCTGGTGTGGCTTCTTGGGCTCCTTCTCTTCAGGCACAACAACGACATGTCTTGGCTTCTTGGCACGATCCGGAATCGTCGCCTCCGCCTCCTCCACCAGCCGCAGCTCTTCCTCCTCCCTCTCATCCTCCACAACCATCGCCCGGAAATGCTGCAGCGACGCCATACTCGTGCTCAATCTGGCGTACGTATTGAACAGGGCAACAAGCTCCGTCCGCTTAAGAACCGGAATCTCGTTGCTGTCGTTATCGAACTCAAACAGCACCTTCAACGCCGTCCCGTACCCCGCCGTCTGCAGCTTCCCCCACAGCCGGCATTTGTCGCACCCGACACAGTCCATCAGCCGGCTGACGTTGCGGAACCGGTTCTTGAAGTCCTCCTTGAGCGACGGCCCCTCGCCGTTAGCGAACATCAGGCTCTCGTCAAGAGTCTGCGGCACGCTCGCCGCGCCCTGCGTCACCGCCAGGACCTTGGCCTTGGTCGCGGCGTCCTGATCGCGGTCGCCCGTGCAGAACGTGTACTCCTGCAGGTGGGGGCCCAGCTTGGCGACGGCGCGCGTCAGCAGCGCGTAGTTGAAGTACAGGTTGCTGATGCGCTCCGGGTGCGTGTGCAGGCGCTCGACGTAGCACGCGACGTTGGGGGTCCACTGCCCCGTAGTCTGGTTGAGCCAGTCGTAGCACAGGTGCGTGCTGATGCTCGCGTGCATGCCCGACACGACACGGTAGAAGACGCGCTTCTCGATGCACTCGTCCTCGGTCTCGAGGCCTGTGTTGGCGACGAAGGGGAGGTTGGGGCTCTGCTCGCGTGATTGCTCGAGCAGCTGCTGACGGCCCGCGGCCTCCATCACGTTCTTGAAGTCGAACGCCGCCGGGCCCTTGGCGGCGAGCGTGGACTGGCCCAATTCAGCGGACGACGGGAACGAGCTCTTCTGGAAACAGTTCTCGCGGTAGATGGCGTTCCAGACTTGCTTAGCGCCCTCGCCTGCGTAGCCGGTGAAGCGCTCGGGGTTTTGGAGGAGCGAGACGTAGTCGCCTTTGGAAAAGGCGGATTCGTCCTCGGGCACGCAGTAGTCGCGCTCGTCGCACTCGTCATCGTATTCCATCACGCAGCTCTCGCCGACGTCGAGGCCTAGCTCTCCTTGTAGTGGGCGCTCTGGCCTCTTCCTCTGTGCGTCTAGACCGGGGTGTTTTGCCATGGGGCCCTCCAGCTTTCCGAGTTCGTTTGCCCGCCATACTTCGGGTATGTCGTCCTCGCTGTCCAGGGTTTGTACTGCGCAGGCGATGTTGCCGCACATGCCATTCTCGTCATCCCAGAATGGACAGCTTTTGTGGAAGAGGTTGAGTCGGTAGTGGGAGAAGAAGTCGGTGGTTTGGGTAAGGTCCTCGAGGGCTGGCTGGACTCTGCCGTTGAGGGTTTCGAGGGTGGAGAAGGAAGCACAGGCGTCAGATACTATGGCCTTTGGCGAGATCTGGTAGTTTCTTTGTGAGCCATTATGGATTATAAAGCGGTAGGATGCAGAAGGAGAAGCCGCTGAAGCCAGCCAGCAGGCTTGAAGAAGCAAGAAAAATGAGAGACTAGAAGCATACTGCGCAAGAACCATCTTGACCATCACGGCTGCTCTGGCACTGGACTTGGGGCCCCCAAAGCGCAAATATGGACAAGTAGAAGTATTTCGCCGCGGGTCTCATGGTGACCGGTGGTGGTTTTGGAGTTCGGCGAATCGTTGGTAGTGTTTATGGGACGGTAGGTACGGAGTAGCTCTCGGGTTTGTTTCGAGTGTGCTCTAGGAAGGGTTCTTCTGAAACGTTACTCGGGTCGCATGTTTGCCACGCGACAGGACGGCCTGGGTAAGCGAGTGACTGCTGAAGGTGGCCCGCAAAGGACAGCCTCGTGTAGTAGTTGTATGAAATGTGTTGACTGTGAGAAGAGTGTTCGGGAAGGCGTCCACGTGGGGAAGGTGAGTCGATGTCTCACCAAAATGTATCTGAATAGGCCGGAAGGGTGATAAAGAAGAGTACGGAGTGAGTAGGTGAACCTTAGTTGCTTGTCCAGGAGCAAAGGTGCCGGTATGAGAGAATGACAACTAGCGATGGAATTGGAAAGACAACAAAATTCTAAGGATTGAACGAAGAGCCAACCCAAACACAACTGTCCTTTTCTATTTCCTAATCCGCGGGAAGCGAAAGCTGCAGTGAAATGTGTTCAATTCGAGAAAGTCGCACGATGTCATCCTACCGTCTCCAGATCCTTGTTCCACTTACAAACCACTGCACCTGCATGTGGCCTGGCTTCGGAGCAGCCCGCCCGGTCAAGATCCCTGTAGCGCGTCTGCACGCCTAAATAACCCTGGCGCTAACCCTGACACTACCTAGGTACCTATGTACCTAGGTACAGTATCAAAAACGACTACATTCCATTGTCCGCCCGCATTCAAGACTCTTCACTTCCACATTTGCCTTATGTCCTAGGCGTGATATCGAATTTTACTACCGGCTTTAGGTCATTTTCAGCAAGGCGCTCAATCGATACCCCTGGCCTCTTTGCTTATAATCCCTATGCTGTCTCCATGCTTGCAGTGACAGTGACCCGACTGACGGCTGAAGTGATGCCCTCCAAGGGCGGTTACGCTACATAAGGATACAGGGCTTAGCAGCGTCTGGTCGTACATAGGTTCAAGACGGCCGAATGTTGAATGCCCGAAACCGTGCGGCCCTTCTAGGCATATTTGGGCCGGATTCCACCTGCACAAGACGACCTCGAACCCCACCTAAGCAACGTCCACGAGAGGCCTTTGGACCGACTGATGTGTGGGACAACCCATGAGCAGGTGTCATCGCAAGAGGATGCTTCCGTGAGGAAGTCTCGTCGTAAGTGGAAGTACCGCGGTGAGTCTTCCGGGCGGAGAGCTGCTTGTGGCCTTCCCGCGACTTTCGGTGTGGGGGCGGGTGATGTGGCTGTTCTCATATGCAGGAGGAAGCCGGGGCGCCAGCCACGCTGCCTTTTGAGTCTAGTCTACCTTCCAGCGATTTGCTTACACGCAACACACATTACAGCGAAAGCCTAAAAAATCGAGTGTTGCGGGGCAAGTTTTCGAGGCTGACACTTGCCTTCAGATGCGAAGTCCAAGGCTCACAACAATCGCCATTATGGTCTCACAGCTATAACCACGGATTATCTCATCTGTGTGAACGTTGACATTTAGCATCAAATGTACTCGCATACTTGCTTTGAGGAAGCAGAGGCTCGCCTAGGCGGACCGCTGCCTCCTCCTGGGACATTCTTGTTTGATTCATCAAATTTTTGGCGATGGCCGTTCGTGGTCATCAGAGATATTTTCGGCTTCTTCTACTATGCTTTTCGGAGCGTTTCCACGATTCTCCAACCCGTGTTGCTCCCAGCCAAGGCCGCTTTGGGAATATGGCAGGCTAGTAGATGTTTTCCAGTCTGCCTTCAGCAGATTTCAGATTGGCTCTCAAGTCGTTGGTCCAATCTATCTCCGCTCTACTGGGAACGAATTATTCTCGTTGGCCAGTATGATTATGTCAAGTTGGGACCGAAACTTTGCTCCCTCGCCTAGTCTTCGCGCAAGGCCTGAGGTCTGGGAAGGGTTCTGGGCTGGCTATTTCGTGGTTGCTGTCGACCTTCAAGATACCTTCCACCAGGATGTCCTCGAGTCTCTATCAGATATGTGGCTGGTACGGGACGACCTGCCGACATCTGGTCGTTCATCGTGTTCAGTGACAACGGCGACATGATTGAAGTTCCTTGCGCAGCCAATCCCAGGGATAAAGAGTTCATGAAGCATCTTCAGTGGTTTCTATACTTCCTAAAGACGGAAAATGGCATCTTGTCCAACTTGAGCCTACTGAAGTTGTCACGCGTGGAAATCGCTCAGGTGAGCTGTTGTTGTCGGACTTATAGAAGCATCCGTTCTGGTAGGGACCCAAGCTGACACTAAACCACCCTGTCAGAGCGTAGCAAGCATGCCAGGTTGTGGATGCCCTAGATCTCGGGCGCACCATCGGCAACCGCAACATCTACAGAGCAACGCTGACGGCATAGTGGGAGACGTCCGAGTGCAGAAGCTCGTAGCACAGGGTGCTGTTAGTCCTAAGGGAGAGCCTCGGACTACGTGCTTGAATTTGGTGAATGTCTGGAGCACCACCGCAGCGAGCGTGGTCGTGGCCATGCCGTTGTTCCTCGGCGTGCTGCGCTGTGTTCTCTGGCCGGCTTTGACGTTGTTGCACTACGGCGTTGATGTCCAGACCAGCGTACAGACGGTGATGACCGTTGGGAGCTTCGTCTTTACTGTCAGTGAGTGAAACCATCCAATGTTTAAAGGGATGTTGGAGGGCACTGAGGGCCTGATGTGGGGCTGACTTTGTGAAATGCCAGGTGCTCTGCTGATTGCACTCATCGCGTTCCTTGACACCATGTCCAAGAGCACATCGTGAAGGTGGTTTGGAAGGGGGACGCGATGCTCAGAGCCGAACGGACCAGCCAGGATATGCACCTTGTTGCGAGAGACTCAAGACCAGCCCTTTCAAATGTCGGCAGAGTATGGACACATCTCGGGCCTGCGTATCCAGACCGAGTGCCTACTTAGTGGAGGAAGATACGCGGCACTTGGCCAGGGGGCACACCAAAATGGAGTCAACCAGTGTGGCCAACCATACAAAGCTTTTCATTAACACCCGTTCAAACGCCATCACAACCTCTGTGAATGAATTTTCCCACCCCTTGGACCCAATTAACTTTTCCCATCCGTGAAACTAATAAACTTTACCTCGTGCCCATGCCTCATGCCCACCTCGCGGCCAAATCCTCCGTCGCTTTCGCCTTTTGGTTCACACTGTCCATCTCGAACCCAGCAATAGCCTTGTACTTGGCACCGATGCCCTCCAGCTCTTCCTTAGGAATCACATCATACACGTTCTTGAACCCGTCAGGAGCGCGCTCATGAGCAAGCTGCAACACATGATCCGGGCCATTCGCCCTGTTCGCCATCACAATCTTGGCCGTCGGCGGGAGCCTCGTCTGCTCGTACTTCTTCAACGCCGCAGGCAGATCGTCCAGGCTCTCCTCAATACACGACGCCAACGCCTCCGCATCGATAATAGCCTGTGACGCCCCGTTCGACCCAATCGGGTACATCGCATGCGCCGCATCGCCCAGCAACGTCATCCGCCCAAAACTCCACCGCTCGACCGGATCGCGATCACACATCGGGAACTCAAACACCTTCTCCGTCGGCGCGATCAGATCCGCCACCATGTCAAGCCCGCCGCACTTCCACCCCTCAAATGGGCCCTGGAACACGCTCTTCTCCACCGGCCGCGTCCAGTCCGCCGGCGGCGGCGTCATGTCCGGGTCGCCCTCCTTCCGCACCCGCAGCTCCGCGATCCAGTTGACGAGGGACTGCTTCCCGCCCTCGCGCTCGCCGATCGGGTACGCAATGAACTTCTGGTCCGCGTGGCCCGCCCAGATCATGCTGGCGCCCGTGAGGTACGGCGCGCGCACTGTGCACCCGCGCCACAGGATGCGGCCCGAGAAGCGCGGCGGGCCTTCGTTCGGGTACAGGATCTTGCGCGCTGTGCTGTTGATGCCGTCTGCCGCGATGAGAATCGATCCGGTCATGCTGGGAATTTCCAGTGGCGGCGAGTGGCCGTTCGCGTGGCCGTTCGTTGCGCCGTTGGTGGCGCGCGAACCACTTCCACGCTTCACAAAGTGCGCCGTGATGGACTCTCCGCCATCATCTTCCTGCTCCCACCTTTCCAAAGCATGCCCAAGGTGCACCCTTTCCGCTCCAATCCGCTCTTTCACAGCCTCCAGCAGGAGCATCTGGAATTCGCCGCGGTGGATGCTAAACTGCGGCACCACGTACCCGGACTTCTTCCCCCTTGGCTCGCTGAGGATGGTGTCGCCGTGGCGGCTGTAGAAATTCAGCTCCTGGGTTTCAATACCTGTCTTCTCCATCACGGGGAGCAAGCCCCAGTTGCGCAGGATGAGCACCGCGGACGGCTGCACATTGATGCCCACGCCGAGGGTAGTGAGGTTGGACGCGGCCTCGAAGATGTGGATGTCCGTGTGGCCGGCGGCGTGCAGCGCGAGCGCAGTGGAGAGGCCGCCGATGCCGGCGCCGGCGATGAGGATGCGAGGCTGGGGGAATGGCATCGTGGGCTGTGCGGCGTCTGGATGGGCAAAGATGTGTTTCGGGGCCGAGGAGCTGGAGATTGGCTGCAGTTCCTCTAAAATGCTTCAACCGGCGTACACTAAAACAGGTTAGAACTTTCAAAGGGTTGTTGGATCCCTTCATGAGTCGCTGGCGAAGAGTTCAAGTGTCCACGTGAGATGCAGTCCGCATATTTTAGCTTCAATGAGGAGGATCCGCTGAAGAAGTGGGCCTGTCGGACGGTGGGCTCGGCGCTCTATTGCTAGGTATGTAATGTCAGGTGTCAGGGGCATCGTCAAACCTCAAGGCGATAAAGTTGTAAAAATCTTTGACTTTACCCGGAATTACGGTTCGAGCTAGTAGTTCGGACTAGTACGCCCATCCCCCACAAAAAGTGCGTCTTTCCGACTACGGCAAGTCGTAGCTTCATACGCAATATTGTGGGATGGCCCACTTGGGGTTCTGATGAAGCAGTGAGTCGGGCGTTACAGTAACAACTGTTAGAGAAGAAACTCGATGATGGACTGCTCAAAGTCTCAAATCTCGTTCCTCACCTATTATTGCAAGGTTGTTCCAGGAACTTTCCATGTGTGGAGTGAGGTCCTCCCGCAATGGCGAGTGTACTATTTCTATCCAAGTAATTAACATGAGCCAAGTAAGTCAGCATATATCAAGACAGTCCTAGCCATGTCACTGGCTTAGCGTTGGGAGACACTGATGAAACGAGCAACACGCAGTCGGGTGAAGTTGGAACTGGACAGCTTCATGTCTGAACACTGCCGGTGAAGGCATCGCACAAAACGGCGCCAAGACTTGGAAGGACACTCAAAATTATTGCAAGTCGGTCTATTACATAAGAAGCTCCCCAAGTTCCTAATTGTGAATATTGGCCACAATCAATTATGCAAGGGATGGCCGAGCTCGTCGTCGAAGACCAACCTTGACCGTGGACGGATGCACCGTCAGCCCCAGCGTCCCCGTCCACGGCAAGCCGTCAAGCGCTTCAGTGCTCTCAAACTCCTGCACTATCCGCACAATGACATATAGAGTCTCCGTGATGGCATAGTTCTGGCCGATGCACGTTCTTTGACCGCCATTGAACGGAATGTAGTTCTGGAAGACGACGTGGGAGTCAGCAATATGTGTTTGAAGAAGGGAAACAAAGGGAAGTGCAGAAGAGACTCACCCATGACGGTCGCGAATTGTCCCATCGCTCCGGTTTGAACTCCTCCGCATCGGGGCCCCAGGTGGCTGGATTGCGGTGTGCGGCGTACGATGACCAGAAGACTTTGCGTCCGGCCGGAATGAAGATGGGGGATTGCCCGTCGGGTCCGCCCCCGCGTGGAAGGACGGTATCGCGCTGTGCTACTTTCGCGCTGGTTGGAACTGGTGGGTGGAGCCGTAGGACTGTGCAGTGTTAGTTGCTGGCGTGAAGACGTCCTTGGCACAGACATGATCTTCTCTTGTGGCTTGTTAGCTGAGGACTTGGTGAGGACTTGCCTTCATTTATGCAGTACCTCGCATACTTCAATCCTTTCAGCTGCTCATAAGTGGGCTGATCCTTATCAATTTGCCCAAATTTCCCTACAAGTGTTCCCAGGCGTCAGGCCTACGAGAGAGCTGCCAGAAGAGACTACACAGAAGGCTTGCCGTTGTGTCCCGTCCGGCAAGCAGCAAGCTCAGCAGATCGCCCTGGATCTTGTCTTCGTCATCCGTACTGTAGGCCAAGTCCCGCAGAAACTACTTCCGTGGGGCGTCGTCTCCATCTTCAGCTTTCTCCACAGAGCTGCTGCTGCTCTTGTACCGCATCACATCGCTCACAAAAGTTCCGACGTATTTGCGGCAAATGCGATTCGCCCCGTCAAACTTTGGGTCAGCCTTGCGGAACTTGCTCATGCGTCCCGCCACCAGAAGCAGCGCCATCTTATCAAGCGAATACCTCAGGGCCTTGGAGAACTCACTGTCCTCCTTGCCGGGATTGGTGAGTGTGTTGGTGGATTTGCCGAAGAGAAAGTGCGTAGCAGAATCCAGCGTGAAGCGATGAAACAATGGCGTCAGATCCACCGTAGACTCGTCGTCAGGAAAGAGATTGAACAAGTGTCCGAGATGGAGCTCGACGAGCGCAAGGTCCGTCACCTGCTCCTTCGCAAAGTGAGACCGAAGCAGAGAGCGGGAATGTTTCCACTCCTCGTCATCGCTGGTGAAGACGCCCCAGCCTAGCAGCGGCGACATGATACGGCGGCGGCCTGCGAGTTTGTAGTCGTCGAATTTGAGGGACATCATCGTCTGGATATTATCTGGATCTGCGGTGAAGGTCGACAAGCGCGTCCCGAAGACGCGGACTTGCCATGTTGGGCCAGCCTGTATCATCCGATCGTACATGAGCTGCAGGAATTGGTTCTTGGATACAGCTGCTACACTTTTCTTGATGAAATCGAGGCTCAGGATGGGGTCCTGAAGCGGGAATTTTCGAACGGGCTTGCAACCGTGTCGTGCCGCAAATCTCCTCTGGCGCAAACAATTTATGGTTGTGGAAATGACAGTCCAGGTGGCAAGTAGTATCACAGACAACAAAAAAGCTTTCTCAGACAAGTATGAGGCTGTGAAGGGAACGGAAAGGTATTTTGTGAGAGCCATGATGAGACTGCAAAGCTCCATACACGTATGTAGACGTGGTATGGGACAGTTCGGCGGGGTAACGTCCTCAAGGAAAGAAGAAGAAAAGAATGCTATTTTACTCCAAGAACAATTCTAGTCCTCAAGTATCGTTATTTGTATACATTTTGAACTAAATATAGACTATGTACAAGACACCTAAATGGAGATGTACCTAGATATACCAGCAGCGATTATTTGTGGGCGGCACGCCGCATGAACAAGGCACAAAATTACCTATGCACGGTACGAAGGACACCACAACACCAGAATGACGCTCCCGGATACATGCTACGTACCTTGACCGCATGGGGGATGTTCTCTTCACGCGACAATATTTACATGCAGGCTTTGTATAGATGAGTCACGTCCTCACTGCAGCAATGCGCCGTTGAGCGTTGGGCAGCGAATGCTCACTGACTGCGCGGGTGAGCCTGTTGCGGTGAGTGGTGGATATGCTATCCATTCCCAGGAGGTTCTCGTCATCACGGCTCAGGGCAGCGGTGTCATTCCAATGAAGTTCTCACCGGCTTCTCACCGGCTGTGACCGACGGCTGCGACCGACGGCTGCGAAAGCTGACGTGAGCAATTCGTGGCGACGGCACGACGAATAGACCTGGGCGGATCACCGCACTGTGTTTGATCTTGATATTCCAAAAGTCCAATTTCTGTAAGCTGGGTGCCCAGGAACTGCCGTCCCCTTTTAGACGGAACACCTCCGGCCTCTCGCCATCTGAACACTTCGGCCAGCATGTCACCAACGCTCAAGAGTAAGCTAGAAGTAGAATTTGTGGACTGAGTCTTGTCTGGCTCGTAGGATGGTGCGTGCCTGAACAGAAAAACCGACAAGTCAGCATACGCGTGACGTGGGGGTGTACTCGGACAGTTCGGACTAGATATGTTGAGTAAACAGGTGTAGAGCTGCAGACGGGCATAGCATAAGTTAGGAAGGACGACCTTCACAGCCACTGCATATGTGGCTTTAACACATACTGGGAATTTGTACAGTATCGGCCCAGCCCACAGGCTGGAGTCAGGGATCCCGAAAGGACACACGGAGGCCGAGTGACGACAGTGCGGAGTATGGAAAATGCACGAAACGAAACGAGGCTGCTGTGATCACTCGTATCAGGCAGTTACCTGAGGCTTCTCATCTCCCGCACTACCTTCCACAGACTGTCGCACAGTAGACGATCAAGATTCCGGCTTTCATAGCACATATACGGCAGCCCAATCTTCTTAAGTCAGCTGAATTCTCATTACTTCTACCTGTGGTAGGTAACCAAATGCTGCATGGCTTCGCCGCTCCCTCTTTCCTGCGGCACGAAGGCTCGCCTCTGTAATCAATGCGAGACTACCATTCAGACAAACCCATGGTCGTCATTTCACCAATTTCTCTTGTCGGATCCCCATCCAGAGCGGATTTCCTGTAATTGGGTAGATAGGGCGACGGACGCCTCTGGCCTTTCAGAAGCTCCAGAAACAGCAGACAGACTCCTTGCCGAATGAAGAACGCCAGCCGTGAAAATCCCTAACAGCGCCAGCGGGCTCGTCGTTGGCCAGTTCAGCAGAGACCTTGAGACGAGTCGCAATCAACAAAGAGACAGCCGTCTTGATTGGTGGTGATTTTGGTTTAGAAGTGAGAGCAGAGTTCATGAGGCGTTAAACCTTGACGAAAGCAATCGCTATGCAATTGTAGAATGCGAAATAAGATACACGAGTGCTCCAAGCATCGCAACCGGTGGATTGTGAGCCGCTTCACTGAGCGGGAGGCTGGTAGTTGAGTGGTCGCCTGGGAGATCGTATTAGCTACAACGGCGCGCCAGCGGAAACGGGGCAAAAAGAACGTACTTGAACAGCAGAATGTGCGGCTCGGGCTCGTGGACTTCGTAGTGCTCCCAGCCGAGACTCTGTGGGAAAAAACAGTTAGCATTTCCATGCACATCAAGTCTGTCGCGTCCCCACTATTCTGGGTCTTGTCTTGTCGCGTCGGACGCGTTCGTACCTGGGTGATGCCCATTGACCGCCACTCGTCCTCCCACAGCAGCTTCAGGGTGCCCTTGCTCGAGTCGAAGTACTCCTTGGGTATGGCCTTCAACATCGCTTTTGGCAACTGGACGTGTCGGTATTCGCACTCATCGTCCGAGTACCTGGATCGTGAGAAGCCCAAGTTAGTCAAGAGGTTGCAGTGCGCGGGGCAGAGTGGGACGGGGCGCGTGTCACGGGACGCACCTCGAGGAGTAGTGAATGGCCTCGAGAAACTCCTCTAGACGTGCGCGCTCGTTGTCAGTCAGAGGGCGGGGCGAGGCATTGCGACGCGACGTGTCAATTCCCATGTCGTAGTCGGGAGTCGACATTATGGCGGGGGTGGAGCGAGGTTCGAGAGGGTGGGTGGTGGTCTTGGTCCTTGTTGACCTCGGATCGGGCGATGCGCGGATTGAGCCAGAAGCGGTTGCGAAATTGAGCGCGATTCGAGTTCGACCTGAGAATGTGTCGCAGCGATTGAACGGACTGTATGTTGTCGGAACCGAGAGTAAGGCAGGCGTGGCAAGTTGGTTGTGAGAGAAACTTGGCTTGTATTCGCGAGAATGGAGACTCGAAAATGTGTTGTTTACAAGTAAAGTTCCGTAACAGCCACGGCACTGACCGCGTACGAGTGGGGTCGGATTAGCAGGGGTGGGGGCAGCACCAGGGGCAGGGGTCACAGTTCAGGGTCTTCACCCGTTGGCAGTGAGTGGTACAACGAGGTTTGACGACAGAGCAGGATACCTACGTGTGGCTTGCGAATTGAACTCGCACTGATCATTTAGAAACGAGCAGACAAAATATACGCAGTGTACACAGAGAATTCGGGCCGTACTCAAGAACCATACATTTGAACTTCTGCACCCATAGTCCTTGTGGCTTGAGGTACTTCAATATGACCCAAGTGTTTGAAGATGTACAAGTACAATACGAGGACCAGCAGTCTGCAGACAACCTTGCAATATTGACTGTATTTCAAATTCATTGGATCTTGACTCAGTGGTGGAATGGATACATACAAATGTCAAATCTTGATTAAGAAAAGTGGTGGATTTTCTTTACCAAAAGGGCGGAAGGGTGTAGAAAACATTGGTTGTCTTTTACAGTGGACAGTACCTAGGTAGGTACTGTTGTACTCGAGAATGTGGGATGCAGGGGACAGATTGTTTGCAAGTCAACTGCTAGCGTCAAAATATGCCAGACCTGCAGGGGCTAGGTAATACCTACCTAGGTACCTAGGTAGAGCAGGGGGCTAGAACAGAACTCCATTTTCCATGCAGACACTGGACGGTGCATTCCCGCGATCGCGTCGCACTCACACTTCACGCAACCTTTCACACTGCCATCTGTGAGGCACTTTTTCAAGCGTCCAGTGTTTCGTCAGAACCTCAAAAAACAATTCCACTTGCAATATAGTCCCAACCAACCATGGATGGCAAGCGGAAGATGGCTTCCAGGAGGTCTGGCGCTGCCGACAACCCTCCATCAAAGCGAAGGAAGCTTCCAGCTGTAAGTGTCACACCCCATCCCATTTCATGTCTGGTGCAGTGAGGGCACAATCGCTTGGTGAAGATGCATGCAAGGTCGAGGATCTGACTTGCAGTCCGCGATCTGTTCTGGGAACAAAAGATGCAGCATCAACAAGTCCAGGCAAGAGTCAAGACCCGTCTTATGTCAAGGCGACTTGCAGGCACAGGCATGACATGGCAGTAAACCAATGCCATGCCATTGACGATTCGCCTGACCACAGCCAGAGCTCCGTTTCCTTCCCATCCTCCTCCAAGCAACACCGCCAGCGCATAGCTCCAAGCTATGTCATTGCATCCTCAATCATCTGCACCTGCATCTGCACCTGCACCTCTACCACTACATCTCCACCTCTTCTCTATACCTCGCAGCAATTCACAGGCCTCTGTATACTTGCAATCACAGCATTGCAGCATCACAGCATGGCCAGCATCATCACGCAGCAGCAGACTTTCGGTCTTGCAGCATTGCTAACCGTCATGACTCTTGCAATAGGACTTCCCTGATCTAACGCAGGCTGAATCTCACGAGTCGACCACAGCCTATGGCCTGCAGTTTCTGGAGGCCATCCGTCGCACTTCAGACAAGAGGTATGTCGATACTGACCATATCACGGACCCCATCGTCCCGTCTCTGTCCGCAGCCCTCACATTCTCTGCAGCTGGAATGCCCATCCTGACAATGCCCTTGATCTTCCCACTTCCTCATGACTCGATTCATTTGTCATTCGGTCCTTGCCCTGCAGAAAACTAACGACCTACACTTTGCAGCGGTCGAGTCGTCTCCACGTACTTCGAGAAACTGCCTCCCAAAGAGGGCAACGAGGATTACTACCACAAAGTCCGCATGCCCATTTCCCTACGGGTCATCGAGCGCAAAATCTACCGACAAGATTTTGCCAACCTCTGTGAGTTGGAGAGCTGGCTCAGGCGCATGATTGCGAATGTCAAGGAGTACTACAGCAACAACAAGAGCTCGCAAACATTCGAGGACGCCGAGAAAGTTAGGAAGGCGATCAGCAACTGGTTCGTGAAGTACAACCCCGCCTACAAGCTGAACAAAGGTCACACCCAAGCTCCGGTTCCCATTGACCCCGATTACGACGTCGACGCCGAGCTCGCCCTGGAAGACATGGACTCAGAGACTGCCGTCGCCGAGATGGGCTCGCAAACCGCGCGGCCTCCGCCAGTGTCCCAACCGACGCCCGAAGTGGAGGACGAGACAATGGCCGACGCAGATGCCGACGCTGATGCTGATGTTGATGCTGATGGCGATGCCGATGCTGATGCTGACGCTGACGCTGACGCTGACGCTGATGCGGACGAAGACAATGACCAGGACGCTGAGGGAGAAGAGGTGGAGACAGAGGACAACCGCGCTTCTGGCACCCGTATAGTCTTGAAGCGACGTGGCGCCGCAGCGCCCGCATCTGCTCGAGAGACCAATACCCCTTCCACTACAGGCAACCCGGACGGCGCACAGTACACAGGGGTTCCATACCAGGGATTGACGTTCCAGAAGGCTCAAGAAAAGATCCTTGACACCCTCATGAAGCGCATGGATCCGGAGGAGTAAGTCGCAATCGCAATTGATGTACAAGACAAGGCAATTTGACTGACAGTGGAACAGTGAGGAATGGCCCTACTTCGAGCCTTTCATTCAGTTGCCGGATAAGTCTCTGAAGGACTACTACCAGCTCATTGATAAGCCCATGTCATTGAGAAAGATGCGGCGACAAGTCCAGGGTATGCAGGGTAGAAGTGTTGCTACTCGCCAGACCCTGTACAAGAGCTGGGCTGCATTCGAGCAGGATGCCCAGTTTCTCTGGTCCAACGCACAGTACTACAACGAAGAGGGCAGCGAGATCTACGAGCTAGCGGGAGAACTGAGGGTAAGTTTCCGTCTCAGTATTTTCGAATTCGCGGAGCAAAACTGATCTCTAGAGCAGGACGCATTCTACGAGGAGTTCAACGAAGCCAAGGCCGCTGTTCAAGAGCCGCCTCAGCCCAAAATCAGATTGCGCGCACCATCAGCAGCCCAACCCCCACCACCCGGCCCCGGCAGGCCAAAACGCATCACAATCCACGTCGGCGGCGGCAGAGAAGGCTCTCAAGAGTCGTCAGCCCCACCACCAGGACCGTCCGACATTTCTGCGACCCCCCAGCCTGCTGTTAATGGTGGCGCTTCAAGAGTTGTTCCAGTGAATGCACCAGTCGCCAATCTGAACCAAGCTGCTCCTGCGCTCCCCACTCCTGCCTCAAATTTCAAGCGTGAGGATCCCGTGCGTCCAGCCGGGCAATCCCAGATGAACAACGGTTACAGCGCGAGTGCCTTCCGACCCGTCATGCAGCCAGCCAACGGCTACGGTCAGCCACATCACGCTGGCATGGCAAATGGACATGTGCCCGTGTCTGCGCCTGCGCCTGCACCGGTGGCGCCTGTGCCTCAGAGGTCGCTGCTTGATGTCAAGTACAGGCCCGATACTGGCCCAGGTAAGTCATCACCAGTCAAACGGGCCCGTATGCCTCCTAAAGTCGCTAACGTAATATCACAGTCGCAGGTGTTCAAGATGCACTTCTTCCCTACCTGTGTATTCGAACGCCCTTGGATAACATCAACACCGACCAACGATTCGAGCTCAAGATTCCTCCTCACCCTGAGCTGCTACAGCAGAGCTTCACGGTCAACCTTGGCCCGTCACAGTGGAAGCCGCAGATCGTCGCTCGCATCGCGCCGAATTTGCGCGAGCAAAAGCGAGAGTATAAACTGTTCGTCATGGTCAACAGCGTCTTACTGCACGACGCCGGCCGCACTACCCGTGGCGACCCAGTCCAGCCTGGAGACATGGTCTTCGAAGGGAGTTTACATCAAGGCGTCAACACGATCGAAGTGTGGATGATCGCGGCGTTGCCCAAGGGTCAGAGGATGCCAAATGGGGCGGATGCTGTGGTGGAAAAGATCACAGTCTTGGCGAATGTCGCGAAGTTCTAGGATGATTTCTCAGACCCTGAACAAGACCACGGAGACGCTGTGGAAGGCGGCCATCTCGCGTGGTGGTTGTCCCGTTGGAATGGTGGTCGGTCGTGGAAGGAATGAATTGGCTGAGTATGAACGGGCCACTCTGGGAGTTCATACCAACATACAGAGGGTCCTTACATCACATACGGTGCTGTTGTACCACACAGACGAAGGATAGCCATCTCATGGCTAAAGGAGACAGGCGAAGGGTGGACAGGATACGATTTGATGGGAGACTGTCTTTGGCTATTGTTCTATCCAGTTTCCATCTTGCAGGATGCAGGACCAGGCCCGATGTGGTAGTATCAGCGGCCACTGGGTGGAAAAGAGAACTGAATGTGGCAGCAGGTCTATGAGGAGGAGTATTGTTTTGAAGATGTTGAAACAGGCTGAAGGTTGCTAATGCCAGGAGATTGAGGTTGGAGACAGCAAGTGCTTGCTTCCACAATCATTAGTTGGGCTGCTGCATCGGATTGCAACTCTGAGCAATGGGAATTCTGGTCCCGGAGTCTGTTGATACCACTTTAGATCTATTGAAACTTTGCAAGAAGACACATGGCTTTCGCCATGGATGTGGTGATCAGAGGTTGTCCTGGTGAACATGGGCCGTGGGCCATATATCGAAGGAAGACTAACCTCTGTGCATGATCTGATGGAGGGAACCACAGGCATGAGTTCTCGGTAGGTTCAAATATATAATGCCTAAGAGTTCTACAAAGATAAATAGATACCTTGTAGAAGCTGTACCTTGACGGACTGCTTGTCAGCCATGGTGAGTGAAGCATTCAATGGTCACAACTGTGTGCATCACTGCTGACCAAAGACCCACCATGTCACAGGAACCCCTGCCGATAAGATGAGGAACAGGGGTCTTGACGACAGGGGCAGCACAGACCACCCACTTCAATTGGACAAGGAAAAAACTCTTGTGCCCCGCCGAGCTGGCAAACGTACCCGCTCAAAAAATCCAACTCAAAACTTTAGAGCGGGCTTGCAAATTCCTGTCCACCACTCTCTGGTTGTCCTCCTTCTTCCTCTCAACAACCACACCACACCTCCAACAACACCCTCCAAAGTCTTCGACTCCCCATCCATTCAACCTTTGAAAATGGCCGACGAAGTCTACGACGGTGCCATCGGCATTGATCTGGGTACGTGCGCTCCTTCTCCGTGCGCGCCGTCGCACTAGATCGTCCCATCCTCCTGCTGCGAATCGGTGACAACGGCCGCACTTCCTGTTTTTCCATCAAACAGGACTGCAATCGAACCCTCAAACGCAATTGACTCGATGGCTAACCCTTCTCTTCAACGCAAACAGGTACCACCTACTCCTGTGTGGCCACCTACGAGGGCAACAATGTCGAGATCATCGCCAACGAGCAGGGTTCCTTTACCACTCCTTCGTTCGTCTCCTTCACTGATGCCGAGCGTCTGATTGGTGAGGCCGCAAAGAACCAGGCTGCCATGAACCCCGTCAACACGGTCTTCGATGTCAAGTAGGTCGCCCTCGATACTTCTGCCCACAATCCGGCCTCGCAGCGCATGGCGCTGTTCCCTGCCCTAACATCCATTTTTTCCCCAATCTGTCAATCAGCCCACACAGAAGCTAACGATTCAACACCCCAGGCGTCTGATCGGTCGCCGCTTCGATGACCCGACCGTCAAGAAGGATATGGAGTCCTGGCCCTTCAAGGTTGTCGACGACAACGGCAACCCCAAGGTCGAGGTTTCCTACCTTGGTGAGACCAAGCAGTTCTCCGCTCAGGAGATCTCTGCCATGGTCCTGGTCAAGGTAAGAGACGCAATAAACCCGCACACAACGGATGCTCCCTTCAGCCAACAAACGCTAACCATATCTTCTACCAACAGATGAAGGAGATTGCCGAGGTCAAGCTGGGCAAGAAGGTTGAGAAGGCCGTCATCACCGTGCCCGCTTACTTCAACGACAACCAGCGTCAAGCCACCAAGGATGCTGGTTCCATCTCCGGTCTCAACGTCCTCCGTATCATCAACGAGCCCACCGCTGCTGCCATCGCTTACGGTCTTGGCTCCAACAAGTCCAACAAGGAGCGCAACGTCCTCATTTACGATCTTGGTGGTGGTACCTTCGATGTCTCCCTCCTGAACATCCAGGGCGGTGTTTTCACTGTCCGCGCCACCGCTGGTGACACCCACTTGGGTGGCCAGGACTTCGACACCAACCTGCTCGACTACTGCAAGAAGGAGTTCACCCGCAAGACCAAGAAGGACCTGAGCGGTGACGCCCGTGCCCTCCGTCGTCTCCGAACTGCTTGCGAGCGTGCCAAGCGTACCCTGTCCAGCGGTGCCCAGGCTGCTATTGAGATCGACTCCCTCTTTGACGGTGAGGACTTCAACCTGTCCATCACCCGTGCCCGTTTCGAGGACCTTAACGCCAAGGCCTTCTCTGGCACTCTTGACCCCGTTGCCCAGGTCCTCAAGGACGCTTCCATCGAGAAGAGCGCCGTTGACGAGATCGTCCTGGTCGGTGGGTCTACCCGTATCCCCAAGATTCAGAAGCTCTTGTCCGATTTCTTCGACGGCAAGAAGCTCGAGAAGTCCATCAACCCCGATGAGGCTGTTGCCTACGGTGCCGCCGTCCAGGCCGGTATCCTTTCCGGCAAGGCCACCTCTACCGACACTGCCGACCTGCTGCTGCTCGATGTCGTTCCTCTTTCCCTTGGTGTTGCCATGGAGGGTAACATCTTTGCCCCTGTTGTGGCCCGTGGCCAGACCGTCCCCGTACGTACATTTCTCGCCCCAAACACACTTCCAGTTTGACCGCCGTCTAACATGCTTCCTTTCAGACCATCAAGAAGAGGACCTTCACCACTGTCGCCGACAACCAGCAAACTGTCCAGTTCCCCGTCTTCCAGGGTGAGCGTGTTAACTGCGAGGACAACACCTCTCTGGGAGAGTTCACACTTGCGTAAGTTTCAACACTCTAACAAGACGGCAGTCTCAGCGCTAACCTTTCCGCAGTCCTATTCCTCCCATGAAGGCTGGAGAGGCCGTCCTTGAGGTCGTCTTCGAGGTCGACGTCAACGGTATCCTCAAGGTCACTGCTACCGAGAAGACTTCCGGACGCTCCGCAAACATCACCATCTCCAACTCCGTTGGCAAGCTCTCCAGCTCCGAGATCGAGTCCATGGTCGCCGATGCCGAGAAGTTCAAGACTAACGACGAGGCCTTCTCCAAGCGCTTCGAGGCCAAGCAGCAGCTTGAGTCTTACATCACCCGTGTCGAGGACATCATCTCTGACCCAACGCTTTCGCTCAAGCTCAAGCGTGGCCAGAAGGAGAAGATCGAGCAGTCTCTCTCCGACGCCATGGCTCAGCTTGAGATCGAGGACTCGTCCGCTGAGGACCTGAAGAAGAAGGAGATTGCCCTGAAGCGTATTGTCACGAAGACCATGTCTTCGCGGTAAATCGTTTCCTCACGCGCATCACACTTCTTTCCACTCCTACTGCGCCAAGATACGATAAAGGTGTCTCGGCCGCTCTAACAACACACACACACATACACACACACACACAGACTCACGATACCATGACGAGGAGTGGCACGAGGGAAAGGTTGGGACACGCCTCCCGGATACAGGTGAAAAGTTCATGTCCAAGTGCTCTCTCATATCTGACACAGGACGGCGGGTCATCAAGGGGGAGGTAGTTGAAAAAGAAGAGGTTCTTTCCATCCATGTTCTGCGTTTCGTTCGTCTAATTTGCCGGTTTGTGGGAGAAAAGGTATTACCATCTGTCCAAGAGTTTGTCAGGACAATGGTGAGTGATCATGTCCTGCGCCGCATTGAAGAAGGTGGATTGTGCAGCAGGAAGATGGCCTCGCGGGGTCTTCCACTGCCGTCCCCTCACACGATGCTCTTGGAATTCAGGCGCATTTTGCATGTAGACACCGGGGCGGATAGGTTACTACAAATGACGGTACACTGATCTTCAGTACTGGCACGACCCTATTTGTGACGACCTTGCTGACCCCCCTTTCACCCTACTACCACGGATTCAACAATCGAATACTTATACCAGCATCCTAGACCCAACGACGATTGATTACACGGAGACGATTATTACAGGACGGATAATCTTAGACAAGTATCTACAGGCCAGTATCCCGACGCCAATCGGCCCCAAACCGCACGCCCACTCGCCAATCCGCCAACTCACCCCTCAACTGTACTTCCTCCGCGTCCCCCCTCCCCTCCGCCCGCCACCTTCCTCTCCGCTCCTCTCTTCTACTACTGCAACGCATGGATGTCAAATTGCAATTCAACCGTTTTATCTTCCATGGTTGTGATTGTGCCAAGAAATGCGGAAAATGATGCGGGGCATTCGAAGCCTGGTTTGCCGGGCACATGAGCGGCTTCTGGTTGTTCTCTTCCTGTCGAGGCGTTCGCGCTTCGGTGTGAATTAGGAATGACTGCCGTTTGTGGATTGCGTACATCTTGTTGCGCTGGGATGCTCGGTTGAGTGACACTTAGTTACCTGCTGGCGGGGAATAGGGGTCATTCGGTGGTGGTTGACTGCCCAGTGCTCGGGTGGTTGATGGATGATGAAAGCTGGTGGTATCTATAGGGCTGACTCTCTTGAATATTGCCAACAAATTATGCTTAGGAAGCTGCCCATTTCTCTATTTCCCTACCTCACACCGTTTCAATTTATTCATTTCTTCACCTTGGGAGAAGACCACAGACATGAGAAAACTGCCATGAGTACCAGAGGTGCCCATGCACACGGCCCAGCCACCAGTTTGTCGTCTCTACGATACATATCCCTCAATGTTCGTTCCGATCTCTTCCTACGGCAAGGGCCCACCTGTCTTATGTCTAGATTCCCAAAGTTCGACTCACCACTTGGGCATGCTGGGATAGAGACGAACCCAGGCTCTTGAACCGTAAAGCGGGCCAATATGCGACTACACCAAGTAATCTGGTGCCCTCGGGCTTTTGAGTGCCTGTTATCACTGGTTTAGAGGAATTTACACAGTTGGAAGTATTACTCACGACAAGCCCACCATCAGCATACAAATGAGCAACTTGGCCGACCTTTTCCAGCTTCACATGTCGACTTGAAAACCAGAAGAGACAGCCCTAGAGGTCTCATTCTCATTAACCTTTTTGGTTGGCCGAACCCGAGTAGATGGTAATAGAGCGCAAAGATAGGTATTTGTCTTGATTTCGTTATTGACTTTCCTCCGCTCTCCTAAGCCTTGCTTGCATCATTCAGTCCTATTTGACCACGCATTAGGGATTCAACGCAAGGGGGATCACAGCTGTATTGGGTGGCGTGAGCCCTCGCCGGCTAGTTCCTGGAACGGCAAAAGAGAGGTTATCGCCAGCGCTGCCAGCGGTAATCGCTTATATCGGCGAAAGTCCATAGGAAATAAATATACGAAAAAACAAAATAATTATCATATCCGTAATCCCCCTAACCCCTCCAATTATCCCCCTGAATCTTTAAATTTCTATATATATATATTAAAGAGATAGGTAGATAGAAAAACGAATATGTAATACCGTTAGTATATAAAAACAATATCTACTCGTAATACTAATGCTAATAATCCTTATTATAATTAATAAAGAGGTAAAAAAAGCTTTATATTTATAGTAGATACGTAAAATAGAGCCATTTTTGCTGCCGTTAAATATATACTTATTTAACTATATATTAAAAATTTAATGCAAAAGGGATTATAATTATATTAGATAGCGTAAATCCTCGCCGGCTAATTCCTAAAACGGCAAAAAAAAAAAAAGGTCATCGCTAATGCTACTAACGATAATTGCTTATACTAGCGAAAACCCACCATTTACGCCTTTATAGTATTATCAATTTTAAATAAAGTCTACGGTTATACCGATATAAAATCTACGCTATATCTTTTTCTAATATATATATAATTAACGGAAATACTTATTAATAAAATCGCTAATTTATCTACCTATAAATTTCATTCTCCTCGAATAATACTACTAATATTTTTAAATTGCTATCTATACGCCGTTTACTTAAAGGCGCTATAAGCCTATGTCTGAAATAGTTATTTATAAAGAAATCGCTATATTACGTAATATATTGATCAGATTGGTTTCTAACGCCGCCACTATTAGCGAACCGAAATAAAATCGGCTAAATTTAAATGTAATATGTACGTTAATATTTTCCGCCTTCCTCTATTTCGGAAAATTCATCTAAGCTTGCTTAAAGTTTAGCAATAAGAACCTATATATTTTTAGAATAATAAGGCTTTCACAAAGCTATATAATCTTCGACGATAACGATTTCGAATTCTTTTTTCTTATAATAAAGCCGATAAATATTACGGCGGCGTTACGATTTTAATAAGCTACGGCATTAATATAGCGTACGCGGTTTCCTATATAATTAAGCTATTCGCTAAATACCTTTTACCGCCGAAGGCATTTCTTTTTACCTTTTGCAACGGCTTGTTTATAAGAAAAAGAGTCTTACTAATATTGAATCTACACTTTTCAAACTTGGTAATTCTTCTATATATCTATAGCGGCTATTTTTTCCGACGAAACGCTGCGTAATATATTATAATAATAGGACTATAGCGGTCGGCGACGTTAATAACGAGGATAGCGTTTCTATAATCGATATAAATAATAGTCGAATAATGCCGGGCTTCAATAAAGAGAAAATTAATAAGAAAAACTATCGCAAAAATCGTAATATTATACTCTATAAGGAAGGAAAACCTATATATTATAACGTAATTCGTAAAATATTTTATTTAAATATATAAATTATTTTCGAATTATTTAGCTAATATTTATTTTTAGCCTATAATAAAGATTTTATTAGAATCGAATATAACGGGAATTTTGATATTTTGAAGACTATATAGCTTTTTATATATATAGGCGAGCTGGAAGGCTTTAAAGATATTATTAAGGATAACGTCGGCGTTAGAAACGAGGATTCCTGATATTTTTATCGTAGCTTAAAAGATTCGCTAAGGATAAGATTTGCTTATAATCTCCGTTTCTTCGGTTTTGACGGTTTATATAAAGGCGTTACGGCGGAGGCGGGCTAGCTCTATCTACGCTTTTACTAATTCGATTTAAGCTTATATTTAAGCCAGGGACTCCGCCATTGTAACCGCCGGCGGCGGGATTAATTACGCTAGGAAGCTCGGAGGTTAAGTATTTAGAATAATGCTATTGCTAAATATAATTTCAATCGGCGTAGCGACGACGATAGAATCTTAAGAGGCGAGCGGAGGGGCGTTTCTAAAGCGGTTAAACGAATAATGAATAGCGGTTATATTTAATAAGGAAGGCGGTGGCAATAAAATAGGGCCGTGATAGCCTTAGCGTAGATAGAAAAACGAGTATATAGTGCCGTTGGCGTATAGAAGCGATACCTGCTCGTAATGCTGATAATAATAGTTGATTCTCAATCCCTACTATAATTGGTAGGGGGGCAAGAAGGCCTTATATTTGTAGCACATGCGTGAGGTAGGGCCAGCCCTGCTGCCGTCAAACATACACCCAACTGTGTATATGGCCTTGCCGATAACACACACCATACTTGAAAAGCTCTATAGGAAAACCAAATCCAAACTCCAAAGAAACTATAAGAGAAGCCCAAACGCTGACAACCCACTTGCAGTAAACACTCCTTGACTGAGTCCAATCGCTAGATACTAAGCCCAATCATTTCCACAATTTTCTGAACAGGCTTCGTACCACACCCAAGCTTTTTTGCCATCTCCATTGCGAGGCCCATAAGTGCTGCGATCTTTCGCTCTGTGTACTCAAACGAGCCTGTCGACTTCATGTACATAATGGCATACCTCTTGACGTCGTCGTCCTCTGTGCGCTGTTTCAAGATGCTGAGCAGTGAGATGTTTGAGGGATTCGACCGGATGCTGTGAATCATGGGAAAGGAGAATTTTCCTTCTGTAAGATCTTCACCATATCCCTTGCTTTTGGTGTATGAATCGCTCTGCAGGTTGAGGTAGTCATCACGAATTTGAAAGATGGCTCCAAGCAAGTTCACAAGAGGAACATAGTCCCTAGATTTGCCGAGTTCGTTAGCTCCTCAGTCTACTCCTTCCACCGACGTTTGCAATACTAATTCTCAGAACTTACCGATCAATTTGCGTTGACAACATCATTAACCTGACGGCAACCCTGAAGAGGCCACCCGTCTTGTTTTGGACCATGTCAAGGTACTCGGCCTCGGTGGGACATACGAGCGCGTCTCTCCAGTAGAGATCCATGCCCTGGCCTCGGTGGAGATTGAGCATCTCTTCTGTGAAAATTTCGAAGGCCCGCGGATCTCCCAATTTTGCAACCTCTTGCTGAGCCATGAAATAGGCATAGTTTCCTGAGTTGATGGTCTGGGCTACTCCGAAGACAGTGTGCGCGACAGGGACTCCGCGCCTAAGCCTTGAGTTGTCTTGGATGTCATCAATCCTGGAAAAGTCAAAATTAACGTTAGGTTCGCGAGTATTAAAGTTTGGGTGACAGTTACTGTGGGTACATACAACAGTGACGCAGTATGCAATAGCTGAACGACGCGTTTGATGATGTCCAGCTTCTCATCGCTGATTTGCAGCCAGACATTAAAGGCATCGATCAGTCTGCTCCTGACATCTTTCCCAGGGACCTCGAGCAGATACGTGAGAGGAGCCTGGATGATCTTTGGTAAAAAGACCGTGTCAGCGTTATCGTTCCGCGATCATCAAGGCGTAGACTGAAGTCGACTGTTCCCTGGACCATAGAAGAAGCTATACCTTTTCGTCACTGAGACTTGCTTCTGTGATGGCACCCATGCTGCCCATACTTGCTGAGATGTTTGAAAAAATTTGAGATCCCGCCGGCGAGTGCTGGTCCATAATCATACTCTTGCTAAGTCGTATGTCACACCTGATCCTCTTTCCGTACAAGACGGGAGTAGACTTATCTCTTTGAGGCCGGTCGTCGTTAGTCTGCTCAGGGCACATCATGCTCAATCCTGCATGTGCACGGCATTACGGGCGTGTCGTTTGTGCTTTGTTCAAGGTCAAAGCACCGTCCGAATCACCGAAACTCCTGACGAAACGAACCAGCCAAGCCATGTCGACACGAGCTTTTCCAAGGGTGCTATCTCTTACTCGCTCTGACTCTCGCGCTTTTCAGGCGGTAGGCATAAGCGAGTCTCACAAGAGGCTGATCACCAGATGATTATATCGCTCAGTGGACCCAGAACCTCCTAGAATATCGACCGACCAGTTTGATAATTAACACCAGGCTGAGCCGAATAAGCCGATCGAAACTCGCCGTGCCCATCGGGCTCAAGCATAGCATGACTAGCCTCCAATGCCGACCAGCCTGCTTTAGACTTTTAAGGTTTTCTTGTTGACTCGATGAGATGACCGGCCAGGCTGCCGTCGTTCTAGCATTCCCCTATTAATAGGAGCCGGAGAAACAAATCCGCCCGGGACGGCGAGGCTGCTTCCGAAATCATAGGTTCATCTAGCACATGTAAATGAATGGTCCCGAAGCTGCCCGGGCCCCGCAGCATTGTTTGCTTGGTGCGGTGACATGACATGCCACACCCTGAATATACTTTGTAGATCCCGTCTGGTCCAGATTCCGTGGCAGGGGTAAATGTGTGCTGCGGCGCTATGAAGACCACGACTATCTCTTTAAGCCAGAGCGATACCTCTGAAAAAACTCAAAATGCTGATAGCTTGATATGTGTCATGATGATCTTCATTCGAAAGATCTAGTTTATTAGGACGGGCAATATGTACGAGGTCATGCCCAGGTGTGCAGGCTGGTCATCAATCTGCTAGATAGTAATAGCACCATCAACATTAATTAATAATAGCCCGTACGCTCCAATGGGTATCGATTTCAATACAAAGCTTTTTATCGTTAATTAAATTTAACGAAAGGCCAGAGTTAATATAATCGATTTCAATTTTTTTTTAGACATTGATTTTATATAAGTGAAATAAAAAGGGTAATGGAGAGAAAAATATAATTACGCAAAAATCCCTCGATTTATTAAAATCGAGATATAACATTTTTTTCTTCAAAGAACTCCAAATTTCGCTTCTTTATATTTAAGCCCTTTTTTGGAATTCATGTATACCAATTAATTCAACTATTAATTGATATCAAGGTAACTTCGATTTCATTAATTTGATATAATATTAATTTAGCTCTATTAACAATCTATTTACCAATTTCTATTCAAAAGCTAGGTTAGTTAAATTAACTAAGCTAATATTGCAATAAAACCAAACATACACTCGATTTAAATATTTGGAATTTTACTTCATATATTATCTCTGGACTCGAGATTTTTCTATGATATTATTTAAAATATTGTCGAAATTATTAGAAGAAAACAAAACCCGAAGTTTAATAGCCTCTGATAGGTTTCAATAGATCTCACAATATATTTAGTTTGAAGTTTGGTGGAATCTTTTCTATTCTTCCTTTAGTTTCTTCCAAAAAAATCTATATTTGCTATTGTAATAATTTTTTAATATTATTTCTAATAGATTTTCATTGCTTTTAATAGCCTTTTAGTGGGTCTATATGTACCTAAGTATATATGTCTTTCGACAAATGTAAAATTCAAAATCCTTTAATTTTCACTCATTTTATGTCGCCGCGTATTTATGCAAGCTCTTTATGAAGGACTTGCGCATATAGCTGTGGACCCTTGCACAAGCCGAAAGACAAGGCCAGGTGGCTTGTACTCGCCCGATAGACACTGTCACTGCGCATGTGTCTAAGACTACCTGATGCACAAGGCCGAGACTCACTGCACAACCATGACAGTAGCCCCTGAATTCTTCCAGAAGATTTCCAGGGACTATTGGTAACCCCTTCTAGGTTTGAAGCTTGAGAGGCACGGCACTGCAAGTGGACGCTGGGTCACAGTATACAAGCACTTCCTGCTGCCGATTCATAACTTAGAATCGACCTTTTAGTTGGCAATTTGGCCCGAAGTCAAATCCATCTTTGCTCTGAACTACTTCGTCTTAGTTCTGAGACCTTCAAGTCTTAAAAGACCATCAATCTCACTATTATCTCATCTTGGGAGAATCGACAAGTTCGCTTGAAAGCGCGTCCTCCAATCACCATGGGCCTCAAACTTATCACCCTCCCGGACGGGCTCACATGCTACGCCGCCGCCGAGGAAGAAGCACATTTCATCCACAAGGAGATCTTCGAAGACCATTGTTACGACAACTTGGGATATACACTTCCAGAAGACGCATTCATAGTGGACGCAGGCGCAAACATTGGCCTGTTCAGCATATACATGCAAAAGAAGTACCCAAAATCCAGGATTCTTGCTTTCGAGCCCGCGCCAGAAACCTTCGACGCCCTCAGCCGCAATCTTGTACTACACAACCTCACCAGCCAAGTACAGGCGTATCCACAAGGCCTTGGAACGAAGTCATCCACGGAGAACTTGACATTCTTTCCCGGACTCCCAGGCAACTCCACTCTGATACCGGAAGAGAAGCAGGAGCTCAAGGCCCTGGCCGTTCAGGAATACGGCCAGGAGGCCGCAGAAGCCCGCTTTGGTGGCGCTTATGAAGTTCCCGTCTCGATCCAGAGACTGTCACACTTCCTCGACAATGCAGGCGCCGATAACATTGACCTGCTGAAGATCGATGTTGAAGGTGCTGAGCTTATGGTGCTGGGCGGTATCGATGATGGGCACTGGACGAAGATCAAGAACATTGTGCTCGAGGCCAGTGACCAAGGAGAAGTGGCTGATCAGGTTGAGATGTTGTTGAAATCCAAAGGATTTACCGTCAGGCGCCAGGAGGTGGAATGGGCACCAAAACAGCTCAAGTTCTATATGATGACGGCTTGCCGTTCGTAGGGACCTCGAGAAGAGACATAGCTAGAAGACCTTTGGAGATGGACCATGTCGTACCTGGAAGCTGTATTGACATAGTTTGTAGAATGCACTGTTGTGCCATAAGTTCAATGTTCAGGGCGGTACTATTCTCTATGCCACTTTTCTTCAATGTCGTGCTTGAACTTTTCATAATCGACTCAGTGGTGCGGATTTCCACGTAAACGACTACCATATACCAACGCGGTCAACCTCTAGCTGCTAAGTGACCAAGAAATTCCGAAACCACCGAAAGCATACTGAGGCAGAGGTGGCTCAGTTGATTGAGCTTGAGACTGGCTTGGACCTGCCACAGCTAGTACCCAGAGTGGCCACCAATCTACCTAGGTACTTGATTACACACAATCAACGTAACCCTCCAGGTCGAATCGATTGATAGATCTGTCCGCAGCCCAGATTGACGTGTAATTGAATCGATTCGTACACACAGATTTTCAAAATATCCTTGAATTATCACGAAATGAATTTTTGAAACTTCCGAGGGAGGTCGTGATATTTGGGGTTTGTGGGCCAGGGAATCGTTGCTCTCGAATATACTTACCTTTCACCCCGCTACCCCTCCAACTCCTCCTTTATAAAATAAGGTTTAGGGAATAAACTTCAAGAAGAATAAACTTTAAGAATAATATCTTTCATATCAACTTCGGCCTCTCGTTGAATTGATTGATAGTGGGAGATGCTGAGATTAAATCGATACTGGAGCGCGCGTGCCAATATCAATCAACGTTGATGCAGGGTGTTATTGCTATTTAGCAGATTGATCACCACTCTGGCTAGTAACTACCTTGCGCTATGCTCGCAATGGTCTTTGCTGAAACATACTTTCCGGACTCATTTTCCCTGAGACGACTGGCAATTTCTTTCGCCTTGGTCCTCATCTTGTTGCTCTCCTCACCTCCGTCAGTCACTCTCAGAAAACTGTCAGCCAGCCCAGCCACTGTCCACTCCGGCGCCGTGCCTTGAGTTGCATACGCCCCTATGCCGTTACTCTCGACCAGCTGCGCAAAATTGTACAAGTCGAGCCACATCGGGATGATCACATGTGGAACGCCGGCACTAAAGAAAGTATTAGTCCATGGCCGTCCCCAATATCAGAAGGCATGTTCAAGGGAACCTAAACATACCTGACAGCTTCATGATAGCAATTAGAACCTCCATGGTGGACCGAGGTGACAATGTGCCCTGTCTCAAGCAGGGAGAGTGGGTCTACCGTCAGCCACTCGGTCACCACAAGTCGGTCTTGATCTAGGTACGGCTGAAGATGGGCGAGGATGATCTCCTTCTCCGGGCCCATGTGCGGATGCCAAGCCATCTTCCACAATACCTGGACCTCAGTCTTCTGGAGTAGTATCTCGATGGCTTGGCTCATGTTCCTTGCTTGATTTTCGTCGTATGCGAACATGCTTCCGAGGTTGATGAGAACTGTTGGAGCTTTCTCGAGCCATTGGACCAGGACTGGGTCCTGATCTACAGCAGGCGCACTGCTAAGTACAATCGGCCCAGTGCAGGTAAAGTGTGCAGGCTTGGTGTACATGGGAAAGCTTGCCCCGTCTACACATTGAAGAACCCAAGGAACATCGGGAGCCGTGATCTTGCCGGTGCTCAAAATTCCTTGCTCGCGTAGAGCTTTCACATTCTTTCTTCCTGGCAAGGAAGCCGCGACTTGGAAGAAGAGATGGGCCGTCACGTCTTGAAATATCCTGAATGTTAGAGCTTTGTCTCAGGGGATTGTCATTCGAGCAGTGAAACTAACTATTCAATAGTCAGCACACATCCCGTAGTCTACCAAAATCGATTCTTGCAACTTACCACAAATTTTCTGGCAACTTAGACCATGGCACAGGATATGGTATGTCCGTACCCATCCTAGGATATGTCCAAAGTGCTGGTCCCAGGGGCTGGTCGAGAAACAATATCTCATGAGGGAGGGTTGGAGACACAACAGCAAGTTGCCGCTTGCCAGCGCGAGCGGCGTCTATTCCCGGTATAAAAGACTGATCAAGAACCACAACAGCAGGGTCCACCTTCTCGATAATGTCCAGGGCACTCTGGTAGATCTCCTTGTGCTGCTCAGTTGACCATGGGCACATGCTATACGACAAGAGTCTCGCTGGAATATGACATCCTTTGGCGCCTGGAACGTGTGTGATACTCGTCATGCTGTTCTCGACCATCCATGGCGCCGTCACATTGAGCAGATCGGGCCCACTGAGGCTGTGAGCTGTGATGCCCGACCATTTCCCACTATGATGCCGAGTATTCTTGATGAGATTCGAGATTCGTGTGGCTTTTGCAGCCGCGGCCGGGAAAGAAGCGAAGTGGACTTCGATGTCCGGGAAAGACTCTAGTAAACCCTCAGCGGTTGCTAAGTGGACATTATTCGCCCCGTGCTCAGCATTTGTGAGGAACAAGACGGTTCCATTACGACCTTGCACGGGTGCGTACGCAGGTGGCGGGGTTTCAGGGGACGAGGAAAGATGATATGTTAAATACGCCAAAGAGGCAAAGATGAGCGCCGTGGAGTAGACCACAGCTTGCCTTGAAAAAGCCATCAGGAATCTCCCAGATTGGGTATGGAAAAAAAAAAAAAGCTTCAGATGGATGGGAGTGTGCTCGTCTCGCGATGTCTTGTTAACACGACCGGCACACCTTGCATATATCGATATATGCATGACATAAAAGCACATACCGCTACCACAAGCCACAAATGCTTCGCAGTTGTCGTATCAGCCCCTGTCTCTCTTTCGACAACTCACCTTACCCCGTTCCACGAGTCATCCCAAAGTGATTCGGGGCTACGGGCGCGGAATATGAACCGAGATTGATCAAACGGTTCCCTTGTTTATTTTTTCTGGCCAAGAATGTATCATAAGCTGCCAGGCGGGCATTTTGAAAACAATGCCACAGATTCTCCGGGTCCGAGCTCAGTTCTCAAGGATTAAGACTTGGATTTCCCACATCTGCCTTCATCTAGCAGTAAACCTCATTCTCAAAGGGTCACTACCTGGGTAAATACACTTTCAAGTCACGAATGTATTTGAGGCCTTCCTGCCTTTCGAATTCTACGCTTCTCTGCGAACAATGATGTAGTCAACCCAGAGTTCGCAATGCCAAACTGATAGATAAATTGTGACTGCTAGACTGGTAGAGAAATTGTGACTGCTAGACTGGTAGAGGAATTGTGACTGCTAGACTGGTAGAGAAATTGTGACTGCTAGACTGGTAGAGAAATTGTGACTGCTAGACTGGTAGATAAATTGTGAAAGAGGTGACATTGCAGTTGTATAAGTCAAGAACTTATTCGATGAGTCTTTCTACCTCAGCTTCATCATTAACTTGGCTCTTGGGTCCGGAAAAACTGCTTCTCCAGCGCAGAGATTCGCCGGTCTGGTCTTGCCCTCTGGGTACTTGAGATCAAACTCGAGGAGCATACGAGCTATGATCAGCTTCGTCTCAGTGACGGAAAAATGCCGCCCGGGACAAGCACGCTTTCCATAACCAAACGACAAGTTCTGCATATCGGCCGTGCCTGCGGTGTGCTTCTTGATCTGCGTGGGCGCGGAGTGGCGGAGACGATAAGAACGCAGGGGGTCAAAAACGTCAGGGTTCGGCACCAGGTCTGCGTCGCTGAAGCGAGGATGATTTGCCCATGCGACAGTAGCACCTTGCGGAATGAAGGTGCCGTCCTTGAAGGTTATTGGCTCTTCGGCTAGTCGTTTGAGTGTCACTGGAACCAGTCAGCAAAACCTACACGGAGGAAGATGATCAACCCGCTGTGAAACCTCAGAAAAGGACTTACAGAGATTTGGAGGATTGAAACGCTGGCTCTCGACGTAAAAGGAGTCAAGCTTTTCGAGTCTGGCCAGCCACTGCTTGATTCCGGTGTTGGGAACTGGGCCGTGCTCCTTCGTGACTTGAACGACTTCGTCTCGAAGAACGTCAATCCACTCGGGCCGTGCACATAAATCAAACAAGACGTTCGACGTTGCCATTGCCGTTGTGTGTATCGAGGCCATGTTCAAGATGAGGAAGCGGGATGCCATCTCACCCACTTCCGCTTCTTTCTCCGTGGCGTGGTCGGTCATGTAGTTGAGAATCGTGTCTTCCTCCTCAGTCAACTTTCCCGCCTCAGCATCTTGAAGTGCCTCGCGGTGCGCCTCCATGAGTGGACCGATGATATGCTTGGCAGTCCTCAGCGCGGTCCAGATTCGCCACCGCATCGGCACGAAGAGAGACACGAAAGCGTGCGTCCATGGAGGAAATGCCTTCAACACAAATGCAGTGGCCCAGACGTCGATAGGAAACTCGATCGAGAGGTCAAGCCAGCTCTTATCTCTGCACGCCGGCTTGCCCACAAAAGCTCTAGCGGCCATTCGAGCGACAAGTCTGCGCACCACGTACTGGACGTCGACTTCTTCCCAGTCTGCCCTTTGCATTAGCTTGAGCGCTTTGTGCTGGCAATCCACATGCCACGATCTAGGCTGAGAAGCTCACCATTGGGTCTCGGAACATCCAGCGACCACGCAAAATCGAGCTCGGATTTTGCAAGACTTTGGCCCGATGTCAACTCAACCATCATCTTGGCCTGAATGGCATGGTAATGAAGATCCGAGCGCATCATGATATCGAGATTTGTGTATTTCCCGCCAAGGCTCTGTAGTCGGATTAGTCAGCAAGGCTGCGATGTAGATGCCGCACAATTCCAACCGGGACTCACGAAGACTTGAGCCTTCACTCCATGCAGCTTTGTGAATGGCATCGGTCTCAGATCGTTGAGATGCTTGGGTGGCATTATCGTCATATCCTGGCCAAAAGTCTTGATGACGAAAGGACGGTCCTTGTACTGTGTGACATTGCATCTTCACATTAGTACGCCCGATCCTTCTTCACAAAAGGAGTTTAACTGCACCTTCTCATATCCGCTGTTCAGAACTTCCGTGGCGCTGAACAGGTATCTCGCTTGTGTGATAAAGGATGGCTCCCACCAGAAATATTGCCCATGGATTGGCGCTTCAGGCACCGTTTCCTTCTTCTGCGACAGCCATGATATAATCTGCAAGGCTACAAAGGCCCATGCGGCGATTTGATACCAGCTCATCGCGTATATGTCGTTCAAGCCAGTGGCACGCAACGCGCCATTGACTAAAGACTGGGAAGACGCCATGTTGGCTATCAACGAGGTTTAGAGGTGAGTGTTCAGAAGTGCGAAAAAGCTGTCGGCTTGAGACTCTAGCCTTGTTGGTCGTTGAATTTTCGTTGCGAATTTTCAAAAATGTGGACGCCTAAGTTAGACCTAGTTGATTGAATACACGATGGTTCAGAGCGATCCGGTGCTGAATTCGCGGAGTAATTTGTTCTCCCGAAACACCGCGAATTCCAGCGGCAGGAGTCAGTGAATGGCGCAAGTCAGTGGCATGGTCTGATAACCCCTTAGATACTTGTCATTAAAGCCGTGACCCAATCAATGCAACCCAGTCTGAGTTGGAAACCTGCTTTCACATGTCCCGTAGCGGTCTGGTGTTCGAGATGGGGAAATAGAACAGCGGATTTCACGCGCCCGAGAGCCCGCGTTACGGTATCTGTGCGGCAAAGATTCAGGAGTCATTGAATGGTTCAGTCCAAGTCATTGACGAGATCTGATAGTGGCCTAGACGCTGGTCGACGACGACGCACACACCTGCTAAGAAATCACAACTCATGCGGGTTCGCCTGATCGAAACATAGTACCTAGGTACGCAGCCTTATGTCCTTGGCAGCCATGTACATAGTGCCGACTTTCTACCCCTAGGGCATGAACGCATTTAACCTATCTTCAGCAGCCATATCCAGGGCGGGAAAATGTAGTACATACGTATATGATCTAGTCTTAAAAAGCTCAAAGTTTATACAAATATCGAACATTCTATATACTGGCTTATACGAAAAAAAGCTGTCTCTATTATTGAAATAAATTATTGGCAACTCGATTAGAATTTTTTAATTTTTTTTTAGAAAAATTCGGTTAAATTTCTAATCTTAATTATTTCTTAACAACTATAAACAAACTTATTATTTTCGATAATATTACGCTTTTAAATTGCAGGATTCTTCGGTATTTATAGCTATTTCTAAACGATATTTTTTTCATTGTTATAAGATATAATTAGCTATTCTGCTAATAAATCCGTGTGAAGATAAGAATTAATAAACTTGCATTTAAAGCATTTAAATACGTAGAACATCTTTAAATCAAAATTAGCGCTCATTGTAAATCAAAAAGTTAAAGCTGGTAATTTAATTTATTTTTGTTAATTTTATACTAGTAATATTATAAAATCAGAATAACTTTAATTTTAAAAACATTGAATCCACTTATTGTAATATAGAATAAAAACATCTAAAATATTTAAATTAAACTAAAAAAATTAATTAAATGTATTAATATTCGAACAATAAAAACTTATTATATTATAAGTTAATTATTTGAAGAATAATAGTTAGTAGTATATTATAATATTTAAATGAATCTTTCTACTTATATTGAATATTAATATATATTATAATTGAACTAAATATCGTAATACAATCGCAGGTTTTACGCTGAATACAATTTTATGCCGTTTTTTATATATACACCTAAGTGTATTTGCGACCTCGAATATGGTTACTAATATGATTATAGCTGCTTTCGTGACTAAAGTAAGTGCCTAACCCCCTAAGTACTAGGTACAACTTGAATGTTGTCTGTCCATCCGGCATCTCACCTTAGGTAGGCTCTGCTACAGATCCATGAGCGGCTCTTTATATCGGCGAGCTGTGAGACCTGAACGGGTGCTTCGCCGTCCCCATACGGTACAGATCTTGGTGGCCAACAAGTTTGCTTTGCTTGGCACTGCTCTGTCTACTGTGGACCTTGACATAGCCTTCAGCTTTGTGGCATTCCTTCTCTTTATATGACAGTTCGGGGTCCATTCAGTATTGTCTCGTAAGATTGCAACTGTCTAGCATTCATCGATATCATCAACAGTCAACTTGCACCATTGCGTTCTACTTTGTCAGATCTACTTGTGATTTTTGGACGTCCTCCTTGATTATTGTGCAATGTCGCCTTCTGCTATCTCTCGCCTGGACGACACAAAAGACCTGGCATCACATGCAAAGTCTCTGCTCCAAAGAGCAGTAAACCGTCATGATGGGCGGCTTGGGTTTGGCGCCATGACGTGCGCCATCTACGACACGGCCTGGGTGTCAATGATCACGAAATTAGTCGATGGACGGAAAGAGTGGCTTTTTCCAGAGTGTTTCGCATATGTTCTGCAAGCACAAGCTGACGAGGCCGGCTGGGAAGGGACTTCTGAAGAGGACAGGATCTTGAACACGGCGGCATCTCTCCTGTCTCTCAAGCGGCATCACAGGGAGCCTCTGCAGCTGGACAATTTTGCTAAGTCTACCCTTGAAACAAGAATCTCATGGGCTGAAAAATCGTTGAGCGATCTTCTCAGGACATGGAACGTCTCGGCATCGGTCAATGTCGGGTTTGAGATCATCATCCCAGCTTTGCTCACACAGCTCGAGAGTGAAGGCTTAAGCTTCGAGTTTGATGGCAAGAGAGAACTGATGCAGCTCAATCAGGCGAAGATGAAGCGCTTCAAGCCCGAGTATCTCTACGGAGAGGTTCAGCATACGGCTCTGCACTCCCTGGAGTCGTTCATCGGCCAGATGGATTTTGACAAGGTCAAGCACCACCTAAACCACGGCTCCATGATGGGATCCCCATCGTCAACTGCGGCGTATCTGATGCACTCTTCTTCATGGGATATGGCTGCCGAAGAGTACCTGCGAGCGGTGCTGGCTGCTTCGCCAAAGGCCGACCTTGGTGCGGTTCCAAGTGCTTATCCGTCCACCTATTTCGAATACACCTGGGTGAGTGTGCATATCATTGAAATTCCTCGAAGTCACCATCTGTTCTGACAACGAATCTTACAGATCACAACTACGTTGCTTAGAGCGGGGTTCTCTGTATCGGACTTGGAAGGCCCGGCACTGCGCAGTGTAGGCGATGTGATCGCCAAAGCCTTTCAGGATGGCAGTGGAGTCATTGGTTTCGGTAAGCAAAATCGGCCGCTTGACATGCCTTTCAGTCCGGATTTCTGAGAAATGGGGCAGCAAAGTACTAATTCGTGGAGTGCAGCACCTGCCATGGGCGCTGATTGTGATGACACGGCCAAAGGCTTGTCCACGTTATATGCGCTGCAGTCTGAGAAGAAGCAGCTTCTGCTCGACTGGACCAACAGCATGCTCGCAACCTTCGAAACACCCACTCATTTCCGCACTTACCCCATGGAAAGAGACCCAAGCTTCAGTGCCAACTGCAACGCTCTGTCGGCTCTTTTGAGCGGTCCGAACGTATCCAAGTACTCCGCACAGATACACAAGACTGTGAATTTTCTGGTCGATCTCTGGTGGTCTGCTGATAATGGCCGGATACAAGACAAATGGGTGAGTCAAGCCAGTGACAATATGCTGCCCCGCCGAATTTTACAGCGGACCATGCAATGTTCTCGATTTCTAACCACCATGACCGAATCCACAGAACATCTCTCACCTCTACTCAACAATGCTTCTAGTAGAGGTTTTCATGGATCTTCTCTCCCATTTCGACTCAGGCGATGTCCTTGTCACCGATGTCTGTAATGAGGACACAAAAGCCAGATTGCTGGTTGCCCTTTTCCAGGCTTGCCTACGCACACTACTGCAGCAAGACACAGAAAGCGGTTCTTGGAATGACTCCATTGAGCAAACCGCATACGCTCTCGTCGTCCTAGCTGAAGCCCGGCGCTTGGTGCTTTTTGAAGGCTTCGAGCAACAACTTGACGCAGCGATTGCCTCGGGTATCAAATATCTCCAGGAGTCGTTCCTTGTGCAAGCATCAACGTTGGAGCCAGACCGTATCTGGGTCGAGAAGGTCACATACGGATCACCCTTCCTCACTGAAGCGTATTACCTGGCTGCGTTGAAGGCGTGCAACAGCCCCACGCTACCCACGAGGGTCGGTTCAAGTCTCATGATCACGGATCAACGCTTGTCGAAAATGGGCAAGCTTACCAAGCTCTTCCACTGCACTCCGCTCCTAGCGCCAGTCCCAGAATGGCAGATGCAGGCCGCGCTGGTGGAGTCAACGCTGTTCAAGCCGCTCTTGCGCGCTCATCGAGCACACATCTTCCCCAGAGAGGGCTTGGAGGAAGACAAGTATTTCGACATGATCCCGTTCACTTGGACGGTCAGCAACAACCGGGCCTCCACATTCGCGCCGACTAAGTACATTTTTGAGATGATGGTTATCTCATTGCTCAACTACCAAGCCGACGAGTACATGGAGACTGTAGCTGAGACCAAGTTAGGCCAAGACCACGCTGCGCTTCGCAAGGTGGTCCGTTCCTTGTTCGCAAAGACTTCTTCTGAACCACAGCTCAACGCTCTCGAGAACGAAGTCCGCGAGCCGCTCGCCAAATTCGCCCAACACATGCTCAGCAACCCCATCGTACTCAAGGCAAGCGCATGGGATCGGTCGAAGATGGAGTTTGAGCTGGAGATGTACCTGCTAGGCCACGTCGACCAGGCAGAAGACAATGCCCGCCTCGCCAAACAGGCGCCGGACGACCAAGCGACGTATCACTCCGCGTCACTCACCTTCCACCACTGGGTTCACAGGACGAGCGCTGACCAGGTCTCGGCGCCGTGGTCTTTCTACTTCGCAACATGTCTCGTTTCTGGGCTACTAGGGCATGGCGAGGAGACGTACCCGACTGTGCACCAGAAGTACTACTCAGAAGCGCTATGCCGTCACTTGGCTGTGTTGTGTCGCATGTACAACGATCTCGGATCAGTGGAGCGAGATCTTGCAGAAAGCAACTTGAACTCGGTCCACTTTCCAGAGTTTCAGAAGACGGCTTTGCCATCGTCAGCCAGCGAATCGGACAACTCGCTGTCCTCCAGGAAGAAGGCTTTGATGGAACTTGCGCAGTTCGAACGAGATTGCTTCGAGGGGGCTTTTGGCGCGTTGGAAAAGATGGTTGGCTCACTCAAGGGCGCACAGGCACGGGCGGAAGAACGGAAGCTTGAGGTTCTGCGTATGTTCTGTGACATAACAGATCTGTATGGTCAGATCTATGTTGTCCGGGATATGTCAAGTCGGAAAGTGTAGCTAGACTTCGGGAGCATAGCAGAGAAGGTGTTGAGTGGTGCGTTTCTATGGTTATTCAAGTATCCTGATAGTAGAACTACGTCATCTCTTTTCTATTTGCTCTAGGCTTGAATCACTATGATGTGCAACTTTCCCCATGCCTAGGGACAATGTGTTCTGGATGCCTCGGTATGGGATGCCTCCATGCTTGCTACTTTCTATAGCAAGCACTGCTGGGAGCAATCGATATCTCTCGGAAGTTCTACGTCAAGAGACTAAGTAACACAGACTTACACACATGTCCCTTGATTTGAGAAAGATTACGAACTCAAAAAGGAAAGAACATCAAGTTCCCTCAAGCCTTGGAAGGCAGCTCTAGTAAGGCCATTGTAGCTAGGCACTTCTGGCATGTTCTGTGTCTGGTGTCCCAATTCAGCAGGTGCAGGCTGCATGGGCTACACAAATCACTTTGCTATCAGGCTCTGTCTGTAAATACCAATTTCTTGCGAACCAGGACGACGCTTTTCTTTCTTCCCCGTTCCTTAACCTCACTACTCAACGACCTCCTCAAGCACTGAGGTCTCCTTGAGACAGAGTCGACCATCTTTCAGTCCCAATCCTCACAGACCACTCATGTCCACCTAAGTCAATCGCGAACATGCATCCTCCTCTTCTACTCCAGCCCTCTGGCGAAACTGAACTCCCAAAATCTATCCTCCGACCCCAGTCTGCAGGACCCGGTTCCCTGTTTAGATTACCTCTCGAGATTTGCCACATGATCTACATGTACCTCCTGCCTGATGGAAAGACCGTCACAGCGCGCGGCAGCTTCAACTTCCCAAAATGGCCCAATCAATGGACCTTCTACTTGAGGGAGTCAGTCGCACAACCAGTGATTACGCTGCTGATCAAGGAAACACGCACCTTCATGCTGAGAAGGAAAACTTCATTTTCTACGAAGGACTAGATGGTGGTTTGTGGTGGAACTTTGAGCGGGTAAGTATTCTGCCTTCTCAAGACAATGCCCCAGCAGGTAAAAACTGCTCCCATTTGCCCCTCTCCTTGCTCCAATAGCGATGAACCTACCGAACTCTGCATCAAACTTGCAAATATGCCAAAAATGCCAAAATACCAACTGGGAAATCTGGCGCTAATAATATGGATCGCAGGACAATCTCCTCTTTGCCGGGATCGTTGGTATCAAGTCGATTTCACGCCCTTTGCATTTGAAGCACTGAGGGGCCTGGAGCACGTCCACAATATTGGCCTGGACCCTTACCAGGATACATACATGCAACCGAGAATTCAGTACAAGAAGTCCAGCCTGGCAGATAGCACTAGCGACAGTCTTCCCAGAGCATACCACACCCACGGAGAAGGTTGAGCTCATATTCTTGGACACATCCTATCTCACCAAGGGTGGCGACAAACAGCACTTCATCACCAAGTACTTTGCCCACATTCGCACCATCCACATATCATTTCATGCACACCAGAGATGGGAAAATTGGCTTTCAAACGGAATATCAATGAGGTGCAATTATCAGAGCCGACCTCGGGATGCGACCAGGCTGTGGTCTTCAACCTGCACAGCAGTGGTGGGAAGAGATCAGTTCTGGAACAGCTCATGAAATACAATGAGCTCTGGAGGACCCTGTACGCGGTTTTCAACTCGAATTCCATGGACGTGGACATCTACAATGACTGCCTAGGTGGTGAATGGGTGGGAATGATGATACAGTGCCTCTATCGTGGTATGAGGACGCCAGTATCACACAGGTCCAGGAAGGTGAGGCGCAGGTCTTTGACCTACAAGGTGTGTGCCAATTATTTAAAGTTCACTGGGATAGAATGGGGTACCTACAATAATTGGCATGAAGAAGATGAGGTCAGGATGAAGCCGGAAGCAAGAGAGACTTTGAAATTTACCAAATACACCTACTCAATCACCCACTTTGATGATCCTGAGTTGATCCTCCACCTCTCCATACCTACAAATCAGCGCTGCTAAATCAAGACCGATCCACAGGCTGCCTGGCCCAATACCATCACCGCCACCTGAACTTGCACAGCATGAGTAGTCATCCCCCGGATCACTATGGAAATTGCACCAAGCGCCCCCATGATCTTGAGCAGGTATACTCAGTTTCACGACAAGCAGGTCCGGGTCAGATAGAACCCGATACATCCCCCTCATGATGTCAGAACTCAGCACCCTCTCATTGCGCGCCTCGAACCCCACCCTAAATTCCAACTCCTTCAAGCCCCCCGCAAGAATCATGTCCAACAGAGGCTCAAAAACCATCCCCTTCACGAGGCCGCGCGGGCGCTGGATATATACCACAGCCTTGCGAATACGCCGCCTCGACCGAGTCCAGGCCGGATTTTTGAACAGCGCATCGCCCGAGCGCGGCGCCTTGAAGTTGTGTGTGCTGAAGCGGGAATTTTCTGGAAGGCTGTCTGGGTTCTGGAAGAAGAGAACCTTGGGGCACTTGAACAAGATGTGGAACGTGTTTTCGCGGAAGTACGTAGCCGTCGCTTCGCGGTTGAAGGTCTGGCTGACGAGGAAGTAGTTTAGGGGCCAGGAGGGTCCAAAGTCTTCCTCTTCGTCTCGTCTTTCATGATCTCTCTCTTGTATTTGGGTATTGGAACGCGCCAGAGTGAAGATCTCGCGTGGATACTGGTAGATGTTGATCCCCTGCGGCTTGATGAGAAGGTAGCCCATGATGTGCTCCCGAATCTCGCCAGGGAGGTCGAAGAAGAGATCAAAGTAGTTCAAACTCGACATCTTCGATTGCGGTTGTGATTTATTATTTCGAGGGAACTGGTTTATTCAGGCTGTTGACAAATCTGAGCTTGTACTGGTCATTGTTCTTCCCAAAACGATGACATGACGTTGGACTTGACGTTGGATACTGACTAAGCTCACAGGGGTTAGACCCGGCCCCAGTGCAGTCTATCACGGCATTCAGCCCACCTTTTCTCTTTCCTGGGGTTGAAAGATGAACATGACAGACACGCTCAGTCTGACAAGTGGGATGAGTCTGCCAAGGCCGGGTGCGTACTTGGATACCCCTTCATACCCTTGTCAGGAGAGAAAGTATTCTACCTCTTGTGGCATAGAATCAGCTGCTATCCAACAATTTTAGACAGTGTGCTCTCTTTGATTCAAAATCATAACTGAATTCAGCCAGATTTGTACCATCCAGAAACCGGCCATCGTAGTATGAGAACAGCGTCAAAACCTACGCCAACGCTCATGCGGAGGACTTTTCTTGCCCGGGCGGCCGGACCACAAATGAGAGTGAAGAACAAAGAGCTACATCTTCAGCGATCGTTTTTCTTCTTCGGTAGTCTTTGAACTTCCTATCTTTCTGAATTATGATGGATTCTATATGTCCGGTATCAGTCATACGTTACAACGTGCCTGCTGTTGTGGCAGTGGCCCTGCCGCCCTGCCTACACTGGTGTGCACGGACCACCTGCTAAACTATGTACTACCACCGGCTCTTGCGGCTGCTAATTAGTTGATTTTCTGAGTACATTAGATGCGCGCGTTTCACTAAGGATATTCAAGCTGTCCGGATGAGATTCTTTTTTGAAAATAGGAAAATGTATTCAAATTAGTCGGAAGTTGAGCAAAAGGAAGAATGTATCCAGTGGTGGAATCGAACCACCGTCTCCTTATGCGATAACACTTTACACACAAGGAATCTTGCCACTAGACCAGCTAGACCAATATTGAAAGTAATATTTCAATACATGACCTATGCACAGCTTCACATTTTCCGAAAAAGATGCTCAGCCAATATTGCAAAAAGACTGTGTCGATGTGGATATAGGCAAACATGTTGTATTTGAAAGAAAATTATCCAGTGATGGAATCGAACCACCATCTCCTTGCGCGATGACACTTTACACACAAGAAATCTTACCATTAGACCAACTGGACCGTCATATACTGTGATATTTTAATATATAGCTTGTACATAGCCTCCTGTTTATGCTCTCCGGAAGACATCCTTATTACAAGAAAGGTTTATAATGCTGGAGATGGGGAAACGTGACAGAGAAAATGTTAACGATTGTCTGTGATGGAATCGAACCACAGTCTCCCCGTGCGGTCACACTTTACACACAAAGAGTCTTACCACTGGACCAACTGGACAACAGCAGTATCCATACAATGTCAATACATAGCCTGTGCAAGTTAAACCCGATATAGCCGATGATGGCGATGTCGATCTTCTTCTCCAGCAATAACACAAATATAAAGTATAGGCCTAGTTGAATTCGACACGCAATATTTTCGGTCTCGAAAAATCTACCTGTGTACAGAGTTTAGGAGACCAGAGCATTGAAGTATTTGAATACTAAAAGTGTATTTTATGTATCAATAAGTATTGTATTGTATTTCAAATTTTGAAAATACCTGTATTGTATTGACATGTGTATTGTATTTGATAACGCTCCAAATACATGTATTTCAAATACGTCAATGCTCTGTAGGAGACCACTATGTTTAGGGAACCAAGAAAGTACTGTGGAAACTGCGTGCACCGCCCTAATGTAGTCCCCGTACTGCGAGCTGATCTACTGTTCAATGTTCCAGAGCTAGTAGACTTTGCCATATCAAGCTGTGCCCAACAAGACAAGTTAGACAAGACTGAGGTCAACGCCAAAGGCTTTTGCTTCCGGATGAGGATTCATGTAGGAGCGCGAGTCGTCATAGAAGCTATGCCATCTGATTCCGCTCGCTTTGACGGCTGTACTATGTGTGATGGTGTGGATTCTAGAAGTTGTAATTGTTGGCGCGCACCAGGCAGTCAACAGGCAAGGCCCATCCACCCTCCATTCTGAGGATTGCCATCAGGTCCAGAGAATACCTTTCGGTTACTCACCGTATCATTTCAGTGCAACCTGCCGGCTGTGACGGGTTTCCACTGCCCTCCCCAGGCTAATGTTCAGTTTCAAGGCTTAGTCAGCTGCGGGTTCCCATGCCCTAACCTGCTAGTAAGTATAGCGGTCTACACAGCAGTTCCTCTACTATCTTCTCCTAGCAACATATCTTGTGAATCAACGGCTCGTTTCTAGGCTGATTACACTCGCAGTGTGTTTAGGTCAGCACTGCGACAAAGTCTGCGAGTGCTACCGGTATGGCATCAGGTCTATTCCGTACTGTCACTCAAACCGTGGCTTGCCCACAAGACAACCCGCACGGTCTATTTCAAACCGGACCTTAACTGATCGACTTCATTTACAAGCCAAAGTCTTACCTCACAATTCAGATCCTTTTCGCAGCCCATCCAGCATAGCCTGCCCAGGTCTACAATGGATCAGAACTGTGGTGGAAGCTTATCTCAGACTCAGACCCAACCGTACCAGCTGGTCTGCTGCCGAGACAGCTCCCGCACGGCACCTTCCCCATCACCACCACCAAACTGTGCGCTCTTGCCATCGCCACCACTGAACTCCTGCAAAAAGCGAGGATATAACTTCATCGTTCTTAGTATGCTCTCGGGGGAGTGGTTTAATGGTTAACACGTCGGGAATGACACCCCGAAACTGCGGGTTCGAGCCCTGCCTTCCCCACCAGCGAAAAAAAGACGAAAAAAAAGAAAAATATATATTAGACCAGTATTCTTTGCCATTTCCTGGCCATGTGGTACGCATAAAGGCCCCACGGAAGAGACGACGCCTCCTATACATAGAACCTCGGGTAGATGGGTGTGCCGCCATGCTTCATCATCTTCGCCAACCACGCGCAGCACATTCTAGCTGTGCGAAATCTTCGCCCCTTTGCCTACAGAGCCTTGCTCTGGAACGCACTCAACCATGTGTGATTAGAATGAAACAATATGGCTTTTTCGTGGGCCTCGGGCTGCTATGTTACCGGCGGTCTCATCTGCCGTTATCCGACTCGCCGCCGACCAGCCCGAGCTTCCAGTCCAAGGGCATTTTCGGATCGATTCGTTGCAATGGTGGAAAAGGCGGGCCAGATGGCAATTGACACAGTCATCTGAGTATTCAGTATGGATCTGCTGCCGCCCCCATGTAAGTGACGACGAAATTCACTGCATCGACGGTGTCTTTGGAGTATGTCCGCGAGGGCCCAGACCAAGGTCCTCCAAAGCTGTCGAGTATCGTGCCAACACTGCCCAAGTCTTGGTAATGTATGTTGACATACGGTCGGGTCATGCAACCTTTCCCTTACTAAAGGTCGTGTGGACATTGCAGTGCCAGATCATACATGTAGGCCCTGCCAACGAAAGTCAGTGCGATGCTACCCGTATGTGTGGACATGTCCACCATCTCGGGTTTCTTGGAAGCAATTTAGAGCAGCAATAGAATAAGTGGTAGAGAGTTTGTTTAGTGGCGGAAGACCTGATGCTGTCGTTGGACCTTGTGCGGTAGGCCTTTCGTGCCAATAGGCTTGTTTCTGCTGTGACACGCAACTGATATTGTCGCACTGAGAGTTCGACACAAAGCACCTGTGCTTCTGCTTCGTTGGTGACCATGCTCTGAGCGGAAATATGTAGGGTCTCGCTTCCTCAACCTTGTCAAGTGCAACTTTCAGCGTACCTAGGTAGTTGTCTGGTGCCCCAAGCCATGAGGGCTGACCTGGACGGCAAACGAGGGCGTACTCCGTCTTGAATCATTCCATCCCCATCGAATAATATTCGGGAGCAGATGTAACATCCACCAGCACGCAGAATGAGACAGGACAGAAGATGAAGCCACGCTGACACTTGGCCCTCAACAACAGCCCAGGTCCCGAAAATTGAGGCCAAACGCCTACTCGTCACGGTCAAGTTCCGTCGAAGCCCGCCGAGAAATTGAGACCCTCCCTGTACGCGTCCATCCCACGCCAAGATAATACCAAGGCGCCGGGTTCTGAAATAGATCTCCGGCCCAAAGAAGTGCCGCAGCGTCCGCCGCGGAACGGTCCGAGACAACCAAGCATCGAGAGGCGCTGATCACTCGGTCCCTGTTCGGTGGTCTTGGCGGGCGACACAGGTATGGGTCCACGTCGTTTTGTTTCTGCTTGAAGTTTATTAAACGCAAAAGGGTTACACTTCCAAGGCTGCTCACTTTGTTCCCTTGCTGCAAGATGTCGGAGATGCTGCAGGCCAAGATCTTTGGCGGCGCCTGGAGAACCGCGTTGCGGATCTACATGGACAGGTTTCTTCCTGCTCGCGAAACCTGGACTAGCAGTGTTGCGTCTTCATCTAGACTCTGATACAGATTTCACTGTGGCCTAAAAGGGGTCTGCTTCGAAGAGGACGGCGGCAGGGACGGCAAAATTTCTCCGGTACGTGGCAGGCTGCTGCTGAGAAAGCTCGTGGTCCGGCGCGAGGCAATTCCTGCGACCTAGAACTTCCCGTTCAGGCGATGCTCATCCAAGCTCCCGCGGATAGACAGGAAATAAAGTATCTCCAGAGTTCAAAGACCAAAGCTCACTGTAGCCACAATAGCCTCTCGGAGGAGTTCCACGCAAGCGCCCTCTTGCTAGCATGAGACGCACCGTTTCCAACCGGATCTCCCGGAAACGTAAGCAGCACACCTAGCTGCAGATCTCATCCGCTGCGTAACCAAGCACGACGCGCCAAGTCCATGACTCCAAGACAAGCACACCGCAGACTCTCACAAGCTTCTCGGATCATGCACCTTTCTCCCGGAGATAAACAAAGCCAAGGCCAAAGGTTGCACCAGGCCATGGCAGCTTGCTTTTTGTGTATGTGTGTGTTTGGGGGGGGGGGAGGGGGGGGTCCGTACTGTGCGTAGTATGCCCCATGTAATGGCTGACCACCTCCGTGTGACAACTTGCCTTTTGACTGGAGAGACTGACATGGCACCGGCGGAGATCTTGGCATGTGGGGAGATGGGATAGTGCAACCTTTGGCACGCTTGAGCATCTCGCTGGCGAGACTTGGCAGGAGGGTGCAATCAAGGTGTGGTGCTTTGTGGGGGAGGAGAGAGTGGGCGTGAGAAGGGGGTAAAAGGGGGATCAGCAATAGAGAAGTGGACTACTGCACAGGAGCGAGGATAACTTTGCTAGGCATGTATTCATTTGCTGCATCAGCGCTGAACGCTGATAATATGCATCTATGAAGCTGAGAGTACGTTCGTTGCTGTTGCCCAACCTGCCCTGGTGTTTTCCTCCCATCCAGCTTTGGATCTCGTAGGACTGCTTCCCCTTTGTACGTTGTCTGTCACTAAGGAGAAAGGAGTCACAAAAGAGAATAAGAAAACCACAGTCTCTGCATCTTGCCCCCTTCCCCCAAACCCGTCGTAAGGAGTCAAGACATGAGAAGGAGAGAACCAGTTCCACTGTTTTTGTTCATTTGCGAGTTCTAAACCCGATGCAATGAATTTCGTAATGTTCACACATGGCGATGACAGTCGGCAGACGTGGGTGAGTGTGCCGTGGAGACAGTATCGTCTCAGCCCGTCCCGCGGCGGGATGGGTCCGGCGGCGGGATGGGTCCGGCGATTGTGCATTTAATCCTGATGGTCGATTGAATACAGCCATCAAGGCTTTCACTCAACTGCGACTTCAGGGACCTCATGCCAGTCCTCCTGGTGATCACCGCCATGCGCACCGTAGTGCACAGGCGCGACCTTCAGCACCCGGAAGCCAGAAGGCAACTTCCCGTCGCTGCTCAGCGACGACGCGCGTCGCTTCTGCGTGGCAGTGGGGGCCTTGGGGAACGAGGCGGAGGTGACGGGGCCGAGAGAGAGGAAGGGGAGCCCGGCGATAACGGCAGGCTCGGTGGAGCTGGCGGGCGACAGCGTCCAGTCCTGCTGGCAGTCGCCGCCGTGCTCGCCGTAGTGGACTGGCGCTACTTTGAGGACGCGGAAGCCCGCCGCGGAGCTCTGCGAGGAGGTGCGTCGCTTGTGTGTTGCCTCGACTGCCGCGGATCTGGCTTCCTGGGCCTTTGGGTAGGAGTTGGAGGTGACGGGTCCGAGGGGGAGGAAGGTGAGGAGGGTTCCGCGGTGGTTGGACATTTTGCTGGTGGTTCGGTTATGTTTTGGTGTTTGGTAGCGCGGGCTTTATTGGGCGAGTGTCTGGTGTTTTAGGAAAGATAGGGAGAGCGATTCCTGAGAATATGCGTTGGTTTGGATGAAGGAGGAGGAGCAAAGAACATGGAGCTCGAGTCACTGGACCCGGCCAACTTTATATCATCAAGGAAAGGATGAGCGGGTCAAACTGCCCGATGCAGGCGTATACACATCCCAGTGTGGACCGGACTTTTGTCCACCCACATTAATTAGCCCCAGAAACAGTCATCCGCCAGTTTGACAAGGTGACTGGGTGGACATGTCCAGCAATGTTTACTTTGTCATGCCTGCAGGCCTGTGCTGTGATACCGTAAGAAAAGGGACCCGCGTTCCGGCGGGACCAGGGGGAACAGGGACATTGATTGTGACGACGGGGCGACACCATGTCGATTACGATCAGATCAGACCTCTTGTGCTTCCGCCAAGAGCTCTTGTGTGCTTGTGTGCCCGGTCGACACCTGTCCGCGCTCGTCTGGTGAGGTCTGAAAATAAATCGACCTAGACCCGAGGTTCGATGGTTTCACTGGAGATGTTGCTGGTGGGGAGCGGGGCCGAGGGATGGCGGGGGCAGAGTTCTGCTGTCATGGGGAAATGGAATGCTTGGAAAGCAGGATTGCGAATGTGCATTGAAGCCAATGCTTATCGGTCAGGTCAAGCTGCACCAGCTGCCAGATCGTCTCTTTCCCCCACCAAAACAAGCCAATCCGCCAATCCTTCCATTCCAGCAAGGCTCCTATCTCAAGCAGCTTGGGGGCTACTGCTAGTCACTGACTTGTGTCATGCGGTGGGTGGCCAAGCGAAGGAAAGAGGGATCCTCACCGTTGCGCAGCAGAAACGCGTTTGAAGGGAGGGTCTCAGCCAATCTGACGGGCGCTGCTCCTTTGCGTGCCCACTCGTCCACTGTTGGAAAGCAACGTGGGCGGCCCATTGGATCAACTCGGCCGCAACGAGGCGAAAGAGCGCAGAGATAGGCCTTTGTTATCCGAAAGCCGAGGCGGAGCTCGGAGAGTGGAGCCTCTAACAGCCGAGCATGGTCGCACAAGTATCAGCGCTGAGAAGACGTCGTCGAGAGCCTATTTACCCTGGATCGGATGAGAAGGTTTGCCTCGAAGTAGGGCTTGATATCGAAACACAAGGGAGTGGAGTAATGCTTTGCGGCTCCGCGAGGAGACAGGTGAAAATCCGGGGTAGAAACCTGGGGTCGGAGGCAGCTTCTCGGAACCAGACTGCATCGTGATTGGTTGGTGGCGGGGCTCAAGAGGATTTCCCGGGAGGTTATTGCGACTTCATGCGCACCCTTCACTATCTTCCGCCGGGGCTCACTCTGTGAACACGGAGGACCTGAGGCAAGATCTTCTGCAAGCGGGTGAGAGCGGAGTCCTTGCATGGTCGACCTTGTCTTCTGATTATGACGTGCGTCTGGCTGGCAGCCGAGGATGTACTGTACTCCCATGCAACGGCATCACGGACTCGGAGATCTGAGAGTACCGACCGGTGTGATCACTTACAGCATCCTCATGTTGGACACCACATTGCCATGCCCACCGCCCTGAGCTGGACTTGGTGCTGGTCTCTCGTCGAACGGGCACCTGTATGCACATTGCATGATCAGTCATTCGCGTGGTGAGAAAGAAGGGCCAACCCACGTTGACAGCCCCGCGACTCGAGATCTGCCGTCAGGATGTGCGTCGTCGTCACGACGGGAGGATTCAAGCAGCAGCAGCGGCGGCTTCCTGCCGCTGTTTCGACGGCTACTTCCGAGGCCACATCACCAACGACGCAGATGATCATTCGGGCTGGCGGGATCGGATCCTGTGAGTGGCCTCGGGGCGTGCCGTCAAGCCACAGGCCAGGGTAATCACTTCCATGGCTGCCTACTGGCCAGCAGCTTCCTGGCCTGTTCGCTACTGAACAGGCTTCCAGACGGCCTCAGACCGGTAGGGGTGAGGGCGACTAGACCTAACGGTATGTCTGTTGGAACAGGCTGACGGAATTGCGGACTAGACAAGTCGCTGAACACAGCTGGGAATCAGGCACCTTACCTTGGCTCCACTTCGTGATTCAAACGATGGCCTCGCAATGGATCACACCGGTCAGTGGTCTCATGCTGGCATGTGCAATGCCAACAAGTCTCCCAAGTACCTCGATGTACCTAAGGAAGTCTTCTTGTACCTGATGTGTATCAGCAACAGTCAACGGCATGGGTCACGATGTCAACCCAATGTAGCAGTGTGGGGGCTTGTCGGTCCCTTCTGCTCCACGATCACAGTCCTGGGAAGGGAAGGTGGATGGACGGACGACGTTGGTGATGAGGCACTGCATCTGAGCAGATGGTTGCAGGCGTCGCCGTAACTTCGGAAAGCTAGCAATCTGGGAGATGGACGGAGAGGCCGCGAAATTGCCAGTGGAGATCAGCCTGAACAGCGTCGAGGTCGTTGGTGTGACTGTCCCAGGTGCAGTTGGAAGGATCTATGTGTGCCTTGGCTGAAGGTGACTGCAGATTCCGACGTGGTATCAACAAGCAACGGCATATTGAGAGTGGAGGCGTGCCTTGGAGAAGCAAGCTGTAGCATGGGATCCACGGCCAACTTCAATATCGCGTGGAGCAGAGGATGCTTCCGAGCAAGCTTTGGCAGGGTTTCCAACTTGAATGAGCATGGCGTAGCGTTACATGCATGGCATTGCGCCCCGTCTATGGGATCAGCACCTCGACGACGACTCCTGCATTTGGTCCCCAGCCAATGCGTGTGTGTGCTCTGTGGGGTGCTTTGCAGCACAACTAACGGAAAGCCTGATCAGGGGCAGCGCAAGGACGGTGAGAAGGAGGTGGAATACGACGCTGGTTGACGATAGTGTCGTCAGCAGAGGTCGAATACGGATGATCACGAGTTAATGGGCAACATGGCGGTGCAAAGGACTGATCATCTGCATGCCTCCAACAGCATCACGCAGTGAGCAATGTCGAGTTGGATGTGTGGCTTCGCGGCTAATGACTGCTTTTGGACTGGATCGTGCGGCGGTCGCGCTTCATGGTGGAGCAGATGATGGAAAACAGGCCCGCTTTCACCCAGGAAGGAGGGTTGCTCTCGGCCGCAGAAGGACCAACATGGTCTTCCTTGAGGCAGGTGGAAGCAGATGGAAGGCTAGTAGACGGCCGAGAGGGCCCCGACCTGGCCCAAGCCCCTCTTCGTGAAGGAGGGAGACGGCACAATATTGAGGAGTGGCATGGAGCTTGACCAACGCCCGCAGCGTAACCGATGTAGCTCCACCGGGAGATGGTGGTATGACTGCAGAAGATAGGAGTCACGGAGACAACCTAGCCTCTAGGAGAGCTTGGTCAGGACTATCATGGCTTTCTTTGCGTGGGCACTATGGGAAAGCAATGCGCACCACGTCCGCTCGCTTTGATATCGCGTCTGCCGTCTACCATAACCGCGCTGCCAACTTGATATTGTGCTTGGAAGTTCCCAGACCGTTGGAGCCGCGCCTAGATTTCCGCGCGTGAATGCAAGCTGGCGCTATTCACGACCAACGAACGTTGAAAAGCTTGCCAAATTTCCAACGCAGCCCTGATGAGAATGTGATGTCGTGGCTGCAGGGCGCCTCGTGCAGGGAGCTGATTGGTCGCAGGGCGGCTAGGCGGCTCTGGACGCCAGACGCCATGCTGACGGTCACAGCAATGCAACGCAATGCCACGATGTTACATCCAAATAGACGCATGCAACGACTAATGTTGGTTCGGTGTATGATTGCTAAACGCCAGCGCGCATGTCCGCCGGGATGAATATGAGCGAGGTGCGGTCTTGACAAGCTAGTCGATGCAAGTTGGGACCCAGAACTGCACTGTGTTGGGCCGTCTTGCCTGTTTGCGGCCACATTTCGAGAGTGTAGCGACACCCTCGGTGATTATCTGAGCTCTCCCAGAATCTAAAATCTGTAGTCAGACAACGAGGTCGAGCAACCTGTTGGTCTTTTCAGCGACGTATTGCTGCAGCTGGTAAGGCCGCTTCACATATAGCATGAATAACAGCACATGCAGCTGCCACGGCGCATTTACCGGTTAGATAACATGTGTCATATATGTGATAATAACCACGGCAAAGCCTTACCTGAACAGACTGGGTCAAACAACAGGCCTCGAGTGCCGTAGTGGACGAAGCAGAAGCTGCTGGTGACGCGTGCAGTCAGCACAAAGTAGGCAAGGGCCGAATATTGTTTTGCTTGCCAGGGTGAACCACCGTCATGCATGAGGCGCACAGCTTTGCGCCTCACACAGTATGATCGCGATCAGATGCATCGGATTCCGTCGCCTTCGTACTCGGTGCCGTAACTCTCGGGATTGCAGTGGTTTGATAGACCCGCTGTTGCTGATATAGAGTCGTCTTTCTGAACATTGACGCCAGTCCGAGGTTCGATACCATACACAGTCACGCACTGTATCTGTCGGCATGAACATAAAGAATCAATCTTGGATCAGGATATGCAGGATGTATAACTGCGTGAAGCACAATTATCGCATGTTATTGATTAAAGATGGTGACACGACAAGCTGTACGAGTGCCGAGCGGGTGAGAACGTGGCAAGTCTGCCAGAGCACGGAATAGCTGAGTGACTGAGACTGCCGGACTCAAAAAGGAGGTGTTTTTCGAAATATCCTACGAAATCCTTGGTGAAGTGGTTGAACTCGAGCAGAGGTCTTGTGAAAATTCGCGCAAGGCAACGCATATCAGAGCTGATCCATGAGGACTGTTTGAAACTTTGAATGTCTTGATACTGGATTTGTAAGGCCGTCGATCCACAGTGGATATCAATGAGCAATGAAAATATCGTCAATCTGGGGCTGCTGCTTCGTAACGAACGGCCTGCTGCTCCACTTCTCCAGTATGCACAACCACTCATGTGACCTAACGTGGCCGCGCGCAGCGGCCATGACAGATCTCGCCGGAGGCTAGAACCACGACCGTTGAGCAGATGGAAAAAGGTGAGCGCAAAATAAGCAAGCCAGATGACGAGTGGCGAGTTCGGAGGAAGAGTAGATGGGGTCTCGCATCTCCGTGCGGACTATTGCGGCATCGTAGTCGGCAGGAAGCCGGATCCGCAGCGAAGGGGTGGTCCTGTGGATGAGAGGCCAATCTGCATGACAAGCATGCAACAGAGGACGGGAATGATTCCTGATAGATCTGTACTTTCGTTGATACTGCCAAGTGTTGACGGGTGGGAGATCAGCCATAGGTGGGCAAACGGGCAAAGATGAAGAGATGTTCTGCTGGTGGATCCTCTTTGACGGGAGGCTGTTGCTGGGGTTCCCTTGGACATTGGTACATCGGCTGGTTCAGGAAGAGGATTCCGAGATTCGTTCGATGGAATCCGCGCGCGGAAAGAGTCAAGCGACAGACAAGCGAGAGTCGGGGAGAGATGCCGCGTTAGCACTTCCAGGGCAGCACAGGCCACAAGCCTGTCACCATCGAGATGAAGGGGGAGACTTGGGGGGAGTGAGAGCACCAGATGCATATCTCGAAGCAGCTCAATGCAGCTAGATTGAACATCTCTTCAGCGAGGGCCCGCGAAAGCAGCAAGGATAAGGGTGAGAGGTCAGATAGCTCAGTCGTGGAGATGAGATGGATTTAATCGGTGGAGGTGGAGTCGGGGGGCAAGAACCTCGGACGACGCGAGCACAGGCCATGAAAAGGCCCAATAAGGCAATGTTAGCTTATGTAATGAAGATGTCGTTAAAAGGCATGGACCAGGCAGCCATGACCTGCCCCACAGCCGTCGCTGAGAAACCAATCAGCTCTCTTGACATATACAAGGTATACCCTGCGCTCTAATCCAGACTTGACCTACCCCTACCATTTTCCTCCCAGCATCAACCGCTCTTCATCTCCTTTCATCAGCAAGGCCATCCACACAATCATCGAGCACATCTTGCCCACACGACAGTACAGCGTTGCAATGGGTATGACCGAGTACTAGCCCAGCTCATGAACCGGGGAACTAAACCCGAACGGCGCACTCGCCTACGCCTCAGACGTTAGGCCAGGCCCACCACGGAGTTTACAGTCCTTCTCAGTTTTATCACACCACTGCCCATGAAGCGCGCTTCACGATCTCCCTCACCGTCAGCGTTACATGGCATGAAAGAATCAGACGTCGACCACGATTGAAATTCGCAGAGACAAACAAATGCACTGTCTGACAGACGGGGTGTTTCTTCCGGCAACGTCTGGACCCAGTCCAGATGGTATGGCCGCGTCTTACTCCATGCTCTGACAGCTGCTCAGCCGTTGTACTTCGGCGTCTGTGGTGAAGAAAGCACCCCGCCAGCCCCAATACAACTCCAAACACTGTCATCAATCAACTTGTCAGACTGGATCTGATTAAACTGGGCTCCAATGCAACAAGAAGCTGTCAAAGAGAGCTTCCATGGCCCACTCTCCATCTCGCCTGTTCCCGCCACAGGCTTCATCCAAGATCCAACGGAAAAGTCATCCTAGCGGACCCGCAAGCCAATGTCCACTCCGAGTGCCTTGCCTTCTGGGCTCAGCCTTCGACTTACTGGGCTGTCAACTTGTGAGCGCGCCGGCATGCTCTGACAGTATTTTCCGGGTGTCTTTCACCCCCTCGAATTGGCCCCAGAAAGCGGTCGGCGCATTCGAGACCCAAGGCTCCGGGAATCTGGGCATGTAAAAGCATGGGCCATTGTGGTCTGAGATGATGCATACAAGTCATATTCTGGACGGGGCTTCAGGGTGTGAAATGCGTACTCCTGAATTCCACTCCTACATGTCCTGGCTAAACACCCAACGGCGCAGTAAGGAGATGGTGCGCCGCGCTGCTCAACCAGGCAGTTGGGAACCACAGGGCAGTAAACCCATGCCTACAGCGTTTGTTCTACGAACTTGCGGGTAGCCTGGGGCACAGCAGATCCGCCAACCTCGCCCAGCGTGGTGCAGCCTAGGATATCCCGTCCAATGCCTGTCACCCACCCATCAAACCTGTGTTGCCGGCCAGTATGTGCTCATTTAATGCTGCTGTCGCTGAAATTGGTGCAGTGTCTGATCCAACATGCTGCTAGGCATGTATGACTCTCGCCGTCATAAACCCAGCTTGATCGAAAGGTGCCTCTCACGGAGCAACGGCTCTTCGCTGGTGTTGAGGTACATTCGCACGCCTTTCGGCATGCCTTGGCTTAGGCCCATAATACTATAGGGCGATCCCGAAAGCCAGCGTGGCCTACCATAGCTGATCACCGGCTGCTCGTCTAATCTCGAGCCGCTCGAAGTCCGAGTCTGATGAGAGCGGCAGCATCTTCAAACGTTATCCGCAATGCAGATGCTCAATTTCAGCAGCTTTACACACAGGCTGCCTGAGCCCAGTGTCCTGCCTAAATCAGCAAGCCCGCAGCTCCATCGTGGTGCTGAAATTGTATGAAGTGACAGTGGTAACACCGTGACCGGCGCAGAATCGGAAACTTGGCGCCTAGTCTACCTCACGGCGACTCGTCTTTCCAGCCAATTCTCCTTCTGTTTCTCAGAAGCAAAGTCTCCGAACGATGCACAACGTCTACACAGTGCACTTAGATGGATCGACTTCAGTATTTGAGGACAAGGTCCAATGCAGTCACGCCGCGCCCGATCACAGCATTACGCCCGAGGACGAGACTCACATTTCGCAGAGCTAGCTCGTGCTCCCGTACAACTCTTAGCAGTTGCATTCTATCATACATTTCTACGACCGCAATTCAATGGCAATGACGCCAGCTCCTTCAAGACGCGCCTGTCCATGATACCACCTTTGTCCACAACCCCACAACATCATGGGGTAGCGGTTCTAGACACACGCTGTTCTGGTAACTGGACAGCCCATCACCGGAGACTCATGACTCTCAATCAAACACAAGCAACAAATATCCGCAAAGAGTACCAACTCAGCCGAGTACGACTGGCAGGCGGACCCAAACGAACCGCCAGGTACGTACTCAGGTACGTACCTGCATCTTCTGCACGTTTCCGTACTCCAGTATACAAAGGGGCCCCGGTCTGCTGGTTACCCGTTGCATCCCTGTCTGATACCTTTTATTGACAGCTGCAGGATAGACAGGCCACAGCAGGTGGAGCCAACTGAGATCCAGACAGAAAGTGACAGAGACGGATCCACGGCAGGATAGAAAAAGGTCAAATGGATACTGTACCGACCGGTAGAGCGAGCGTATCCACAGAGTGGACCTCTCCACGCCCCGGCATATCGATGCGTGGACCAGGGTCCACGGCCAGGCTAGTTCCTGTGCCGCTGCGGCCCGTACATTTCTCACTTCTTGTGTACTATGTATGGTACAGCCACCAGCCAGCATGTACCATTCATGTATCCCCCCCTTCTCAGGGAACCTCTTCTCTTCGTGGCTCATAAGTTCTCGCAGCAGCAACAAGTGGTGTCTCCAGAAGCCCTCTCTGCGGTCGGCTTGTCCACCCCCAACCCTCGTGACGTACCAAGCCCGGTTTACCAACTACCAACGGAACTATCATACAGTCATCAGTGTCGATTTTTCTCTGCCTCCAACCTGTATACTACCACGGCGGGTGAATGCTTGGGCACCACGAACATATTTCCTACCTCCACCTGCTACTGCATATTTGTTGACCAGAGGCTCAAAATCAGCCTGTCCGATGGTGTCACACAAATATATAAAGTGCCACTCCTTCCGTATTCTCAAACTCGCACTTGGACATCACCACCATCATCCTCATTACCTCTATCTCCCTCACAGTCTTCGATCGTCTACAGCAAGCAACCAAGAACCGACATTCACTATCTCGCCACACTCAGCAACCCGACTCATCCCAGCTCACCCGCCGCAACCTCATTCTCGCCCTGACTACCCTCCCCCGTTGTCAAGTCAACGTCTACAACGCACAACCATCTATTCCGAACTCGAACTCGGTCAAAATGTGCCGCATCGTCAGACAAATCTTCTCCTGCGGGAAGATCACCGAGTTGAAATACTGCCAAGCTACCTGCTCGGGCAACTGCTCAAACCCATCAGTCGAGACAGTCCGAATTAACTGGCCTTGCGACGACGGGAGCCACCAACACTGAGAGGCCCAGTGCTCTTACTATCCAGTCCATTTTGTGTAAGAACGCACATCTTGCCGACGGCAACTCCAGGTCCAAAACACTGATATGTGGCTGCAGTTTATTACAGCGGACAAATATTCTCGTCACTCTAGACCCGAGATATAACGAGCGATCGATAACGAGCAATCGTTGAACGTCTTTCATGGCATGCGCACATTTCGGTGGCATTTTTCGTCAATCATTCTCCTACCAATCGTTCTGGGACTCACGCGGGGAGGCGAGACGGGTTGGTCTTTAGTCGATTCGGGACATATGTCCCTTTTTTTTCCCTTTTTTTTCTGCGGGTAACTTCGTCGATTTTTGGCCAGCGCTGGGCTGGGCGGCGGGTAGGGACCAGATGCTGTAGTGTACACTCTCTTGAGACGGTTGTGTTTTATATTGTCACCCCTGATACCACCTTTCACAGCAACATTCTTCTCTTCTTCTGACGGATCAATTTTTGGGCACCTTTATTTTCCACTTTGGGCACAGTAGACTAGGTTTTCCATCTCTCACACACAAATCACAACACTGTAACTTTTCCCCCACCACGAAAGCTCGCGTCGTGCACAAAGTGAACCCTGTAGTCCTTGGCGACGTCTACCTGACTCATACCCACCCACACTTGTATTTTTTTTGCAGCAGAGCCTCAAGTCTTTCTGCCTGAACCAGTTGGGTCGCGCAGGTATCGTGGCTGTACTGTTTAGTGAGGCTGGACAAGTGGGAAAACCGACGTTGCAACAGGCCAGGCCGCAGAAGCTGCGGCCAGGGATCCAGCGCCGGGCGGTGGTGGGTGGTTGATTTCGCGTCTAACGGCGAATAGGAGATGATCCCCGGCACACAGCACTGACCCTCGAACTACGGGGGTTATCCCGGCCTTTTTTTTTTTTGTGAGAAGCCGCGACAAGGAACATCCTTTGCAAGTGTGGAAAAAAAAAAAAAAAAAAAAAAAAAAAAAAAAAAAAAAAAAAAAAAAAACAAAGCA
>PYFS01001899.1:0-208315 GCA_003671545.1 Ophiognomonia clavigignenti-juglandacearum | reverse complement strand
CCTAACCCTAACCCTAACCCTAACCCTAACCCTAACCCTAACCCTAACCCTAACCCTAACCCTAACCCTAACCCTAACCCTAACCCTAACCCTAACCCTAACCCTAACCCTAACCCTAACCCTAGCCCTAGCCCTAGCCCTAACCCTAACCCTCGTATTGTGCCACCCGGGTTGGGGTTGGGGGGCGCAGTGACTAATACAATTTCAGGTCAGGTTGGGGGGCGCAATGGCTAAGTTGTAGTTTTGTAGTAGTTGATATAAACTCGGGTTAAGGGGGCGCCGCCGGGAAATCGATAAGGGTGGCGGGGTGGATGGTGGATAAGGGCCCGGGGTCGCCGACGGGAAATCAATGGGGGTGATAGAATAGATGATGGATGGGGGTCCAGGTCGCCGGCGGGAACGGGCGGGCATAGGGGCGACAAGGGGGTAGGGGCATAGCTGTGCCCGAGATACATTTTATATATAGGGGCCTAGGTTGCTGGCGGGAAGGGGCATAGCTATACCCGAGATATACTTTATATATAGGGTTTCAACTAAAATTCGCTAAAAATTAGATTTTATACTTATTTATCTAAAATTAATTAATTCGAATTATTGATTAATATTAATATAGTTAGAATATATATATAAAGCAATAATAGAAATAATATAATAGATCGAATATAAATATTAGCCGGCTAATTAAGCTAGATTTCATTATCCTAATTTTCTTTTTAATAAATATATATAATAGATCTATTTACGCTTTTTATATAATGTCTATTAATTATCAAAATTAGTTATTATATATAAATTTGTAATATAGTTTAGAAAGATAATATAAATAATTTTTCTTTAAAGGAAATAGATGAATAAAGCTAATATAGAATATATCCTATATTATATAGCTTTATATATGAGATTATATAACTCTTTATCTTTTTATATTAATAATTAAGCCAGTTAAATCTATTTAATATCGGTGCAATATAGTCGATAATAAATAAAGAGCGGTTTTCGCTAGCAAAAAATGGATATAAGGGTTATAAAGAATAGGAGAATAGCTATATCCTAGTTATATTGTTATTTATAGAGCTTATTGTAAATATTCGAGGATATACGGCAATAAGCACTCGTGGCTAAAAATCCCGCTATCTAACTCGACTCTATACATTAGTCCTTTATCTACGAAGGTATATAGACCGAATGTAGAATAACGGACGGATATACTATAGATCTTGGCGATTATTGGAACTTCGGAGGATAATGTCAATGTTCAGCAGTGTAAGGCCAAAGTGCTAAAGCTTAGAACATTGAGCTTGCTGTATAGGATAGGATCCAGTCCGCGGAAACAATGCGCACGGTTGCATTGGATATGTAACTATATCCAGGTTAACCCAAGGAAATTAGCAGCGCCACGGCGAACATAGAGACTGAGGGACTTGGAAGGGATAAGCTGCAATAGGAACAAAGAACAGGCAATAGAATCGAGGAAGGAGGGACAGGACGAGAAATACAAAATTACGCAGTACAAACTTGGAGAAAAGACATGCGAAACTTGATGCCGGTGAAGAAGAAATCCGGTTGAGCATGTGCGGGGCGCCGGCATCTGACCAATGGGCTATAAATCTCCCAATATAGAATGCGGTCCATACTGCATACATATTTTGGGGATGCTTTCTCCTTCGGTAGTATATTTCACCACCGCTGCCTGTTCATTATACCTACTCATCGACGATGGTCCTCACCCCCATCCATGTTCCAGTTCGCTAGCGCCTCAAGAGTTAGGACAAATACATGTCGTAAGGCACTCAGCAGAACAATACGACTCCTTCAAGTTTGAACCTACAATTCAAAGTCACCCAATATGCCTTTCGGCGTTGTCGACTGCGCGCTGCCGGACGGCAAGATGCTCCCTGGTAGTGAGCACTTGGTCGAAAGCAGCTTTGCCCCTCCTACCGAAGCTGTTGAGGCTTCTCGCCTGAAGCGTGTCATGTACAGGGTACGAAACGGACTCATCCATAAGACTTATTATATGCTCCCTTGTATTGTGGTGGCTGACTACGAGCTAGGGCAGCGAAACAATTCTGATCCCTCAGCCCAGCGACAACGACCTCAATGACCCTCTTGTATGTTGTGCCTTACCCAAATCTGCGGCTCTTGTCCAGCAATAATTGACACTACAACTGCGTAGCTGTGGCCGCAATGGCAAAAAGAAGCCGCATTTTGGATCATCTTCGTCAACACAATTATATTTGCCGTCTTACCAGGCCCTATCATTGCCCCTGCAGGTTTTGCGCTGGCTTCCGTCCTCGGAGTGACTCTGACAGACGTGGCCAAAATGTCTGGGTATCAGCTATTAGTAGTAGGGGCCTTGGGGTTCGTACTTGAATCCGTGAGATCAGAGTGCTCGTTGGTAGCTTGAGAACTGACGACACTATCGATCAGGCCTGTTGTCTCGGTCCTGGCTCAAAAGTTCGGCAAGCGGCCCCAGTTCCTCTTTGCTGCGGTAAGCGGCACACTCGGTACGGCGATATGCATCATCGGTTCTCAGCACTCCCACTATAACACCCTGCTCGCCGGGAGATTGGTGCAGGGGTTAGGTATGACAGCGTGGGAGAGTTTATCACTCGCAGCCATGGGCGAGATGTTTTATCTACACGAGCGAGGATGGCGGACGGCGGTACGTTTTTGAAGACTCAGAATCACAAAAATGCGTTCCAACAAGCATTGAAGACGGCAGACTGACCACGCTGAACAGGTGATTGTCTGCTCACTGGCCTGTATGGCTTCGACGGTGTCCATCATCAGCGGCGTCCTGACGGAGAACGAGGGCTACCAAAACCTCTTCGTCGCTGAGCTACCGTTTGATGTGGCCGGACTCGTGGCGACCGTGTTTCTCCTTCCCGAGACGCAATTCGTCCGAACATCCAAAATTCTATCGGTCGACGGCCAGCCGCCATTTGGCATGACTGAAGACGAGAAAATCCGAACCGAGATGGTCGAGACAACGACCACAACTTCAACGAGTGATGGACTCATCCGCAGAATGTCGTATCTGCAGAGCATTGCGCCGTGGTCCGGCAACACATACACAGACAAGAGTGTTCTTCGTCTCCTCGCCGGCATTTTTGTGCACCTGATTAACCCAGCTGTCTTCTGGATCATGATGGTCAGCGCGGTCATGGTAGCCTGCTTTGTTGCCACCGCATACATTACCTCGCAGATCTTTTCCGTGCCGCCTTACAACCTGAATGTCGCCGAGAATGGCTACTTCTGGGTGGGACCTTTCGTGGGCGGAGTTCTGGCTGTCGTAGCTGGCCCTCTCTGCGACTGGTCTGCACGACTGATGGCGAGACTCAACCGAGGACTTTTCGAGGCCGAGTTCCGGATTCCAGTCAACATACTCGGGGCGGTGTTCTGCGGGCTTGGATGGTTTCTCTTTATGTGGGCCGTGGACAATCCTACACCCAACGGGTACTTTCTTGGGTCTTTTTGTCTTGGTTGTGTGTGTTTTGGCATCTCGGTTCCATCCACGTCTGCTGGGCTGTACATTCTGTGAGTCCCAAATCCATCAGCTGTAGCGGCTCGCCGGTTGTCGAAAATGTCACTGACCCTGATCCAGCGACTCGTTCCCGAGACAGTCAACAGAGGTGTTCATCTTGCAGATGATGCTGAAGAACTTTCTATTCTACGCATGGTCCAATTTCATCAATACCTGGACGGCTGAAGCAGGCGCTGGATCCGTTTTCCTGGTTTTTGGCATTGTGTCGCTCGCACTGCTAGCGTTGTGTATCCCAATGTGTAAGTGATATCCGTGGCCAGGCCCACATTCCCCTTCCCCGGGGCCGAACATTTGCCCTGCATTTTGCTGATCACTGAGTCACTTGTTTTGATGCAGATGTTTTGGGCAAACTGAATCGCAAGTTCATGTTCAACTTGTACAATCGAAGCCATGTTCTCAAATCTCTTGAGTAAGACGAGCACAGGGAGTAGAATGGCTCAGGGTGTGGATCGGGACTCTCGTTCCTGCTTGTACTCGAGCTTGGCCCCGAGACCTGGCATACACGATGGAGAGAATACGGCATACTTTATGGAGAAGCCTGCCTCTATAAAGTTTTTGCAGAGGAGGAAGCATAGCTCTGCAAATTGTGCAAATGTGCGAAAACTTGATCATTGTTCAATGCGTGGTGCTGCCATTTATTCTATGCCTATGTGAACCCCTGTAAGACCCCTAAATTGCGTCCAGGTGTCGTTGTGAAGTTATTTTTGTCTTGAAAGTCCGGGGAAGTGGGTCCGCAGGGGCTTATAATAAGCGAGCCGATATACGGAGTACTTTGTACATCTAAGTACTCTGTACAGTATACTCCGCACACAATACAGTATTCTCAAATTATCAAGTGGGAAGAGTTTTAAGGCCGAATGTCAATCTTATTATAAATATTGCGAGCCACGAAGCGGAACACCTAGCCCGTTTTGACTTTCACTCGGGATTCCCGGTGTTCATGATGAGCCTGTGCTGACGCGCTGTTTGTGGGACGCTGGTGAAGCGCTGCGACAAACCAGGCCTCAATGACGCAGCACGGCATCGCGCAGGTGGGGTGGAGTCAACCAACGGTCAGCCTCCTGACCACATCACAACTCAGACTGTTCGGACACGACGCTGTTTCACAAAGTCGCGGTCCACAAAGAACGTCGCACTCTACGTGGCTCAGTCTTAATAAACTGGCCCGGAAATGTCTCGGTGCACAACGTGCAGTGAAGCCAGGAGAACAATGACCTGTTCTTGCAGTGGACCCAGACGCAGCTGATAGTGTGGAGGATGGCAGGCAGGTGACTCACGTCACGAGCAGCTAGAGTTGACTGAGTGCTCTGACAGCACCCGAAGGTGGTGTAGACAGACCAGCCCAGCTCCAGCTGACAGCATGCAAAATCCAGGTATATTTCGCGGCATATCACTACATTTATCAGGGCTGTCGATTAGGTACCGAAACTAGGGCGCCGCGAGCTTCCACAGTTGCCAAGCAAGGGGCTTCCATTCCCCAAACGAACCACCCAACAAGCATACCGCTGCCAAAAAGTCGCACATTTCTGGAAACTGCTCGCCAGGAACCAGATTCGGTCGCACCAGGAAACACGGGACCCTTCAAGATCCAAGAATTAAATCCCGGAGTCCCCTGACAACATCATCGATCATCCTCGCAACGCCAACGGTTGCACCGCGGCGCCAACCCCCCCTCCACCAACTTTTTGATGGTCGACCAGGATATATCCGCGCATCGATCGATAATCATCAGCCCACAAAACCTTATAGCAATAAACTGTGTGAGGTGTGATTCAAGCTCGAAACTTCCTCGTTGATGTCCAACGTCGGCTACCTGATGAGCCTGACGACCTGCAACAAACTTCAACAAAGCAACTACCGGCCGTGTTACGACCATCCGGAAGCATGCATTGAGCCGCGTCCATCGCAAACAGTCGATTCAGGTTATAGACAACTTTCAAGGTCGGGAGGCCTTTCTTCTCTTGCCCCAACAACACGGCCGCCATCTCGTCAAGAAAATGGCCTTCAGCATGAGACCCAAACCCCTCGATGCTGCCAACAAGCATACATCCGTAAAACCGTCCATCTCTTGCGCTGCCCGAGACCTCCTCAGCGGCAACTTCACCGGGCCCCACTTGCGGCGGATCGATCTTGAGTGCAGCTTTGAAATTCAGACAGAAGAGACGGCCAAGTTCGAGCTAGAGGTCAACCGCGTGTTTCGACAACCCAGAGAGGAGGAGGCCCTACTGCAGCTGGAGGCTGAGGATGCTCAACGTCGTCTGCTGGCAGACTCGTGGGCGGTCCTGTCGCAGAATACCTTCGTCCGAGAGCTCTCGGTGAACAGCCTAGTGCCCATCTGGACATCCTCCTTCCACTCGATCGCCTTCCGTGAGCTTCTGGGTCGACTTGAGACCCTAGACATCAACATCTTCGGCGCCAAGAAGGGTTACCGGAGTATCAATACTGTACCGTCCTATGTGGACTCCCTTCAGTCCATGCTGAAGGTGCTCTTTCTCCACAGCGGCGCCCTGAAGAGTCTTTCCCTCCACGCCTCGCAACAGGCCCCACTCGGCGCTCGTGGACAGTACCACATTCCGCTCTCCTTAAAGGCCACCCAACTCCCTGGGCTGCGACATTTGTCGCTCCAGAACTGCTTCATCGGCTTCGAGCTAGCACACTTCATCAACGGCCACGCCCAGACACTGGAGGCATTGGAGCTGCACAGCTGCTACAGTTACCGTAGCATGGGGGAGAGTGATGGGACGAGCGGCATGTCGTGGGCGACGTTTCTGTCGCTCATCACACGCCCTGGGATGAAGTTGCAGCGCTTCCTCATCACCGACAAACATATTCCCCTCACGATCGACGACGAGAGGATGGCAACGTACGATGTCGACACTGCAGACGAGCCGCAAGATGTGAAGGACCTTCGTCGCGCGCAGAGGAGGAACCCGAAGCTCAGGCTTTTTTTGTACGCGTTCCTACGCGACTACTCTGGAGAGTTGTGGATGAACAAGGAGTCCATCATGGCTTCATTTGATGGTGAGGATGACCAGAGGGCCTTTGAACAGTTGATGGGAGTGGTGCGGAAGAATTCCCTGGGGCCCAAGAGCGGGAAGGATTGTGCACCAGACGAAAAAGGTTCGCTTCATCATGTGGAAGTCGTTGAACTTCCGGCTTGATACCCTGATGTATGCTTCTGCTCCTAAGTCTTTTCGTGTTTTGAGAATCGGCACACCGGTGTCTTAGGTTGTGGGGGCTCATGTAATAGTAGATAATTCGCATTTTCGACCTGGATGCAGGGGCGTTGGGCTTGGATAGTAATCGAGATACCATCGCCTCGTTTTTGTTTTTTTTGACCAGCCAAAAAAGCTACCGAGAATTGTATACAGGTCAATCCGCCAGTGCGTCCTGTGTCCTGAGCCGTCCACGAGTGAAGATGGTTGGCCAAGAGACGGTTGAAGTCCATTCGGACTGTGCGACAGATTGGAGGAGGACAGACAAACGGTATCCGTACCCACCGGGTCCTCGACAGCTGGAGCTTGTTGCTGATGATGGGGGAGCCGACGTGATACTACCACAGTATACTTATCATGCACGGCTATTACGAGGAGTTACGTTCCCCACACTCGAATGGCACCAAGTTCCTATCAGTTGGTAATGTAGCACTCATCATCCTGAAGCTTAGCCGGATCCGGCACAAAGTCCGATCTACCCTGCCCCCGACTCCCGGAGTTCCACCGCCGTCATCTCGGCCACCGCCTCGATAAGACTTCAAGTTTATCTTCTTGCGTCCCGTACACTTAGACCTCTGAATGACTCTCACGACCACGCGGAGTTTTCTTCAGTGATGGATGCAACTGCTGGATGCTTCAATACTTCTATCGAGTTCTTTGCGAGCACTGACGCCTCACTACCACAGCACACATCGTTGGAGTGGGATGGCACCCACCATTGGAGGCTGGGATCTAGATGCGAATGGGGAGTCGATAAACGGGGTTGCTTCGCTTGCCAACTGTGGGGATGGTAGACCATACCTAGTACATCTAGCACCGTACAGAATACAGACGATGGCGCCGCACCGGATGATTGTGAAATTACAGCCGGCTGCCGGATCTCTCCATGCGGACCATGCCCCGGACTCTGGGCTCGGCGATGGGTACTTAAGAAGAATGTAGGGCCTTAGCTGTTCTTCCCCTCTTCTTCATCGCGGGCATCCCCACAGATGCCTACCAGAACGGCCCAAGATGATGTTTTGGACGCGAGCCATGCCAGTGGCTGCCCTCAGCCTCAGCAGTGTTACCGCCCTCGCCACCGCCAACGCATCGGCCTACATTGACGAGATCTTCAACTCGTCCATGAACTACTTGGATCAGATATACGATCCAACGGCAGGCTATCTCTGGTACACCTACTACCCATTGGCCGCCGGGAAACATGAGACGCGTTCGACAGTGTGGTACGCCGCTGGACTGCTGCGACGGAACCAGGGCAGTGATGTGGAAAATGCCGACAGAATCATCACTAGCATCATCGGCGATCAGGAGAAGAACATAAGTGCTCAGTGGTGAGTGAATAGGGCACCGGCAACTTGAGGGAGTAATAGAGACTAAGCGATGAGGATCAGGTACGGCGACTACACAAAGTATCCCGAGCAGCCAACAGTGGGTACCGCGTGGTATCCGGAAAATGTAAGTCCACGCCACTAAACATTGTTTCAAGTGCTGCAACTGACTCTCCGTGCCAGATCTACAACAGCTGGGACCCAAACTGGCGCGGCTTCATCGGCACGGCCCTGATTGTCATGTACGAAGAGTACGGCCATCTCCTGCCCAGCTCGACCCGCTCCCTCATCGTAGAGTCACTCCGCAACGCCACCATCGGCGACAGCTATCGCGTAGGCGGCGTGGACGGCGACAATCTGTACCCGGCATACAGCAATCCAGCCATCATGCGCGCCGTGGGCTCCGGTTGGACCGGCAGGAAACTCAACGACAGCAACATGACGACAGCGGGCGAGGCCTACGCGCAGCAGGTTCTCGATCTCTTCAACCGTAATAACACCCTCAGCGAATTCAACTCGGCTACCTACACAGGTGTGAGTCTGTACGCGCTGACGCTCTGGGCAAAGTACATGCCCGCGTCGAGCGTGATGGGGGCCAATGGAGCGAGGATGATCGCCGACATTTGGGAGACGACGGGGGAGATGTACAACGCCAACCTCCGCAATATCGCAGGTCCATGGGACAGGACGTACGGGTTCGATACCAACCTGTACGGTGGCATCATGAACATCTACCTCGGGGCGCTCGTTGGCTCGGATAAAGCCCCGAACATCAACACTGTCTCAAAGGGAAAGACTCCCGCTTGGGCGACCAATCATGCGGATGACTTTGAGATTGCACCGCTGCTGAGTGCCATCCTTCCTTACCACAACACACTGGTCCCGCAGTCCGTACAGGCAAAGCTGGTAACGTTCCCCGGCGAACACACCTACAGAACCGCGGCCTACTCTCCGCCTCACGACTACACACCGAGGAATATCACAACCTGGCTAGCTGCGAACATCACGATCGGCGCAGAGGGCTTTGACCAGGATGTCGTGGGTGGCTTCAGCATCAATCCGCCAAACTGGGCGCCAGCTGTCACGCAGTGGCTGCGGGGTGACGGCAGCGTTGGATGGTTCCGGTGGTACGCCACCGAGGCGGCGCTTGACGTGGATGTGCAACCAGGGAGTCTGACACTGTCGTACCCCAAGGGAAACGAGAGTAGTATCTTCACATTCCTGGTTGTGTCCAATCCGCTTGGCCAGAAGAGAGACATTCAGAGCTGGGACGATGTCTGGGGCGTGTCCGTGAATGTAAGCGGGAACGTGGACTTGACGCCAGAGATTTCCTTTTGTGGCCTTCTCGGGGGCTCATGCGATCCCATCAATGAGTTCGAGTTCTGGAACTTCACCTACACAGTTGGACCGGACAGTGAAGAGGCGCCACGCATAGTTTTAGACATCGAAGCAGTCTGAGAAGCCCGAATTAATATCACAAGGAAGTTATCAAACCCCGCTGATCCTTGGTGACCTTGTAAGTTAGCTTCTGCATTATCATGCGTCCTTATCCTGGACACCGCCGATGATTTGCATTCCTCCCCTCGCCTGTCTGCTAGCAACATCCTTCTCGACGAACTTCAGCGGTCGGTAGACGGGAATCCACATCTGCTCACGGATCCACTCGTTAAGATCCTCGTCGTCGCCCGGTATGTCTTTCTCCATGACCACGCCCTCCTTCTCAGCAGCCCGAATTACTCTCCGGGCTACGTTCACGCTCACATCGCGCACGACATCCACGCCCGGCAGCAAGGGCGCAGTGTCGTCTTTGAGCGCCGGACTTAGATCCGCCACCGCCTCGACCGCGGCCACAAGCATCTTGTCCGTCAAGAGCTTGGCACGCGACAAGACGCAGCCGAGACCAATGCCCGGGAACACGACGGAGTTGTTGCACTCAGCGACGTCGATCTCGACTTCCTTTCCATCGCCACCCCATGCGCCCTTGACTGGCTTGAACGGGGAGCCGGTGGCCACGAGAGCCTTCCCATCCGTCCACTTGAGCAAGTCGGCAGGGACGGCTTCATGAAGGCGGGTCGGGTTGGACAGCGGAAGGATGATAGGTCGGTCCACGTGGGCCGCCATCTCCCGGACAACCTCCTCGGTAAAGGAACCGGGTTTGGTGGACGTGCCGATGAGGACGTTCGGTTTCACCGCTTTGATTACCCCCAGGAGGTCGGTGGCCTGCCCGTCCCATTCGTCTTGGGCTCTAGCGAAGAATGCTTGGGTATGATTCAAGGGCGTTTTTGTGGTGAGTAGACCAGGTCTGTCGATTAGCCTGCAAGCAACGAGTTAGAGGGTTACACAGACAGCTCTGAGTTCAGTAGAGCAGCATCAGAAAAACAGGACTTACCAGATCTGCTTGGCCGCTTCTTTCCTGTCAATGTTCCTCGCGGCGGCAATGGCGTCCACCACCTGATCAGCAATTCCGCAACCAGCAGTGCCCGCTCCAAATACGACGAGACGCATGTCTTCCAGCTTTTGCTTGCTGACGTGGAGGCCTGCCATAATGGCAGCCAGGGTCACGCAACCAGTGCCTTGCACATCATCATTGAAGCACAGCACCTTCGGCCTGTAGTTGTCGAGGATACGTCGTGCTGGATAGTTGTCAGTGACCTGCTATGATGGAACTGTACAGCGAGCAACGAGGGAGCCCGAGGACATCACGAACCGTTGTCAAGGCCGAAGTCTTCGAAATGGATGTAAGCTCGTGGGAAAAGCTCGCGCGCGGATTTTACGAACGAGTCGACCAAGTTGTCGTATCGCTCTCCCTTTACACGCTTCTCACGGAGGCCAAGATATAGCTCATCGTTCAGGAGGTCCTCGTTGTTCGTGCCGCAGTCGAGCACAACCGGCAGGACTCGGTTGGGATGGATGCCAGCGCAAAGCGTAGTCAAAACGAGCTTTGCTATAGATATGAGCACACCACCGCAGCCCTGATCCCCGATCCCTAGGATTTCCTCGCCGTCCGTGACCACAATGTAGTCGATGTCATCGGGTCTTCCCCATTGTGCCAGATCGTGATGGACGCGGTCCACGTCGTTGATGTTGAGGAAGCAGCCTTCCGGGCGCCTGAAAAGACGCGAGAAGTTTTGGATGGCCTCGCCTTCGGTTGGTGTATAGATGATGCTGAACATCTCATCCATGTGCTCTTGCAGGAGCTGCGTCATGTCAGTTGTGTATGTGGAGAAAGAGGGAGAGTGACGCGGCTGACCTTGAAGTAGAGAACCTCGTTCTGTTCCTCTACTGGGCTGTCAGTACGGCTCCCTTTCTACAAGTAGGTAACACCACGAATAGTGTAGGGCCACGGACTCATCGAAGTCATGAAGGCGTTCTTGGCCAAGTCATCCGGGGCGCTCAAAAATTGCTGATACGCCCGCTTAGCCTGCTGTTCTAGCGTCTGGATACTCTGTGGCAACAGCCCGGTCAGAGCGAAGGCCTGGCGCTCATCACTGGTGAATGCCGAGCCTTTGTTGTAGGTGGGGTGGTTGAGGAGGACCGTTCCTGTGAGCGCGCAGTCGATGGGCCCGCTGGTGCTCAGCGGGAGGTGGCCATATCTCGAGCTCTTTTCTGCCACCATCTTGAGTAGTTGCTGATATTGAGATCGTTGGCGATGAGAGACCTTTGTATAATGTCAGATGCTATGCTGTGCTCTGCGCGACGCCTTGCATTACTGAGAAAGGGTAGCGATGCAACGATGCTTGTAGTGTTGAGACCATGGCACCTGCACCTGAGCTAATTATCGAGTTACGTACCCTGTAAGTTGCAGATTGGTAGGAACTAAGTTGGACTAGTATGAAGATTAAAGATTCTAAGGATTCTAGGTCTTTGTTTTTCGCACAAGTGAGGAGGTTTGTTGAGAATGAAGATGAAGTTTATATCGCTCATTGTTATTCTAGACCTGAAGATCCAATGTCCAGTGCGTATGACGTATTGCAGACACAGCGCTGTCACGCTCATTTCTGCAGTTGGAAAGTGGGACTGAGCAGACCGGGCTCATGAAACCAGGAAGCAGGATTTCAACTTTTTCGCAGCCATTCAACTGTCTTCCACTGCTTTCGTGGCTAGGACTGATGGGTGTACCAGCAGGTAATTGGGCCAAGGTGGTGTAAGCAAGAATGGACAGGGCGCTGCCCAGAACCCTTCGGGGGTCGAGAAAGGCCCCGGAAGCGAGCCCGGATGTCGGCCCGGGGCTCACGCCTGTAACCCGGAGTGGATCATGTCAGACTCGGTCGTTCGGAAAGGCATCCCACATGTCTTGCAAGCTTGATACCTAGGTACTAGTAGGATTTGTTGCAACTTGGAATTTAGAGGGACCAGAAAGTTACCGAAGAGATTGCGGCATACTTGATTACGTTGTTGAATACATCAAGAGTACTTTAGCAGTGAGTTACTGGGCTCCGGAGTAAACCTAGCGGCAATTTCCCCGCAGAAATTGACCCTATATATACTCAGTAATTTACAAAGGACGTCACCGAACGATACTGTCAGACATTTCCTTCTTTTCATCATGGCCGTTTTCATGTTCCTTCATCAGTATATCGCCTCTCCTCACCCTGCAGTCCAGTGCAGGCACCAAGGCAAGTCCGGCAAGAGGCATGACAACCTTGGAAGCACAAGGCCCCAGGTTCGCGTGCTGGCCGACCATCACGGTTCAGCAATCAAGGCATAAATTTGGTGACCTGGCCTCGCCAGCCTTAGGGTGAAGGCAACAAAGGTCCATCAAGCAGCCTGAAATTTCGTATACTAGGCTCATTTTCGTGATATTTTCGGTGTTTCGGGGGCCCCCAAAATCAGAATAGTTGACGAATTAACTTACTCTGAAACCTGAGATAAGCAAAACTCTCTCTACGATTGAGATAAATGGGTCGGTGATGTGGGACTTAATTCACTAGGAACGATATTCACATTTCCCGATTAGGAAATAAGTAGAATTTACTCCCTTTATGACAAGGTCCTCAAGCCTTGATATGAAACTTGACCGCAACCATGCAAGGGGTCCGTAAGAAGTGCAGGCTCGGTGCTAGGGACTCGAATATAGGTGCAGAACTTAGAAGACAGAGCTTGGACTCGAGACTGCAAAGAGCCGACGTATTTGTGTTTGCTGGGGGCGGATATGAGCATGGTGAAAAGGTGGGGATGAATGGGGATGAGAAGAGTGAGGTGGATAGTGGTACGGGGAGGAAAGATTTCAGGATCTCAGGTCGGGGGAGCAGGTCTTGAGTACCCAGATTGGAAAGGAACGGTAACCCATCGCACCTGCGTGTCTCGACGCTTGGAATGAACAGGAAAATTCTGTTGTCGCGTGGTGGAATGCACTGTTGTGAGATGACGACAACGTGGAGTGTGCGTGCGGTTGTCGAGGCAGGATGGGCCAAGAGGGTGAGGCTGTCCAGAGCAGGCCCTACCTAGGTAATGGCGGCATGCGGGCCAATGCGCCTGGCCGAGACTCGAGATTTTGAAGGCCAGAGTCTGAGTAAGGGTAGATCGAGAGACGGAACGATGATTGCACCGTGGATACGAGGACTGCTGAACGATGTGCGTTGTGGAATGTATGATAGTAAGGGGATAGAAAAAGACCTCAGGCCTTGGCCTCCAAAGACCGAAACCGTATTGGGTCAGGCCACACTGGGACCAACGCCAGCGAAAGCAACTGCTCCAGCTTCAAACCAATATATTTAGATATTTTGGAACGACGTATAGGCTTCACCAATCGCAATAATGCCATCCTATTACTAAAACACGTGGGTATGGGTTGGCTTGACCACGGAGCGAAATCGCGAGGTGGCCCAATGCTGAGCAACCGAAGCATAACTTGTTATAACCCACAGCGCAGGTTCCGATCTGGTCCGCTTTGCAAAGTACAAGCTCGGGGCCAAGTCCGAGTGATATGTTCGCTAGTTAAATCAGGTTCGATAGACAAAAGTGGGACGGACTCTGTTCAATCATAATATCGGACGGATGGTGACTCTGGGAGAAGCGTAGCATCCCGAAGTTTGTTTCTCGTGACAACACCATGAGATGGTCGAGGACATCGCCAAGTCGGAGAACGGACATCAAATTCGACTTCGCAATGTGTTGCGGCGCCAATTCTGCGTCCCAAGGGAGACCGGTCGTGGTCTGCTGTCCGGAACTATGGGGGTTGGCAGAGGACTATTAAATCTCTCTGGGCCTCCCTTCTTCATGTTTTCGAATCGAGACTTGTCCAACAGCAGTCTTCGAACCTCCTGTTCTTCAAAAAGGAAGGAAAAAAAAAAAAAAAAAAAAAAAAGATAACACTACTTCAATAATGTTCCGAATCAGCAGCTTCCAGACGGCTCTCGCCACCATCGTCGCCTTCGCCCGAGTTGCTCGTTCTCAGGCGCCAATCACCTCCTGTCCCACCCAGTTCATAATTTCCACCTCGCCTAGTGGAAACTCATACGCTATTTGTGCGAGTACGGACTTTCACGGAGAATCGGGCCAAGTCTTCCAGGACGTTGATTCTGTACAAGCATGTATCCAAATGTGCGACGCTGAGGGCGGGTCATGTGTTTGTGCTGTGTACGATAACGAAAACGCGGTTTGCCACTTTAAATCCAACCAAGCCGGCGCCCTGACCTGGATTGAAGACAACCAGTTTAGCGCAATCGTGAGCAGCGCTTCCGGTGCCAGGGCCGGAGACGGGCCTGGACAAGGCGTGCCTCCTTCAGGCGCGGCTCTCTCTCTGTGCCCGTCTGGGTACGAAGAACTTGCCACAGACACCGGAGCCACATTCCTTATCTGTGAGAATACCGACTTCCGAGGCGACACCGCCTCCATCGCGAACACTGCCGACACTGCGTCCTGCGCGGAGCTTTGTTCCCAGACGGCTGGTTGCACGAACTCCGCGTTCGACAAAGTCAACTTCGAGTGCAATGTGAAGGGTGATCCATCGACTACAAGCCTCACTTGGGTCCAAGATCAGCAGTTCGATGTCATTCGTTCTGTCAGTGGAAGTGCCCCTCCACCAGGGCTTGGACCACCACCGTCGTCTCCAAACTTCGGACCACCACCGCCACCACCAGGCTTTGGACCGTTGCCACAGGGTGCACCTCCGTCGGGCTTCTTTGGCCCACCATTCGTGAAGCGAGACGGGTCTAGCAGTGGCGATCTCGAGAGTTCACAGGAGAGCAGGGTAGCCCGCAGGTTCGTGGTGTAGTATATAGCGTAGGTCTGATATGGGACTTGGTGGCGAGGGGTGCTTCAATATATAGCTGACTGCTTAATACACATGGTGGCGAAAAGAATCAACATGACTTTGGTGAATGGTGGTTGTAGTGGCATGAAACATCCCTTCGGGACTACTTGAAGTACGTCGCTGCCCTTTTTGATTTCTGATCTATGCTTCTCACGCTCGGGTCTATTTCAGTTGGCGGTACCGTGAGAGCAGGCCAAAGGAGAAGCTGGCTTCTCGTTACTTGGAACGAGACCAATCAACTCGACTTCCGCAGTCTACTCACGACTAGAACTTGAGCAATGGCCATTCCATGTTACTTCGCCACGTCCGTGTCGAGTGTGAAAGCGGTGTCAGGAACTCAAATATAGGTGCAGGTGACCTCCGTCGACGAGGCCGAGCAGTCGGTGAGAACCGTGTTGCTCTGCTCAATGTCTATAATGGTGGCATCTTCCGGGGTGACCGTCTCTCCGTTCTGAATGGCATAGGCATCGGTGAAAGTAACAGTGCCAAAGTCGGCGAAGGGAACCAGGGTGCAGGTGGTGGTTGTGCATGAGGAAAAGTCCTCGACAATCCATTCTGCATCGTACTCGCAGAGTGAACCATCCGATACATCGGTAAAGGTCTCCACCTTGGTCGTGCCCGTGGTCAGGTTCTCAATGGTGGCGGTTCCGGACGTCTTGCTTGTGGCAACAACGGTCATCAAGATGGAGTCGCCAGCAGAGATGGTGATTCCGGAGAAGTCGTCTGAGGATGATGTGAGCCATTATTCAAGGACCATATGCCGGAGCCCTGGTGGGTACTTACATGCGTAGTCCGGGTACCACTCATACCAGGCATCATAGGAAACAGAAGAACCCTGCACGTACCAGTCGATGCCGGTCTGGAGGATGGCGGTCTGGCAAGTATCACCGTCGATGCCAACCCACTTCGTGAAGAAATTAGTTGAAGTACAGCCTAGTTCACGTCTGAGAAGACTCACAGCACTGCCAGCTTTTTCAGTCCGGCTCGAGCTCGCAGAGAGCGTGGGCACGACCACAGTGCCAGTGACCTCGGTGAAGCCGGAACTGCTGAGGACAGCACCAGCCCAGTTGGAGCTGTACTCGACAAAGCTGTTGTTTGTCGCATATCCTTCCAGAGTGGACTGGATCAGGGGTTGAGATGTGCGCGTCCCGCCGCTGCGCTTGGCTAGCTGACGAGCAGCACGGCGTTCACGACGCTGTTCAGTGAACCTGGCACTAAGGGCGACCTCGGCACAGATCAAAGCACTGGCGACCACAGAGAGCTTCATGTTGGATGGTTTGGTGGTAGAAAGGAGGGGAGGTCTGAGGTGCACGTCGTCGAGAAGCTGCTGGAGGAGGGACAGTGGACTGGCAGGCAGTGAGGACTGTTGACTGTACGGATGGCGATGAAAGCAGGATCTAGAGGACGTGGAACTCAACTAGTCTTTATATGTTCTCTTCGACATGTTCAGGACCCCGGCCAAAAAGATGGACATCCGCGCCCACGGATTCGTGCCGCTGGGAATTCCCCACGAACGATTATCGTATCATCCAGGGACCAGCGCGTTGTAATGCTGGCCGTAGATGCGTGGAATCTCAGCCAACTACCCGCATATGATATCCACTTGCTATGGCGATTTATCCACAAGAATGAATATCGATCCGGGGTGGCCCACTGGTTCGCCTTCTTCACCACAGCCGCCCATGTATGTGTAGTCCAGGTTGATGATAAGCACCTTGTCACCCCTCAATCCCTCCCGAGTTTCTTTTCACGCACCAATTCGGAGATCATCCATCAATCGGGAAGGTCGTGAAATCATGCTAAGGTTATGACGGCTGCGCAACATGAAGTTGATGGTTACGGATCGAATTTCCTTCATTTTGACCTCAGGTCCGAATTGAAATCCCGGTCTCCTAGGACCGGCCACACTGCCGCGCGGCGGAGCTGCAGCCACAGCCAGATGCCGGGAGCCACAACGATCATTTCTGGCAGCCTCGGACGTTCTTTCGAATACAGGCAGGGCAGGACAGCCTGATCGATAGCGTGTGATGTGCGGACACCATGCAAGACATGAGAGCCAGGGAATGTCCAGCCACCGAGTGAGGAACTCTGGGGGCACAGCAACCTAAGATTGAAGCAATGTCCAAGCCCATGATATGTCGCAACCCGCTTGCATATTTTCAGCCGCATTCCATGGCATTCCAGAATTGCTACCGGGTAGAAAGCGACAAGTCCTGCACATCGCCTAGCTGATTTGGCTATCAAGGCATTTCGGTGGGGTTGTAACCAGCGCCAACGGCAACGGCATGTGGCAGTGTCGACGCAGCATGATTGCTAGTACGACCCGGAGCGTATTTCCTGATTGCTCATGCAACCCCTGGGCGAGCCGGGCCGTGAGTGGGTCGTTTGCTTATCAGTGCAGCCGGCGAGGCATGAAAGGATGAGCTGCAAACTGAGAAGATCGCCAACAAAGATTAACGGCCTGCCGGTAGGTTGGCATGGCAGCATGGATGGATGATGAGGGTGGTACGCTGTGCGGAGCACTTTAGATGTCACGCACTGCTCACAAGGCATGTGGCATGGACTGCCGTGCTGTGGCCGAGCTGACAGCCCTGCAAGAAATGCATACTACTCCGTGCTTCATATATGAGGCGGGGAGGTTCGACGAAAGAGATCACGTGTAGCCGTTGACTTTACTGTGCATCATTTGACATTCTGGAAGCCACATATGCACCATGGAGAATTGAACAGTACTTTAAGACACGTCCGAACTCGGTGGAATTAAGAATAGACGAGCTCTTCATTCACCCGATAGGAGAGCATATTCATGTATCGGGGTGGAAATAAGCTTGTTCAACAAGGCTATCCCTGTCCAGAAATGCTTGTTCCAACCTCATGCGCGGAGCAACAATTTCCCTGCCAAAGATTTGGACCGTTCGGCCGACTCTCTTTGAATTACACGCTGGTTTTACCCCTCCACACCTCCCATGATCATGGCCGACGCAAACACGGAAGTCCCCAAGGTGGAAGAAGCCCCTACTGCCACCGCTACGGCAGGACAAGGGCAGACGGAGAAATCCGGAAGCAACACTGACACTAAGCTTGACGAGCCGGCCGCAGCCCCTGCTGCTGCAACGGATGGCGCCACAACGTCTAGCCCACAGCCATCACCAGCTCCCGGCACTGAGAAGCCGACAACGGCCACGGCGGTTGACAAGGACGCCGCGGTAGCCCCAGCTCCCGCCGTCGAAGAGGCTGCTCCTAAAAAGACGCCCTTCGATGAGTTCGATGCCAAGCTCCCTGCCATCCTCAAGGAAGTGGGACACGATGAGATGTGGGGCGTCAAGCTGGTCTCGCCAGCATCGACACACGTACCGACCGGTATTGTGATCCAGAAATTCCTCAATGCCAACGATGGCATCCTGGCACCCGCGATCGAGCAGTTCACGGGCGCGTTGAAGTTCCGCAAGGAGAAGAAGCCCCTGGACCTCGTGACCAAGACCTTTAGCGCACACAAGTTTGCCGACCTTGGAGCTGTGACTGTCTATCCTGTCAAGGACAGCCCCGTCCCCGAAGTGTTCACGTGGAACTTGTACGGCAACGTGAAGGGGAAGATGGATGAGGTCTTTGTGCCGTTGGAGGAGTATGCGCCCCGGACTCAAGGCCAGGCATACAAGGTGCTCATGTGTTCTGGCTGCTGATACTCGATCTCTTGTGTAGGTTCATGGACTACCGCATTGCCCTGCAAGAGCTCGGCATCCAACAGCTCAAGCTGTCCTCCGCCACCGAGCCCATCACTGCCGACAAGGACCCGTACAAGATCCTCCAGGTGCACGACTACAAGAGCATTTCGTTCTTGCGCCAGAATCCCAACGTCAAGGCAGCCAGTACGGAGGTCATCAAGAAATTCGCGCTGGCCTATCCTGAGCTGCTCAAGGTAAGCACCGGCAGAATCCGGCACCTGGGCAGGATACTTGCAAAAGGGACTGTACTGATCATCATTACCATCAACAGGAGAAGTTCTTCGTAAACGTGCCGGCGATCATGGGATGGATGTATGCTGTGATCAAGGTCTTCATTGCGGAGAAGACAGCCAAGAAATTCCATCCCATGGCGAACGGCGCCAACCTTGCTGCCGAGTTCAAGGCAAGCGGCCTCGACGAGAAACAGCTGCCAAAGGAGTACGGTGGCCAGGGCGGGTCTGGTGATGGCAAGATGAAGGATATTCCAGGCGTCGTCAACGAGTTGAAGTTTGAATGAGCAGCTTTACGGGCACGCAAGATACCCGATCCCTCTGCTGGACTTGCTCAGAATCTAATGTTAATAGCTACTTACTTTCTTGGGTGCTACGGCCGAGACTGGTTAAGAGTACAAATCATTATCCGGCCAGCAGCAAGATGACTGAATTGCGTAAAGGATTTGGCAGTCGCAGAAAACATACTCACATACCATGATCGGAACACTCGTCAATAATAATGGCGGCTCAGTATGTTTTTGTACAAGAAAACGCTTAATTATGGGCTCGGCAACATTGTGCGATCCTCGACAGACGATGGAGGAGGTGGAGGAGATGCGTAGCTTGTGGATCCCTGACCCTGCAAGTCTCAACCCCGCGCCAGCGCTCGATGCATGATCCCTGCTTCCCCAAGGGCAGGGTCTTGAGCCAGGACAGGGATGACGGTGTCTCTGCGGGACATGTGCCAAAACACCAAAAGCTTCGTTCAATATTCACTACAACAGAAACATCATAACGAAGTGTCCTGGGGGCCGTCCCTCTGTCGCACTTCTGCATTGCACTTCTAATTGTGCCGCCTTCTACCAGCCACAATCAAGGCTTCTCCGCAACCGATGCTGTCAACATGCAACCTCCAGCACGAGCTCGCGACGAGACGACGACCGCGTGGGATCATTAGGGAACAATCGCAGAGTCGCAAAAGATAGTCACAACATGGGAACACTGGCTACTAAGCAGTTAGTGATCTGAACTGTATCCTCTCCGGAAACCCAACCATGCGCAAGTTTTTGGGCAAGGTCGCCGTGGAGGCCTCGCCCTCGTCGTCGGTCGATCACCAGTCCCACCACCACCAGCAGCAGCACCATCCAAGCAGCAGTGCTTCAAATCTTGGTGCTACTAGCACCACTAGCACCACTAGCGGCCTCTATCGACCCCAAGGCTCGCAAGATGCCACCTTCGATGTCGGCTCGCCCATCGACTGCCTCGACCGATCCCCCGACGGCCACAGCGCCATCCTCGCCGGCCGCCACGTCCTCAAGACAGTCCACGTTCACGGCTCCACGATCCAGCCGGGCATCGATTTGCGCGCCGCCATCCTTGCCCAGCCCACAGTCAAGAACTCCACAGTCTCGGTGTCCGACCAACTCTCAATAAAGGATGTCAAGTGGCTCAAGGGGCGTGGAGACACCACCATCTTCACGGCCTGTGCAAACGGCAAAATCTTCCAATATGATCTGACGCGCCTGGGTGGGGGCTCCGACGGCGCACCCATGGAGGTCATACACATGCGCGAGGACTCCCGTCAAATCAACACCCTCGACATCAATCCGCGGTCGTCCAAGATGCTCGCCGGGAGCCAGGACGGTATCGTTCGCTGCTTCGACATTATGAACCCCGTACGAACTCCCACCGGCCACCTCACCTACCGCGCCGTTCAGTCCTTCAAGTGCAACGCCGGCGGAATATCATGTCTGCAGTGGTCCCCAAACATTGAAGGAGCCTTCTACTTCGCCTGCGGCACCGACCAGGGCGTAATGCTGAAGTGGGACATTCGCAAGAGCAATGCGCCTGTCTTGCGCGTCGCCGCCCACGACGGGTCTTGTACGTCGCTGGCCTGGCACGCCGATGGCGATCACTTGGCCACGGGCGGTCGCGACAGGAAGTGCCATGTGTGGGATGTCTCCTCCACGGCAGAGAAGAGGCAGAAGCCAAAGAACTCCATATATACTCCTACCTCCGTCGGCGACTTGGCCTGGAGACCCGCCACCTGGTCTGCCCTCGCCCAGGGCAGGAGATCGGCCCAGCTCGCCGTCACGTACGATGAGGGCTCCAAGCAGAGCATCAACATGTGTCATATCTGGGATCTGGGACGTCCCACCATGCCCTTCAAGAAGATGAACAACTTCGACTCTCCTCCCTCCGCGTTGCTGTGGCACGACAAAGATCTCCTTTGGACTGTTGGCCAAGACGGTCTATTCAACCAGTTCGATGTCGCCTACGCACCCAGAGTGACGGACCAGGTTCCTACCTCGGTCTTCAGCTTTTCGGCCCGCGGGGAAGTTGTCGCCTTTCTCGACGAGCGACCCCAAGTGCGACGACCCCTTCGTGCCGTGGTTCCTGCAGAAGTGCGTCCCCCTGCAGGCTCGAGCACGTACACTCCTCGGATGCTCGGTGGACCCAACATGAGTGATTCAGAGGACGACGTGACAGGAAGCTTCCTGGGAAACCGTCCGGCTCAGCGGAAGCACAAGCGCGCCACCACTGCTGCCAACAATACCAGCCGATCGGCGCAGACACTCAGCACCACACCTCCCGGTGGCCCAGAAGGTCCAGTCATGCCTCTCGACCAGTCCTTGCGGGCAACAGGTTTCTACAGGTCTTCGCAAGCCATGGTTCTCGGTCGGCTGCCGTTTGCTTCCAAGGTGCCTGTCTACGAATATCTCTCCACGCACTACCTTGAGACTCTGTACGACGTCTTGCCATACAAAAAGGCCGGCCTCTCGTTCCCAGACCGCGTTATGGCCATCATGCATCGATATGCCCAAGCTGCTGAAACTATTGGTCAGTTCAGGCTGGCACAGACATGGAAGGTTTTGGCACTCGAGATGCGGCCGCTCCTATCTAGAAGGGCGCAGCATCATGTCGACCGACGGACCGGAGAGCTGGAACGGTCCGACAAGGCCAGGCGGAAGCAGCGCGAGCCATCCCAGTCGCGAAGCATGGACGTAGGCGCACGGCATATGGAAAACAGTCACTCCACCGGATTCAGCGCTGAGAAGGCAGGTGTACTGACTTCGCTGCTGGCGGATGAATTCGAGAGCACTTCAAACGTGCCTACGCCCGTAGCTCGACCTGTCGATGACCTTGAATCGGATCTGGACCCAGCTGGTCGGCGATTTGAGTACGGGAAAAAGTTGACACCGGTGCAGGAGGCACAGAGCTTCAGCCTGCCGCCTCCTGTCCAGTCCACTCGTAAACGGCTAAATTCGATGCCCATCTCCACCACCAGCAACGACAGTGACGCTCAGGCTAGCACAGAGGGGTATGACTTTTACGACACAGAGACGATCAGCAGAGCCATCGACGTGCCCCCATCGCTGGATCGTGACAAGAGCCCTGGTACCGCGAGGAGACCAGTGGCTAGGGGGGATTCGGATGAGAGCTTCGGCCAGATGTTCTCGATATCGAGCACCAGTAGCAGGCAGACTACGCAACTTGTCGGATCATCCCCCGGCTCCCTGCGCCGACATCCTCTGCATACCAGTATCTTGGAACAACAACCCAAGCTTTCACGCAGTACCAGCACTGCCAGCGAGTACGAAAGTCGAATCAGGGGCAACAAGTTGAAGGAAAACGATTCACCAAGCGGCCAAGCGATCATGCCCAACCCGAAGACTTCGGCAGCGACAAAAGACCCTGTCGAAGATGACGACGAGGCTGACTATGTCATGCCAACGCAGACAACGATGGACAGTGTCGACTCCCAAAAAGGTGAAAGGCATCCAAAGCCGGATCATTTTCCACACGAGACATCCCAAACAGCCTCTGTGGGGCTTAGTCCGTACAATTCTTTCGAATTTCGGTACGACGACGTGGAAAAGCCCCAGGAAGCCGACTATCTCCCGTGGTCCGATGATCCTCCCTATCCGTATCCGCTTGCCTGGCAGGATGACCCGCCTCGATCCGGTCCGATCAATCCTCTGAAGACGGTTGCGCGGGCCCTGCAGTTTGAGACCAAGTCTTCCGCTCTCAACGCCTCTGCAATCATCCTTCTCCTAGGTCCCCTTTTGCGCTGCGATGCCACGATTGACCCCTTCCTGGCCAAGGCCGTCATCAGACAGCATCACGCCCGGCTCATGTCGTTGAAGTTATTCACACAAGCAGCCGTTCTGCGCAAATTGTGCGTCAAAGGCTGGCCAGGCGGGGCGTTGACCGAATTTGGTGACAACTTTCCGGGTGTCTCGGGCACCGTACAGGGGAACTTCACGGTCGCATTAATCTGTGCCACGTGCCACAAGCCGCGGGAGATTGATCGGAGGACAGTTGTTGATGATCAAAGGCCCAATCCCATCTGGCAATGTGAGCGCTGCACCGCCGTTGTGGCGCCCTGCGCCATTTGTCTTCATCGCGACCTCGCCGAACCTGCCGCTACCTTGGAGCTTACCTTCGAAGTCATGCAGGATCTCTCTTCAAAAGAAGAACAGGCGCTGCTGTCGACTTGGTGTTACTGCGCAACATGTGGCCATGGCGGCCACGCATCGTGCATGCAGGGATGGCACGCAGAGACGACAGAGAAAGACGCACCAGGTCTCTACTCGGATGGGTGCTGCCCCTTTGACGGCTGTGGCCACGCGTGTCTACCGGGCAGGTACAGTGTGGAGGAAGAGATGAGGAAAACAGACGAGCTTCACCGAGTAGTGCGACGCTCAGGAACACTGAGCAACCTCAGCACACCGCGTTTTGCCCCGGCTAGGTACACCGTCGGCGCAGATAGCAACGACAGTCCCCGTGGAGGAGGCGGGAGTAGGTGGGACAGTCTTCTGGCTGGGAGTCGAGAGGGGAGTGTGTATGGCGACGGAAATGATGTACCGCAGAGCAACGCCGTCGAGTCAGCACGAGAGTCGTTGGCGGGCGGAGGCTTACGCCACGCCGCCTCTGTCACGGCACTGGGTAGAGTGGACAGTAGCTTCTTTGGATCCAGTCCTGGGAGAGAAAGTGGCGCTGGTTCGGATGGGTTCCGAGAAAGAGAGAGGCGGCGGAGTGTGAGGTTTGCAGGGAACACACGTGGTGATTGATGGCACTGGGCATGGACAGTAGGACCTGTCGTTCCGGTGAGGCTTCTCGGCATTCGATTCCGAGGCAGGGAAAATCCTCCTTTTCCAATATCACCAAGGCCGGCCCCGTCCTCAACAAACATCTTCAAACACTGTTGACCTTCAACCAAGTGCATCCACGGTGATAGACTACAGCCAAGCGAGATGTGTTCTCGGTAGCCCTCGCGCACGTACGGAGTAGCCAGCTACTATTCTCAAAGCACCTGGTCCGATGCCCCGGTGAAGCTTATTATGAGCCCAGTTGTGATGGTCATGATCGGCAGGTCCGCACATCATTCAACATGCACAATCTATTACAACCAGGCCTACCCCAGCTTACCAGCTTCCCACCCACTTTCACCAGCCACGACATACGCCTCCCCCGCGGCACTTGAGTTCAGACGCATTGGTCGGAAGTTCATCTCATCATCTGCCAGATTCCATCACACACAACGCTAGGATGGAGAGACTTCTAAACGCCGTGATCAAGACGCCCGTCGGACAGGTACGGGATTATAACTATACTGCAGCTCTCCGGGATATGCCAGCCATCAATCCCAAGCCTTTTGCAGCCACCTGCCCGCTCAAGATTAACTTTCCCGATCAGGCCAGCTATCACGTTTTGCTCCGCTAACCTCAAGTGCAGACTTTTGGTACGACGTGGTACCCATCATGCATCGACTGCATTTCTGTCTGCGGTACCAAGAACCCGACAGTGAGGGGGCTGTCATAGCGCTGGTGTGCAGAAAAAGATGGCCGGTTGGGAATGATGTTGGTATTGTGAGGGAGAAGGTCATGGTCTTCCAAGTTATAATACTCGCGGACAAGATCTGATCTCCACTATTTTCTTACGTGGACCTCAGTCTTGCATTGCCCTATTGCGAATAGACCAGAAGCCTCTTGTCACTGAAGCGTCGTAACGGGGCAACGGCTGCAGCCCGTGCCTCCCGAGATCGACATGATCCTCACCAACGTCCTCATTCTGTTGTCCTCATTCCTCCATGAGCCTTGCGTCCAGGCACAGAGGCTTTTCTTCCAGAATGATGCCCACCAGAGGCGGAGCACCAACATCACTTCGCCGATTGTTGACCTTGGATACGCAAAGTATCGAGGTGTGAGACTGAGCGCGGGTGTGGACCAATATCTTGGTTTACGGTATGCGCAAGCACCTTTGGGCAATCTTCGGTTCCGTGCACCTTTGGAGCCTCTGCCGCAGTCCGGTGTTCAGGACGCTTCCAGAGTGAGTTTGCCCCCGTTACGTCTTACGGGACTTGCACCAGAATATAAATGCTGAAGCGCCCCCAGTTTGGTCCTCTTTGCATCGGCGTTGGTCAACCCGTGCCTGCAGACAACTCACTCTCTGAAGACTGCCTCACTGCCAACATCTTCACGCCATCTAGCGCCAACCCATCCTCCAAACTGCCAGTGTGGCTCTTCATCCAAGGCGGTGGTTATGCCACGTTGGGACCTTTCTTCAATGGTACAGAGGTCGTCCGCATGTCTGGCGAGGAAATTGTGTTCGTCAATTTCAACTACCGCGTTGGTGCTCTGGGGTTTCTTGCGGGCGCAAAAGTCAAAGACGACGGGGATCTGAATGCAGGATTGCTTGATCAGCGACTGATGCTGGAATGGGTTCAGAAGCATATTTCAAAGGTACGACATTATTCTCTCGTCTACCCGAACGGTCCTCGCTGATGAGTACCAGTTCGGCGGTGACCCAACACGCGTCACTATTCACGGACCCTCAGCCGGTGCGGGCTCCGTTGCGCACCATCTCACAGCGTACGACGGCGAGAACCGCGGTCTCTTCGCAGGAGCCATCGCACAAAGCTCCTTCTGGCCCACGCAGCGCACCGTTCGGCAGTCCGAGTTTCAATTCTCGCGCTTTGTCGAGGACACCGGCTGCTTGCACGCCAAAGATACCATGTCGTGCCTGCGCGCCGCCGATCTGGAGGTGATGCAGCAAGCAAACATTGTCCAGCCCTTCCCAAGAACGACCGGCACGCCATTCTGGTACTGGCTGCCTGTGACCCAAGGCCCGGGAAGCTTGGTGCCTGACTTGCTGTACAACTCGTTTGAATCTGGAAAGTTTGTCAAGGTCCCGCTGATGGTGGGCGACGACAACGACGAGGGCACAGTGTTCGTCACGAACGCCTCCAGTCGGGCCGAAGTCAGCACATATCTCAAGAACAACTACCCCGAGCTTTCAGTTGCGAATCTGTCCGCCATCAACGCGGCATACCCTCCCAGCGACTTTCCGCCCCTCGCCACACGTGCGGCCTACTTTCCCAGCTTGGCAGCTGCGTACGGCGAGGCGACGTTCACGTGTGCGGGAAACGCCCTTGCCGAGGCCATGGCTGATTACCTGTCGAGCGACCGGGTGTGGAACTACCGGGTCAATATTCAAGACCCGATGAACATTGCTTCGGGGATTGGCGTCCCGCATGTTTTTGAGAATGTTGCGGTGTTTGGGCGGGGCAACACAGGGGAGTATAGCGCCAGCTGGGACACGACGAACGCGGCTGTTATCCCGGTCATCATGAATTACTACATAAGCTTTGTCCGGGCACTGGACCCCAGTACATATCGCTTCAGTCATGCGCCGAAGTGGGAGACTTGGGGCGAGCTGGGCGGTGGAAGAGGGCGAAGGCTCAAGTTACAGACCAACAGTACTGTAATGGAGGAGGTTCCAACGGCACAGGCGGATAGGTGCGCTTTGTGGGCGGCACTCAGCAATGTGTCGCAGCAATAATTCGGTGCGCCGTCTACTACGGTGACGTATCGAGCCTTCTGTCCGCTCTCCTGGATGGCCTATCCATTACCTGTTCTAAACTACAATCAAACATTATTTCACAGTCCATCTGGTTTTTGTACCCCGACTCAATGCCCCCGGCGGATCAGAGTCTGTCGCCCTGGAGCCGCCGTTATCTGTGTCCAACCGATCATCAGGAAGTCTCGATCTCACCTTCACAAGCTCAGCACTCAGTTCAGTTGGTTACTGGCTGCACATGCCTTTGTCGGTCTCCCATCATTGCCACAAGATTCTCCGCGATCAACGCCCCAGGCCAGCTGAACCAGGTCTTACTAGTACAGCTTCCGTCATAGACATCGACAGCCTCGGAGAAGGTCCCGTCCCACTGCATCGACCCTTGAATCTTGTCCCAAGCCGCCGTCTCCCGGCGCACATCACCCACAAGCCGGGCATACTTCCACTCCTGGAAGAACCCAAGCACCCACGCTCCTTCGCTGTGATCACTGCCCAGACCATGAAATGGCTCCGTTCCATTGCCAGCATAGCCACTATTATAGCCTGGTGTGCGGGAGCGAGTTTCTGCATCGACTGTCCAGTTGGGGTCAGGGGTAAATGCCCAGTCCAACGTTTTCTCCCAGACGACGCGGAGATGGCCCTGATCCTCGAGCTCGTCTAGAAAGCCCCACTCGCGGGTGAAAAGCATTGGAATGTCATTGCCGTCGTGGTATCGTCGGTGACGGGTGGGATCGCTGACAGGCTTGCTTGGATCGAGGCCGTACGCGAACATGAGATCCCCGGAGCCGTCTTCGCACACACATATAAGGTGCTTTGCTATCCCTTTGTAGACCTTGCCCGCCACATTATCAAGATAGCACGGATCGAAAAAGGCTTGCGTCTGACAAGGCATCCTTCGGAGGAGATGAGCAAGTCGGCGCATGGTATACCAGGCGAGGATATTGCTGGAGAGGTGGAAGGGGTAGTCGCTGGAGTCATCGTCTGCTGGCGTCTCATCCGTGCGGAACAGGCCTGTGTGCGCATCTTGTCTGGACAGCAAATCGAGAAAATTGCAGGAGAACGTTGAAGTACCCATGATAGACTTGACAAAGGCAGCGTGGGCAGGCTGATGCGTACCGGTGCCATGATTCTCGTCGAATTCGGCCAGTTGCAGGAACGGGTACAATTGGGTGTCAAGCTGGTACACCGTGCCATCCTTGGGCCGGCCGTTGACAAGATAGGATCGCCTCCAGAAGTGTGCGATTTTGCCGTCAAACTGCGCCTCGACCGTAGCAACTTTGAAGAGCCACACTAAGTGGCCTCTGAGTATTGCCGTCGCATGCTTGTCATACTTCAACGCCGTGTCTGTCTCAAAGATGTCATCCCACCCGCGCACAGAAATTTGGCTCAGGAGACGTAGCTGCCAGTAATTATCCCGGGGCCAGCCAAGCGGAAGAGCAACGTGGTCAGGGATGACGGCCCACGAGCTGACATCAGGCCTGTTGATGGACATGGAGCAGCAGCCGACGATATAGTTGATATTGGCGAAGACTATGGTGTCTTGAATAGTCTCGGGCCTACTTTCCGGGTCAACAGCAGCAGTAAGAGCCATCAAGTGTCGCTGCAAAGCCTTGCAAGGCTCAGCTTGTGTGTCATGGACAAGCAGTTCCCCGTCTGACAACTCCGGCATGCTGTCGTCGGCTGAGACGATATCTTCTGGCTTTAGGACACAGGTGAGTGTGACGATTTCCCCTGCTAGAACCTCGATTACCTGAGTATACGCGTGCTGGGCTTGGTGATCGAGGAGGCGGGACGGGGGATTGTAGTCTCTCCCCCAAGGTGGGAAGAGACGAGGATCTGCCTTAATCTGAGTGTCATTGGTGTTGTTACCAAATAGCACCTGGGCAGTGAGACGGGCACCGAGGCTGTGGTTCTCGATACTGGCTACCGAGGCGCCAGTCTCGTCGTCGCGGTGTACGATGACCTCGTTTGTGGCCTCCGGCATGGAGACCTCGCCCTGATCGGTCAACTGTCCATAGGAGGCACGCGATACAGCGAAAGACAAATCCAAAAGAACAGGGATGTGGCGAGTCTCGAGTCCGGTGTTTGTGACTTGGTGGGCTTGGATGATCCTCCCGTCATCTTGGACTTTCAGGACCGTCTGGACGAACAGCGTGGTTTGGGAGTCCTGATACTCGATCTGCACCTGGCTTCCACGACTTTGATTGATGTGAGTGATGACCACCACGTCATTCTCGACGCCGAGTCGCAGGCCCAGGCCACGCTGTTGGCTCTCCAGTCGCTTCTCCATGTGTTTTCGATACTCACGCACCGCCAGCGGGTCCTGGCGGTCCTTCTGCTCGAACTGAGGCCATGGCGTAGCAATCATCATGGCGTACTCTGGATTTTGGATCTTGGAGCTGATCTGGTAGATGCCACCCAGGGGATCGGCCGAGACTGAGACGCCATTGCTGCCGATATCGACCGTCTTCTTTCTGGGCCACTCCCCGGGCTGGAAGGTGCGTCGTTGACGTGGAATTGGGAGTGCCATTTTCTGGTATTTATTCCTTGATTCGGCGTATAAATGTTGAACGGGATGATACAGCGAGACAAGGGCACAAAGCGGCTGAGGATTGGAAGAATGGAGTGGAACGGCTGGACCTCGACCCATGGAAATACCGAAATAATCTCAAAAAAGGGCGCGCAACTTCACTAAAAGTAAATCCAAGGCCAGCCTGTTGTCCGTCTCTAGTCAAGTAGATTGTGAATGGGTGGTGTGTATGCGGCTCTCTCCAGGTTAGGGGCATGTGACGGGGTAGGCGTTCCACAAAACCGTGTCACACCCACCCACTGAGCCTGCGCGGGGCCTCAAGCTGACTTCCCGGTACACAGTGAGGTACAGAAATTTGTCTTATCGTACCAAACGCAATCAGCCGTGACCACAGACCGAGCGGGAATCGTGACACTCGGCTGTCCAATGCCGACAATGCGGGCTCCAGGTTTTGGGCCCACGATATCAACCACGGCCTCATAAGATGAATCGCATCGACGATTGGAGCAGCCTTAATGAAGGGATTGGGTTTCGATTAATCTCCTGCCGAAGTTCTGAAGCTCGCATTTGAATCCAGACCCTAGAAACAGAAGCTACGCCATCCGGACAATATTTGTTGACCTCTCTGTGAATTCTTTGTCGGCAGCCAGCCCCCTCTCTCACGTCCCCTACAATCTCACGGTATTTCTTCTGCTGTTCCAACAAGGATTAAGCGACAATCTGTCCGGGCCAACCGGAGCTTTTCGCTGGGACGCAGGGTGTGTCACAACTATCCTGGTGCTCGCTGATGAGGAGTTCAGTCAGCCCACAGCATTTTCGTGTCACTTGCACGGTTATCAGAGCATTCATTCTTACAGGATCAGTGCAGAGGAAAGAATTGGTGTTTGGGTTCACATGCAGCGTAGGGTTACCTAGAGTTCATTTTCCACGAGTGATAAGCGTGCATCAAATAGTGAGCGTACTTCCGATCCGTCTGAGCGGACGACCGTGGTCACCGTCAATCATTCTCTCGCACAACTTCTCTCCGTAGTCACTGGCGTCAGCATCGGCCCCATCATGTACGCCGGTAATCTTCGCGATGATCTTGGCGGCGAAGGCATCACCACTGGCGTTCAGGGCGGTTCGAAATCGGTCAATGAACCAGTCTATGGCCACGATGACGGCGTAGATGCTGCTCACAGGCACATGAATAGCACCACCTAGATGAGCAGGCACATCAGTATAAGATGCCAAGCGCGTAATGCTGTGTTTGGAGCTGTAGGTCACTCACAGATCATGACCACAAATACAAGAGCCGACCCCGGAATGGGAGAAGCTCCTATCGTGGAAAGCGTGGACAGCAAGGCGACAATCACGTAGTCTCCTGTAGACAGCGAGATTCCTTGGGTGACGGCCATGAATGTGACGGCTACTGGGAAGTACAGAGCCGTGCTGTGTCACTGTCTGATTAGCTACCACAAAAGAGCACAAGTGACGAACTCAAGTCGCGGGAAAATACGATACTCACCCATCCATATTGATCAGTACACCCAGGGGCACAACAAACTTGGTGACCACCATCGGCACATTTTGTTCGAGTACACATTCCATTGTGACGGGTAGCGTGGCAGCTGAGCTCCCAGATCCCCAGGCCTCCATCCACGCCGGGGCGATTCTCAGCAAGAAGGCATACGGATTTTCCCGGACCACAATCAGAAAGGAAGCTGAAATGACCACCCAAAGATGTATGGCCATGCCAGCCAAGCATGCGCCGATCAGCATGCCCAAGTTCGTGCCAATATCGCGGATGGGTAGGATGAACAGGTTTGGCAGAATCAGAAAAAAGACCCCGATTGGCGCCACGCGTAGAAGGAATACAACCGCCGCAGCAACGAGCTCCTCGACTTCTTTCACGACCTTGATGAAGATGGACGTCGGGCGCAGCAGGTAGCCGATGACGAGTGCTATGATCATGACCGACAGTAATCGTTGATCGGCGGCAATGGCCTCGACGATGTTCTCTGGTATCAGGCTCTCAAACACCTGCACAACGACCTCGTGCGGTGGCACCTCTGCTGTGGTGTCGACGCTTCCTGTCGCGGGGACCGCCTCAGGGTAGGTATCGGTAGTGTTGGCAGCCTCGACTTCTCCGGACATGACACTTTCCACGCGCACAAACATCCGCGACGACACAAAGGACGAGGCTATCGTGCTCTGGGCAATGGCCAACATCATGAACGACAGGTAGTAGCCCAATGTCCATTTGGCAATGTGAGCACCGTGTCCAGACATTTGCTTCAGACGCTGCACGGCGAGTATGAGCGAGGAGAGGATCAAGGGTACGACTTCAAAGTTGGCTAGAGGTCAGCTAGTTTTCAGTAATCGGAAGTGGGACTTTGGGTGCCACGGATAAAGAAGCACTGACCAATACATTTCAGAGCTCGAAGCCATAGTTCTCCAGGGATAGCGAGCAAAGCCCTTGCAGCATCCGGTACTTCATCTACTGTCGCTGCAACAGCAATACCCGTAGCCACAGCCAGGGCGGCGGCGATGACCATCTGGACCGCGGGCTTGGTAAGAGGGCGCCACCATGCGTGCTTCTGCGTCTTGCGCGATTCCGCATCTTGTTCGGGTGCCGGTGTAAGTATTGGCTGTGCCCCAGCTGTCTCTTTCACCACGGATGGCCTTCGTGATCCCTGCGGGCCTGGCAAGATGGTTGTCGCGGATGAGTCTCTTCTCCGATCGTATGGCAGTAGAATTCTGGGGGACAGATCTCCCGATGGCAAGTTTCTTCGGTTGTCGTTACTGATGGGGAGCTGGGCCTCAATGTCTCTGGTGGCTGGTGTCCCTGTCGTCGAGGAGGTACCAGTCAAGCTGCTTATGGAGGCCATGGTCTAGCAGATGAAGCCGTGGACAGATTTTGGTGCGTGGTGCAAACGATGTCGTTTAAGCCCAGCGGATAGAGTCTGGGGGCATTCATGGTATACACTTCAAATTAAGTCCACCGTGTACTCGATACCAAATATGGGCACATTGTGCAAAGTTCTGAGCGTCATAGCTGTCCTGCCCGTCATGACTGGCATATACCGGCACATGCTATAATATCAAACCGCAGCGTAGCATTCAAGCTCTAGCTGTCGATTCACTCACCACCGCCCGGGAGAAGCACCCAGCCGTCGCCAAGCTGAACAAGCCTCGATCTCGGGTGGTTCCATGGCCTGGTGCCCTCGCATCAGATGCTGCATGCCACGCTGGGGTCCATCCATCCTGGCGATCCTGGTCACGGGTCTAACCATCCGTTCCGTGGAAAATGTTGTGCAGAGGCCCGGGGCCTGCAGGCGATCAAAGTTGGTCCCCCAATGCTGTTACTTCGCCGCAGGGGATCGCCCACGGGAATCGGACGGCTTGCGCGAAATCGGGAACAAAATCCGAATTGGAGTCGTGAAAGTTCCGTGTACTGTGTGTGTGTAGCTGCTCGACAGAGTATACCAGAGACTGTGCGTTGCATTGCTGAAGCGTTCTGCTTTGACACACACACGACTGTCAGCGTGCATGACCGCGCCAGACCTGCAAATACTACGCCTAACTCTTCGTGCTCCTAGAGTGCGGGCTTTTTGTTTGCCTGCTGCGTGAATCAATACCTTGCAGTCAGTTGACAAGTATGTAATCCGGCCACGTTGGCATACCAAGCTGCACGGTGAAGCTTGGTCTATGCGCTAACACGACGCGCGAAAAAGACTCATAGAAAAGCTGATTCAAGAGTATCCAATTCCTGCTTTCACATATAAAGACAGTCGCCGGATCCTGCTCGGTTGAGCATTCTTCGGGCCTCGGGCTTCGTCTGGCGGCCGCGATGCACCACTGAAGAAGGGGGAGGCCTGCCTCGGGACGAATCTAGATCAGATGAAGCGAGATTCATGTGTCTGCTGCGCTGCGAATGGGCGAGGAGCGCATGTCTCTCAGTGTCAACATCTCAATGACAACAGCGGGTCGCTCCTCAAGTCGCCCTCCTTCCCCGACACAACAGAAATGGAAAGCCCAGTGTGGCCAGGTCCTTGCCCTGGGGCTTGCTCTCGCCCCACTCCCCTGGCACCCTCTCGACTTCCTTCTCCATAGTCCACTTGGGACTGACGTCGACATCCACAAAGCCAGTCTCCTTCATGAGCGCCGCAAACCACTTTGCATCGATGCCATGTCTTTCCACACCAAACATCTTGCTCTCCGGATGGAACTTCCTCGCATCTGGTCCGAAGTCCTCAAAGTCCGTCAGGGCAACTTCGCCGCCGGGTTTCAAGCAGCCCAGCATTGTCTTGAGCAAAGCTGCGAGGTCGGCGATGTGGTGTAGCACCAGGTGCGAGGTAATCAAGTCGTACTTTGCCCGCCGCCCGTCAGGCACAGAAGGGTCCGCGGGCGGCAAGCGCGTGTCCTCCGGATCTTCCAGCATGATGCACAGCGGCTGTATCTTCTGGCCCAGACTCTCATTCTCAGGCCGCGCGAGCTTCTTCTCCAGCGCGTCTACCATGCCTTCAGCGGCGTCGATGGCCAGGATGGAAGAAACATGAGGTGCCAGGCGCAGGGTGAGCAAGCCCGTGCCGCAGCCGATTTCGAGAACTCGGGCGCTTTTCAATGAGGAAGAGGGAAACGCTGTCAAGAGTGCGTGCAGTGCTCCATCCGAGGCACGATGAACGTCAGGGTTGGCATCCCATGCTGCCGCCTCGGCATTGAATCGGTCGTTTCCAGACATTGCTGGCGGAGAAGTGGCTGATGGAGAAGAGGATGATCAGTGAAAGAAGGCCGTTGTCGTTGAACTGTTGTGTAGGTAGCAGATCCGTTGTGTGTGCCGCCCATGTGAAATATGTACAGTAATGGTGTTGTGAAGATATTGCGGAGTCGTTGACGTGATCATTGATGGGCAATGCTATCAACAGGACCCACCCAAGCCGGACACTACCTACCTAGGTACTTAGTAGGTATCCACTGACACTCTTGCCGCTAGACTGGGCTGGGCGCTCCCTGGTAGGCTTCTGCCGCTGCATTGTCTAGGCGGTGCCGCCCTAGGGCTTCTATTACCACCAAACTGCGCGGTAACGACCCGCCCCCTTCCCATCCACCATCCATTTCAGAAATGCATTATATTGATGCCCCATGACAAACAGACCCACTTCGATTCTCTGGAATGGATACATCATGTTTCTCGTTTACAAGCAGAATACGCATATTTGGGGCATTTGTCAAACCCAGGCTACTCTGTAGTAGCCCTGGATTAACTGTGAGAGTTCATCACAGATGCGCAGGTTGAACTCACACATACCCATATATATGTAGAGTGCATGCTCGATATGATTGTCCCAGTGACCATCTTAAACTCTCAGGTACCTAAGTAGACATTGAGCTTGTGCTTGGCTTGTTCATGAGCTCAATCGCTTTGCCTGGCAACGGCACAAACACTCAAGCCAGGTGGGTTGGCCAGTCAAAAACAATGAAGTTGTGAGACCCAGTCCCTGAGTTCAATATGCTCTACAAAGTAGAGTGCATCTGGATCTTTCTTGTATCTATTCGAGTTCCTTTCATTGCCTGCGCTTCCGAGATTGTCAACTCCTAGCCTTTGTTGGTTGCCTGCGGGTGCATTTCAAAGTTTGTGTGTTGCTCGAGTATCCGCCGTATGTACTTGTCCATCGAACCATCATGGAAGACCTCGACCGTCCCCCAGGCCGTCCAACGAGGTCCGATGTTCCCATTGACCTCACCGCCGAGGAAACAGCTGGGTTCCAGATGCTCTTCGACTACACCTACGAAGTACCCTCTCATCCTCCCACACCACAGCCACAGCCACACCACGTCCTGTCAGACACGTCCCACGTCTCCCAACAAGAACTCGACCACCAGGAAGACACAGAGATGGATGTTTCTGATGATTCTCCCGAAGTTGCACCAGAGTGCCGACCCGGTGTGTGCGACCCGCCAACATCCCGAGAGGACGACGTGTTGCCAGCTCCCTGGTCACCACTCTACGAAGATCACCTTGTCGACGACCGCTACTTCTCGTCTATTCAGGAAGAAACTCTAGAGCATCTTGACTGGTTCAATGCGCAGCCGTGGCAGTTGAACGAGCCTGCTTCCGTTTCGCCGACGCCTATCCCGACAACGAACCCACCGAGTCCCTTGAAGATGTCCGTCGCCCACAACCCTCACGCCATCGCTCGCGGCCCTCCTCGCGTTTTCCACGTCCGCTGTGTGCCTACTCCATACGACCTGCAGCTGTCCACGCCGGGCAAGCTCGAGGATATCGTTGGTGTTTGCAAGCAGGGTCTGAAGGAAATCGGCAGATCCACCGTCGGTGATATTGTCGAGTGGCGCAAGGAGCTTAGCCACATCTTCTAGAAGAAGATCCTGGTACTCAACCAACACCTGATGCCGCAGGACGAGTCTTTCTGCCAACAGGTGCTGCACCAGCTTGGGCGGAGTCACATTTTCATTGTAGACCTGTGGCCGGGTCACAAATTGTGGAGAGACATGACCATCATGACGGGATGGAACGAACACGCCAGCTCACTGTTACGCCTCAAGCACTGTAAGTCCTCTTTCGCATCATCGTCCACCAGTGACAGCGCTCTGATGGTCTGAGGGAAAATTGCTCAATGCTGATCGATCTGCACACCCAGGGATGTCCCAGCCTCGCCCAGGAGCCACCTGGCGAGAGACGATGCACTTCAAAAAGACAGCCTTCGATAGAATCGTGCCCTGGATCTCACGGGCGCAGCTCGTTGCCTTGTGCATCGTCGTCAGGAGGGGCCATCCCGAGGATGGATACACAGTCGACCTGCAGGGGGAGCCTCAGCCAATGTCCCGCGTAGCAGCCAGATCATCCGAGAACGCGGCCCGGAAGAAGATGGACTTGATCGCTCAGTGTCAACTCCAGTACCTGGTGGACAGCAGCGAGGAAAGCCCACAGCCTTGCCAGTACTGGGACGGGTTTGAGCAGGCACGGCTGAACGGCGAAGTCGAGGTGTGGGACGACAAGACCGGGCTGGCGTTCAAGGCGGAGGATCTTGCTGCGAAGGCCTCGTACGAGAGGAAGCCCAAGGAGGAAGCAAAGACCAAGGAGAAGCCAGCGGCTTCCAGGGTGGAGGGAAGAGTGCAACAACTGGAGGCAGAAGTGATGGAGCTTCACGACTACATTAGCCTCATGGCTCAGCGGCTTTTCGTTGAACTGGAAGGTGTTCCCACCCCGCCATGGGTGACCTCTCAGAGGAGATGGCAAGTTTGAGCAGGTAGTTACTTCCTCTACCAATACGTGCGGGCCAGCTGCCAGAGGCTCAGAGAATTCCAGCAGGATGCGCACCCACAGGGCCGTGATTCATTGCTCTCAGTGGGAATATCCGTGTTGCTAGCGTAGAATGCAATAGTGACCTTCTGAATCACTCGCGTCTCTGAACTTCGACTTTCCTAAAAGGAGACAATGATGCCCAGCCGGCATTCCTAATAATAACCCTCGAAGGTGTCGGTTTGGTTGGCTCCCACCGCCTTGACGGCGTCGGCAACAGGGTCCTGCCCTCCCACCACATCGAAGGCGAGTCCAATCGTGGTTGGCTCATTGATGCACGCCAGAATAACGCTGGCGATATCCGCCCTCGTGACCATCTGCCCCAAGTGCACCTTTCCCGCGCTCACAATCTCGACACCCGGCTCGTTGCTCAGCCCGCCCGGCCTGACCATGGTGTACTCCAAACCGCGCTTGTCGTTGCCCGTGCGAAGCTCCTTGTCGGCCTTGAACTTGGCCTCCAGGAAGTGCCCAATACCCTTCCAGATCATCTCGCTCCGTTTCTTGTCGTCGTCGTTGTACCACTCCGGGACAGGCTTGTGCTCCCGGTCGCGGATGTCCAGGGCACTGATGCTGATGAGTCTCTTCCCACAGTCGCCCGCATTCGACGCGATGGCCAGGGCATCAAAAACCTTGACAGCGCCCTGGTGGTCGACAGCGTCAATGCGATCTGGCGTTGACGTGTAGCCTGCGCCCGCTGCCCAAATGACCACGGCCGGCTTCACGCGACTCAGCGTGGTCAGGAGCTCGGAGACGGAAGCCTTTTCAACGTCCTGGATCACTGGGAAAGCCCCCAGCTTCTCAATGTCCGAGACCTGGTCGGGGTTCCGGATGAGACTGTGAACTGTGAAGGTCGATGGCTCCTTGGCAGCCACGAGTTGTTTGGTGATGAGCTGGGCAAGTTGCCCATGGCCGCCAATCACGAGGACTACTGGCATGTTCGAGACGGCTCCTGTGAATTTGCTGATCTCGGATCTGGTGTACCTAGGTAGCAGATGCAATGCAAAAGACGCACCTGGGAACTGATGCTGCAGCGAGTACGGAAGGATGTTCTGACGTTGGGAATGGAGACTTCATATATAAAGTTGCCGCAGAGCCTCAGCTTAGCTCGCACAGTGCGGATCATAGGGAGTACCAGCAATTTTGGGACAGGGTGGACAACAAAAATAGCCGTGCGGCGCACAGTAACGAAGGTGGTGGAGAACATCCCTGTAGCGGCCACGGGCAATTGACGTCGGCCGAAGATTATTACGACTTTCCTGCTGTGGCTTCATATCAACTCGACTGCTTCCAAGGTTGCTACTTGCAGCGTCCTACCTAGGCACACCACCCACGAATGTCTTTACAAAATCAAACACTCTAGAGCATGAATAGAAACCCATCGTTACGGACATCCGACTGTCCTCGACCGCCTCTCACAGAACAGGCATACTAGCCTCCAGCATAACGACTCATCCACGGCGACTTTGTCACAAAGGTAGCCGAGCAGTCCACCATCCAGATGATCGGATGCCGCCCTCGACACTATCCCATGGCATCGACGCCAATATGTGAGCCTGGAAGAAGAAGAAGGGCACGTCTCTCCATCTGAGGAGCACTTACACAGCTGGGCAAGTCACAGCACACACTGAGACAGCCTATCAACGGCGTGCCCGGCATCACCGCCATGTAAGATATTGGGAGGTCGACAGAGCTGTAAGCTCCATGTCGCGATTCCAGCCGTGACCCATCACTTCAGCACACCTTCAGAGAAAGCAAAGACACTTTCGGCGAACAAGTATCATTAGGCAACTTTGAAGCCCCGGAAGTCACGATCAAGTCGTCTGCACTAGGACATGCTTTTCAAGTATGGAAACGCTGGAAATGGATTAAACTCGCGGTGGATTGTTGATGTTTCCATCTAGTGGTAACTGGTACATATTCAGCTTCCGAGCCGCGCCTCCTCCGCGAAGCAGAAGCTGGGCTCTCCATCAAGCTGACAGGGTGTGTGCCGCCTGTCCCGGCCGTCTAGGTATAATGCTTGCCTTGCTGGCTCATCATATCGCCCGATCGCAGACCATTCCCCACTTAAAGAGCCTGGTGTGCCGCGGCTCCCGCCGCCTCCTCACCAGCACCAGCAGCCTCCTCGCCGTTGGCAGCCTCCTCTTTGTTTCCAGCAGCCTCCTCGCCGTTGGCAGCGGCTTCCTCGCCGTTGGCAGCGGCTTCCTCGCCGTTGGCAGCCTCCTCTTTGTTGCCAGCAGCCTCCTCGCCGTTGGCAGCGGCTTCCTCGCCGTTGGCAGCCTCCTCCTCGTTCTTGGCAGCCTCCTCGTTGTTGGCAGCCTCCTCCTCGTTGGCGGCAGCCTCCTCCTCAGCAGCTGCGGCTTCGTCGGCGGCAGCGTCGTCGGCGGCAGCATCGCCTCCCGCAGCAGCGATGGCGTCGTCAACGGCAGTTTGGGCCTCGGCCAGCGCGTCGGAAGCCGTCTGGAGTGCGGCGAGCGCATCACCTGCGGCGGCATCGGCAGCTGCGTTCTCTTCAGCGTTGGCATCCTCTGCGTTGGCATCCTCTGCGTTGGCAGCCTCCTCTTCGTTGGCAGCCTCCTCTCCGTTGGCAGCCTCCTCTTCGTTGGCAGCCTCCTCTCCACCAGCGGCAGCGGCCTCCTCGGCGGCTTTGGCGGCGTCAGCAGCGGCCTGCTCCTCGGCAGCGGCGGCCTCCTCTTCGGCGTTGTTTCCCTTGCCCTGGCCCTGACCGGTCAGTGCTGACAGCGCGTCTGTTGATGATGTTAGCTATCTCAGGCGTGCCATGGTCATGCTGTGCGAGACATACCAAGGAAGTTGCGGCCCTGCAGACGAGCCTCCAACCCATGCTCATGACGGGCGCGAACGATAGGTCCTGCCTGAGCGACAGTGAGCAGGGTAAAGATGGCGGCGGTGGAGAACTTCATTTTGAATCGAAAAGAAGATGAATCTATAGAAAAGTTGGTAGTTGAAATGAAGGCTGTAATGAAAGTTGATTGAGCCGGCTCAGAGAAAGTAAGTGATTAGTTGGTTGAATGGAAAGTGGTTGTTTGTTGAAAATCCATTATTATTCCAGACACAGATGCTCATGCTCTTATATAATGCAACTCAAGACGGTCGTCGTTCGACTCTTGGACAACAAGCTTCTGGACTTATCGCCAAGAACGTGTTGCCCAGCCTCGCCTCGCACGCCAAAGGGGCGTGGAGTTTGGACTGCGTTCGGTCCGGAGCAAGCCAAGCGACGTCCAAGACGGGCCCCTGGGAAAGTCACTGTCTGCGATCTGCAACACGTACATATCGAGTCAGAGAAGTTTGAGTATCTGTCCCAGCCCACGGGAACAGTGGTTATCTAAGTTGTCCCCCTGAGCTTACTGCGCAGGCTGTAGCACGCTGTTTGTCGTCTTCAGCAACTCCAGCCGAAGCAATTGTATTTTGTGGGATTATACTGCTCCACCGGGTGTGTCTTGGTGAAGGCGGAGCGCATACGTGCGAGAAAAGACCACACACAATACACTATCCCCTGACAGAGGGCCCCTTTGGACGATATTCCAGTGCTATACACCCCCAGAGATGTAACCAACTTACCAAGTCCTTCCTGGAACTTCACATTGTGGTTAAAAGCGCCTGCTGACAGCATGAAACTCTCGGTCACAAGTAAAATTGTGCTTCCTGAATCCAGTTTACCGCCCTGTGGAAGGCTTGGCCCTGCAAGGCAGTGTCCCATAACATTAAAAACCCGGTTGGACGCGCCCAGCGATTCCCGTACGCGGGAAACAATCCCCATGCCTGCCATGTCTCAGATTGTCCATGATCGCCGTGAACACTGCAGTAAAACTGAACATCATACCATTGGCATCATGGGAAAGCTCGTCGTGACGACGCTGGCAAAGACAATTTGTGGTTTGTGGCAATTCGCAAAGCATGGAAAGCAACGTTTAGTCCTCAATTAGGGGCAGGGCGTCGAAGTCACCAGCCCTTGGCCCTTGGGTGGCAGGCGCTAACTTCACGGATGTTTATACATAATTACTTCTTATTATAGATGCCCAGGTGATCATCGCGGGTGAGCATCCAGTCGACTGGGTACCGGTGGTCTTCCCGCGGATCTACTGATCATCTTGGAAGATTCGCGAATACCATGTCACCATGTGCTAATGAACATTGGCTCCCATGGCGCGGCCCGGAAATAGATGACCCTGTATGATTGTCGAACCCAAGTTCTTCTTGGTGTGCAACGAGAAACGTAATGAGCTGGTATTGGCTTGCGTGAAGAAGCACCGACAGTTGCAAGGAGTCGATACCAATCATGCCATAACTAAGAGTAATTAGCCATCCAGGAGGTCTGGCACGGACAAGAATTGAGATATGCAAGGTATAGTCTACGCTCGAGCTCTGTCTGCACGTACTTTGACACTTCGCTTCAAGGCTTGACCAAACATACAACATACCTTGGCAAATAACACAAGAGCTGGAACGTTTCTGGCTCTGATTGCGTACCATGAGGGCAAGGAGCAATGGTTTGAGTGCACATCCAATCGCAAGTATGCAGCTTGAGTCGTTGACGAACCACTACAACGTAGGTATGAGCGTCAATAACTACACAGCAACTTTTCATGTCCTTGCCCCAGCCCAGTCAAATTGGCTGGCTTCCAGGGTTGTCATCTAGGTATATCACGGGGGCATGTTACCACGCTTCATACTTGTATCCTATGCTGAGCCCTCGAGAACCTCAAGCAGCAAATAGGCATTCATCGCACAAGTTGATGGAGAACACGAAGGTAGAGTGACGACAATAGCAGAGGCTGGGCAAGCAAGCTTCACCACTTGCGCACGGCTCGAGCCCATGTTGGCTCCTGAAGGAGACACAGCTGATGTCGTTTCAAATTTCCAGGTAGAGGCGCCCATCTTGAAGGTTGGGCCACAGTACCTGGGCGAAGAAACGCATTAGACTCCTCGCTATATCCCAGGGAACTTCTCACGTAGGCCACGTTTTCCCCCCAGTAACCTCTGTTCTGCATGAAATCCCAACGACAGATGAAGATCAGTAGAGTCATTTCCAAGTGGCTGTAGCAACAACATTCGACGATGATGTTCATTGCTAGACTACCAGGGTTCGCAGGGGTACTGCCGTTGCTCATTCCGGAGCCATTGGCAAACAATGCTAACCATCTCAAATGATCAGATGATCAGATGATCAGATGGTGGAGCTGTCTTGGAAAGCGGTTATCCCGCGCCGGTTTAGGCTCTAGAGCTAGTGGGTATTGTGAATCGTATATCTATACAATGGTTGACATGCTTGTGGCCTTGAAATGCTCTATAATTCGTATTAGTGCTGAACGTGACAGTAGCGATGGGCGTGACAAGCGGGTCGACAGTAAATATACGAAGCACTCAGGATGATGGAAAGGCCTTAGTTCGCATGTGTGAACGCGAGCCTGACTGCGCGGTATAGTTGAGACCACAGGTTTGCCCCTCGTTGTGTAGTTGGGAATATTTCTGATCCACTCGTTCAATGTCCAGCCCAGACAGTCCTTAAGTGGGCAGATACAATCTGGTATTTGATCGTTGGCGAGGGTGTGTCGCGCTAGCTCTGGGTGCCGTAGCCCGTGATCACCAGGGGTCCAGGGGCCCCACGAGCTGACCCAAGCTCCCATCGAAACCACTGTGCACACGTAAATGCAAGATCACGCAGTGTACAAAGTCTATATACCATCTTCCTGTGATTTGCGCGTGGCCGGCACGGGGGTACGAACTATCCCTGAGCAGCTCATGTCTATGATGAGATGAGATGCGGCTTCAGGCAATGCGATGACAGTCTCGGCACGTGCGCTTCTTCACCATCCGATTGTGTTCCCGGGGAGAGTTCGTCCCACCATTGCTTCTCGGCGAACATTAAGCTTTCGCAAGGTCCATAGACTTGACTGCCTACTACTGATGGCGTTCAAAGTGACCGCTTAATGTACAATAAGACCAGAATGCAAATTGGGTATCTTAAAAACGGAATGCAAAGCCAAAAACTCAGGTACGGGGCAAGGCAGGTCGTCATCTGTCCAGGCGTTCCCGCATGCCCTTGGTCCGTAGTGTCATTTTACCAAACTCATCGTCACGCAACGCGCCGAAGCCTGCAGAAACGGGAGTCTTGTCCTCCCGGTCACCATCTGCCTTGGCGTCAGCGGCACCCACTAGACCATGCATTTTGCGTCTGAGGGCGTCGTCGCCGCGCGCATCGCTGTCCACGCTACCACGTCGGCTGGACGCCAAGCTGCCCGTGTCGTCCGCAAGGCTGATGCCTCTACTTCGCATGATTCCAGCCCGTAGGCCCCTCACGCCCCCCTTTTTGCGCTCGGGAAGGTCGTCACTACCCGCGCTGCAAACATACAGAAGATACTTAAGGTTCGGCAAGGTGTGGCGAATGTCCATGACTTTGAGGCCTTGCGCCGCACACAAGGCTTCGATGTCTTTGTTAAGGATGAACCATCCGTAATCGAAACGGAATTGTGCAGCCGAACCGCCTCGTGGGATATACAGTGGAAAGTCGCGGATGGGGTCCTTCAGAATGGAGATGGCATCGGTAATATAGCTGCGGCTGCCAAAGTAGGTGATCTTGTAGGGCAGCGGCACGGCGAGGTATAGCGAAAGGTGGGAGGTCAACAGAGCGACGTGGCCCAGAGCAGCAGACAAGGCGTCTTGTTGGGCATTGGTGAGCATGGAGCCACCGTAGTCCTCGGCGTTGGGAAGATGGACGCCGCGGATCTGAAACTGGAGAGGCTTGCCGTCGGGCAGGGGATCGATCTTAAAGATGGTATTGAGGTCCTCGCAAATTCGACGGCGCTGACCGCGAATGTCTTCCTTGAGCTTATTACACTGAGTCTTGTTGGTATTCAGCTTGTCCCGGGCGTTATCCATTTCTTCGTTCGTCTTCGCCATGAGCTCGCGGCCCTCAACAATCATATGGCGACGCTCTTGGATGGAGGTAGACACCTTTTGAATCTGATCACGCGTGTTGTTGACGGCTTTTTGTTCCATGGCCACATACTTGCTTGTCAAGTCCAGTCTGTCCTGGGCCGCGTGGAGTTGCAGGCGCTCATCTGGGTGAGCAGCGATCAGATCATTGATCTGCTTCTTGAGCATATCCTGTGTGGCCAGCGCGTCTTGGATCGAGTGCTCCAGGTTGGAAAGCCGCATGAGAGCATTGTACGAGGAAGTCGGCTGGGCCGTGCCCTGGCGAGGAGAGAAGGACGGGGCGGGGATATCGAGGGTATAGACGCCATCTACAAGGTGGAAGACGAGGCAGTTCGGAGGGAAGTGGGCGCCAATTAGGGTGCCGAGGTAGTGCAGGCGGCGCAAGTCGATCAGCTCCTGCAGATGGAGAGACCAGATGCCGGATCTCTGCGCCCAGACTTTGACAGTGAGCTCGTGGGATCGTAGGAGGACGGGGTCGAGGGCGCGGGACAGCTCGAATAAACGAAAGTCGAAATTCTAGTGATCAGGAAGACAAGCAGGGTCAGCATACTGCGGAGTGGAAGGTAGGCAGGTAGGTGGTGCCCCACTCACGGCTGAGCGCTCGCCTGTCTCGCTAATGTAGACAGGCTCGTCTTCTCCGTCGACGTGAAGCGAGAAGAATACGTCGGCAACTCTCTTGTCGATGGAGGCTTCCAAGTACTTCTGTCTTGTCAAAGGCGTGGCGTTGCCCAGATTGGTACTCCGGCGCCGCGCGCTGGTGGGACGAAGGACGAGGTTCTCTGACGAAGCGGAATGTTGGAGAGGTTGGTGAGCCGACTCACGGAGAGCTTCGACCTTGGCTGGCGAGTGCTTAACGGCCGAGTCATCGACAGCTCTTCGCTGGGGGCGGTCGAAGGTGAGGTTTCGCAGAAAGATGCCCTGGAGGTGGCGGATCTTGCGATTTTGCGGAAGGAGGACCGGTCGGGTGGCCAAGGACTCGGCCATTGCGGCAGGGGGGTGGGGGGAGAAGCCACCTGGCAGAGAGCTGTGGTGGACAGCTGCTGGTCACAGCTTCAGTGATGTGGAATGGTCATTCGGGATGCTTGTTGGGGCCAGTTGGGCCTTGTGTGCTGTCTTTGCTGGCAGTCTGCAGACTCCTCGCTGGTGAGGCTTTTTGGTGGTGGTGACGGGGGTCTAATTGCGCACTGTCCACTGGGGTGGTTTGAGGCTCAAATTGGTCCAATGAGATGAGCAAGTCAGTGTGGGGTACAGGGATATGCCCTGGTCAGCCGTCCGTCTCTATGGAGAGCCCTGCACTTGTGCTGACAAGGATTCTCCTGAAGAATGCAATCTGCCCTGAGTATCCATGATAATACACACCTTCATCGGCCGTAGGTACTATGTAGGTAGTGAATGTCTTCTCAATTGCTTGACAATGGATATCTTGGGTGTGGGCACTGTAGATTCTCAAGCCAGTTATAATCGCTTCAATTGACCGCATACCCTTCTGGCTTGCCAGTGGGAACAGACCTCAGATCTCGCAGATGGCAAAACTCTATCCATACTTAGTATTTAGGGACAGGTACCGCCACAGTAGTGCAGAGTCAAGTGGCTGTGGTTATATGGCTCAAAGTACAGTAATTAGCAGATATCTGCTATCCTACCAAGATCAAATGCCGGGAGCTATGCGCAGATTCAACCGCGGCTTTCTACCGCGCCCGCGGGCCGCTTCCACTTTCCGTAGCGTCATGACATCATGGCGATATTGCGCTATTATAGCTGTAGCAGAGCTACCTAGTACCTAGGTAGAGGTGAGGCCTGCACCCTCATTGCTCTGCACAACTTTCGTCCAGACTGCCTACTCCACATCCATTGCCCATTTCAACTCGACTCCCAACCGCCAAAAGCTCAAAGACAACCTCATCCAAAATGGCCGCCAGTATTTTGGACGCGACTCGTAACTACGTGAGCTGAATCTAACTTCCCTTCTCCCTTTGAAAGCAACCGAACGACAAGCTAATGAGCACCACCAACGACACCTAGTCCCTCTACACGATCCCCGCCGCGTGGGTTCTGTCTATCGCTCCACACCTGTATGCCGCCTCTCTCGGCGGCAAGGGCTTCGACAACCGCTCTCCGCGCACCTACACATCGTCGTTGCAGTCCAACCAGACACTCGATGCCGCCACCAAGCAGCGCATCATCCGTGCCGAGGGCGCCCAGCAGAACGGCTTCGAGAATGTAGGGCTTTTCGCTTCTGCTGTAGTGGCCGCCAACAGTAAGTCGGGACTTCTCCGCTGGAAATTCGCGTTTTCTTTTGCAAGGGAGAAAGATCAGGACTGACCCCGAAACTGCAAATCAGTTGCCAAGGTGGACAACTGGACCCTGAACATTCTGAGCGGAAGCTACCTTGTCAGTCGTGCTGTCTACAACATGATCTACATCAACAACGAAAGCGAGGGCCTTGCCGGTGCGAGAACTGCTACGTTCCTTGGTGGAGTTGGGGTCATCTTCACCCTGTTCATCAAGGCCGGCAATGCCCTTCGTGACCACTTGTAATTGACTGCGCATAAGTAGCGACTGTTCGGCACAGAAGGGGAGGGTGTGCAACTGCAAGGATTATGGGACTATAGTCCAAGAAATATCGCAAAAACATCTAGTACCTGCTCAGCAAAACCTACCGTTCATGCAAGTGATGCCGTGGTGGTCAGATATGTTTTTTTTCGTGGTAATGCCCGTTTTTTATGGCATGGGTATAGTAGACCAGTTCACAGAAATTTGGCGTAACCACCTAGTGCATGGGCTGTCCCAGCAGTGCGCAGTTATCGGTAAGTCTTGAAATATCCGTCGACATTGTGCACCGGGTGCTGGCGTGCAGGCCGGCGTCAAAGCGGAACTCGAGTGCTTCCAGCCGATAATTTATGGCCGTCTGAAAGCTGAACAGCTGTTGGCACATGAACTCCCGGGAGGCTCACCACCATGACCATCTCCTACCCAGCCCCCAGATGCTCGGAAGATAATATGCAAGCATGCCCAGGACCAGATACTTTATGTTCGGTCGCCAGTCTACCACCACCTTTCCTGTCGCCCGGACCGTGACCCCCTTCCACGCGAACTCTTCCTTGCGCTCTGCCAACTTCACCATCGCCTCTCCCAAATCTGCAAACGACACGACAAACGATTTTCTGTCCAACTCCGTAGTAAGCATGTGGCCCGTAGGCTCCGTTCCCGGCATGATTCCGGGAGGCTGCGCAAAGATGGCCTCGAGCAAGTCCGGGTCGTTTGTCCTGCAGTCGGTATAGAGCGCCTCGGCTTTCTCCAGATCGGCGTATAGATAGTACAAGGCTGCGCCGACAATAGCGGGAGGATGTGGGAAGTTCGGGTTGAGCGCGCCGGAGGACAGCATCACAACCGTGGGGCGGTGCCAAGGCTGCTGCTGCTCTCCTCCTGCTGGTGGGTTCGCGGCCGCCCCGTCACGCAGAGACTTGAGGGCGGAGATGATCGCCGCAGCGGTGTCCAGTGCAATGGTCATGCCGGGCTCGGAGTAGTTGGTGGCGATGCATGAGTAGATGCGCGTGGCGTTGCGCAGCGCCGCGGAGAGCGAGGCCTGTGAGCTGATGGTGCCCTCGATGATAGTGACGCCTGCGGCATGCTCGAGTTCTGGTAGGAGCGCAAGCAGTTTACCCTTGGAACGCACAAGGATTCTGACCTCGTCCGCGGTGTTGCTCTCACGATCACCCTCTGGGCTGGGCTTCTGTTGGTTCTTGAGAAGGGCTCGGATGACAGCCGAGCCGGTGCTGCCCGTGCCGCCAAGCACGGTGTGAACAGCCATGATCCGGACGCGTGGTTGAAAACCGCAGGCTCGAGGGAAACAATACAAAATCCAGTTGCGATGATTGAGCGCCGGAAAATGTTTTGAGTTGCAAGAGGTCATGGAAATCAAATTCGATTTTGGTGCCTGAAAGGTATGATGCCATAGGTCTCGCCGTCTCGGTGCTCGCTCACAGCCGAAGTCCGAAATCCTCCGTGGACAATGGACATCATCAACCCCGGCCTCGCCTTCTTATTAGCGCAGCGTGCTTCGGCCGAGAGCACACCATGAATTTACACAGCTCGGACGTAGACATTGCCGTCTGCGTGCAATTCTCTCATTGGATCAGCCGGTCGATTATAGTGTAGTGCGTCAACTTATGGAACGCAACCCCTGAGCCGCCCATCTAACTTGCAGCCAACTTGAAGCTGGCACCACCACCAGCGCTGACCACCACAAGCTATAATCCCCATCACGCCACAGACCTTTCCAGGTACAGAAATTACACCCGCTTCGTCAACTTGCATATCAACCCCTTCTGCCTTGGAAACCAACTGCCGGTGACAACCCATTCCCTCTCAGGATCCGCAAGTGATATCTCGTATCGTCCCACCAGCGTCGCCACAATCTTATACACCTCCATATTGGCCAAGTTCCTGCCAATGCACACCCTGGAGCCACCGCCAAAGGCCAAATCACTCGCATTGAATAGTCGCAGTCGCTCACGGAACGCATCTTCGCTCTCCCCGTCACTGCGCAGCCAGCGCTCCGGGCGAAAGCTGTCCGCGTCCGGACCCCATATGGACTTGTTACGGCCCACTACGTACGGATTGATGCCGACGGCCGTGCCGGGGGGTACGATGCTACCATCAGGCAGCGTAAGACCAGATGCAGGTACATAGCGCTCCAGGAGCATACATACACCCGGATGCATGCGCATGGCCTCGCGGACGACGGCTTCCAGGTCTGTCATAGATCTTATGTCAGTGCATGATAACCAAAAGTGAACGGGCTGGCCTCGACTCACAAGGCAATGCTCGTGCATCATTGTACGGGGCCACTTTGCCGAAGCCGGCAGCGACTACTTCCTGCTCCAGTTTTTTGTACACTTCTGGGGTTCGTAGAGCATAGTAGAACAGCCCACGGATGGTGATAGCAGTGGTGTCAGCTCCGGCCAGCAAGTTCACCAGCAGATATCCCATGATAATTCCATCATCCACTAGTTCGGGGTGCGTATTCTTGGCGTTTAGGAAGTGCTGAAGGAAGTCGGGCACGGCGCTGTTGAAATTTGTGTCTTTGCCCTGGGCCCGGGTGCCAAGGTGTTCTGCGGCGATGCGGGTGACGTTGCCCAGGTTTGGAGGGCCAATTCGCACCACCGGATTCTTGTCCAGTACGAAGTCGAGAAGAGGCATCTGTCCAACCGCCGCGAAGTAATCCAGGGCCTTGTCTGCCGTTGCAATGGTCTTGTCGTGATCCCGACCAGTATCCATGTAGCCGAAACGTTGTGAGAAGGAAGCGGCCCCGTTCATATCCCAGGAGTCTGATTTGATGGGCTTTCTGTGAGTTCTTGGTCCCGGGCACTGGATTCAGAGAGGGAGGGAAGCATACAGAATCCAATCCATTCGCCCAGGTCGCACGCCTGGTTTCCTTCTCCGGTGAACCGGGTCTCCAGCTGGCCACAGAAGTCTTCAATGACAGAGTCCATCAACGGCTCCAATGTCAAACACGAGCCCAAGGAATAATACTTCACCATGGGACGTTTCATTCTGGCGTGCTCAGCTTGGTCTGTCACACTGAACAAGTGGTAGGTGATTTTGCCATTGATGATGCTGCTGTTGTTTTGGTAGAACTCGGTCTTTGCTGACAGGTCAGTATTCCCTTAGGATACATTGGTCATTGGTCACGAATGGGGCAACGTTTGGCTGACCTTTTTCCACTTGCCATCTGTACTGTACAGTGTCTTGGAGAGTTCGGGGACATCGAGATCCAGATGATTGGGACCGATTCGAAGAGTAGGGCCATACTTTTCGTGAAGACTTTTGACCCTGACGTGGTAGTCTCCCCGGCGTACCGCGAAGAATCGCCAAAGGTTCGTATATTCTGTTCAAAATGTGTTGGTGACAATAGTTCGGTCTGAAATTATCACCCTGGGACTTACGAGCGAGCCATGGTCCAGGATATTTTCTCAGAGGTGAGGCCAAGTTGGCGACGATGCTCCAGACAATGGTCACAACAACGAGCAAGATAGCTACCAGTACCAATGACCATGCCCATGACTGCGGCCTAGTCCATTCTTTGAAAATCAATTGTTTGGGAAAAGCATCCACCTCAGCCAGCTTGGTGGCCATGGTGCGTGAGGCTCGAGTGTCGATGTCCGTAAATGCGACGTCGGGTTGTGGCAGGAGTGAAGCACGACAGGTGGATGAGTACTAAGCCTCACAGAGGAGGTGCAGAAAGGGAAGAGGGACATGTTTCGTGGCGAACATCTGATGGTCAACTACATCTTTATGTCAAAATCTCACCTGCATGTACAGTGCTTGTGAGGGTGAGGAGGGGTCTTGGCGAGTCATCAAACCGTGTGTTGAGAGGGAGGCAAGCGGTGCAAGCATAGATTGCGCACCCACCCTTATAATATACATCAGCACTAGCAATATTCTCAATTCACACCAAAACTCTATAATACCTAAGAATATCTAATATTCAAACTAATTTTAATTAATATCCGTCTCGCCCTCGGCATCCTTATCATCACCATTATCAAAATCATTTTTAAATTTACGATTATCGGATTTTTTATTTATTTCTCGTAATTACTCTTTAGCCCTACGGCGAATAATTTCCCCGTTACGGCGGTCATCTTCGATCTTTTGAAGCCATCGTCGATAATCAATATTATCAGCTTTATCCTGTTCTTCTTAGATGATACAAACCCTCTCTATCTTAATACGGCGGCCATTTTTGCGAATAACCTCTTTATAATAATTGTATATATTGATAATATATATATATATAATAAATTGCTTTAAATCCTGCCACCTAGCTTAAACGTGTTTATATAAATCGTCAACGTTATAAGCAAATTGTTGATATATACGATATTTAAAGCGCGGTAACCGTTATGCGTTTTCGATGGGTGCTAAATCGGGCGATTTAGGGGCGTTAAAACGAGATAAACCTTTGATTTGCTTTCTAACGGTATATAATATTGTTATTTTTAAGAATTCCGTAGCTAAAATTATTATCTTTTTCGAACATAAAATCGTGATTTTTATCTATCTATTTGCTTATATAAGGCTTAAAGATTTGATCTATATATGTCTTTATATTCATTTTGCCGTTAACGGTGGTAATATAATATTAGACAAGCTTGGATTTAAAGTCTTATTTAATAGCTCTTTAGCAATAAAGCTTATTTTTTTCTATCTTTTTAGGAAGAAAGTCCTCGATAAAGCAATCGGCTTGATAACGCTTGCTAAGCAAATATAAGACATAGATTTAGTCTTATAGAGCTTTCTATCCAGTATGCTATTCGTCGCTATACCAGAAACGATATTTGAAATCATCACGGTTATAAATCTCTTTTATATGTTAGTAATAAGCGATTCGGGCTTTAGCGAGATCTTAATCCATATATTCGATCCGGGCGCCTACCTATTTAGAAATGTAATAATCACGCTTTAGCCATTTCTAAATCGTTTGCCTCGAAGCCTTTTGATCGCCGCTATTGGGATTAAAGAATTAAGCTTTATATAGCATATAGCGGAAAAAACCTTCCGTTTCTTTTCATATCCCTTAGCGAAAGCGGCGCTTCGATTTAATATATATTATAGTTAACGAGTGCTAATATGCTTAAGGCGAAAGAGTATACGGCGATCGATACTAGTAAAGCGAGCGAATTGCGATTGATTGATAGGAATCTAATGTTCTTTTTCTATAAAACGAGCTTATGCAATTGCCCTTTAAGCGAACGCTTATGAAGATATATCGAATTAGCCTATTGTATATAGGTATAATATTATAAATAATCGTAAATATTATATATAATATATTGCGGCATTATATCATAACTTAGCTGCCGTAATAATTTTGGTGTGATGTAAGTAAATAGGTGATGTCAGCGTTGATAAACCGGATATACCACCCTTGCGAAGGTACGCAACCTATGCTTGCACCGCTTAGGAGGCTAATACCTGCCTGATTGGGAAGCCTTCTGTCCCTGGAAATTCGAAATTCCGCGATTGGTTACCGATAGGGCGGACCGCTCCGCCCACATGAAATGCGACAGGGATACTTTGTACTTTAGGCGATATTCCTGTCTCCGCAACACCTACCTTAGTGCGTGACGGGTATGAGACAGGGTTGTTAGCAGGGTGTTAATCGTAAAATACGGTGTTATAGAAAAAAAGATGCTAGATGTAAGCCCAACGAGATATAAATTATTTAAGAGGCATATCGAACGTGATTCCATATCTATTTATTTTTATATAGAGAGAAATAGAGAAAGAAGGAGCGAACGACTTTAATTATCATCAACTTCACCTTTCGAAAATGATTGATTTAATCGAGTTGATGGATCGGATCAAAATGCCAGCTTACGTACACGTGAATTTGATAGAGAGATGCCATTTCATCGTAAGGTTGCAATTCTGCCACGGTCACTTTTTACGCTGAAGCAAAAGCTTGAAATAGTTATTTGATATCAAATCAATGTTGATATACATTTATTCCTTAACATTAAGCTTACATTGACATGCTGGCCAACATCTCTTTAATGGTTTGATTTCTCCAACATCCTTTCTTCGCTGACACCTTGCTGATAACCCTATCTCAAACCCCCCGTCACGCACTAAGGTACTAACTTAGTACTCGACGTACTGTACCTACTAGTAGGCTCCGTACTGTACTCCGTACCATCCCCATCGCAGCTCGTCAGGTGCAAAGAAGATGAGTTTTTCAAATCCAAGGTACCAAGCACGCGGCACAGACTTGGAGCTGGAGGATGTATTTTGATATGAGTGAGGGTACTCAGGTCTACCTAATCATGTAGCCACCACATTCAACGACGAATTGGGATAAGCCAATGGGAGCGACAGTGAATCATCGCCACCCCGTTCATGATCTGGCCCTGCATAATCGCAAATCAATATTGGCTGGTTGGCTGCAGGTGGATATGGAATTCACTGCTCGAAAGGGAATGATTTGCAGGGTGCAAATGAATCTGCACTGCACTTAGTCAACGCGGGTAAGCTCGCATGCGCCTTCAGTGACGTGTCTGTGATCTGAGGAGAAATAAGAGGGTGATCGGCCATACATCATACTTGACCAATGACATGGCGAACGCTCCCTCCAGTCTCCTTCCTGTGGCAGTGCGCGTAATACTGCCGAGGAAATGTTGTGTCAAACTCCATGCTTTCATCACCGAACATTCTGGTAGTGTTGGTAGTGTGAATATGGGACTGCGGATCCGCCTTGGGAGTGACGAACCCACAGCCTAGAATCTACAGGGACTCTTTGCTGCATGAAATGTTGAAAATATCGCAATGTGATTCATGAAAATGGATGAGTGTACCCCAACATTTACAATGAATCAGTGCTTAGGCAGCTTTCTTGTTACTGTGTACTTTGCGTGAGGTCACATTCGCTTGCATTGATTACCCGAGTGAAAATTTCACAGACAAAAGGACATTTGAGGCATATGTTCAGCAGTTGGTGTCCAGGTCCACGACTACGTCGGTGTTGGTTCAGTCCATACATCCCGCACTCTCAGCCCGTTTATTGACGGCATGCTTGTCAGTGGCCTATCTTGGGATCGGTGTTGAAAGAGCGCGGTCTCTTGGTCAGCCAATAACGTACTTAGGGACCGTGTGAAAATGACTTCAGATGTTCGCACGTTTTGTTCCAATTCCCACTTCCTCCATCCTTTCACGCTCCAACAGTACTTGCACGATCGAATTTGCTTTCACGATGGGCATGGCAGGCGACGGTCCGTGGGTCGTCACTGTGATGTGGGCACTGGCGGGAGTCACATTTGTTTTTTGTCTGTCTTCGATTGTATACCCGTCTGTTTCTTGTCAAATCATATGGAGCTAATGACCATATCTACAATTTGGCGTTTGTAAGTTTGCCTTGGGCTGGCGTCAGCGCCTTCAGACTTCAGCCGATGTTATCTACATGCCCTCAGCTGCTGGAATCGCCCCGCTAACTCACCGACAACAGGTCCTCCTTACTCTTTATACAATATTCATCACCGTCGCCGCTCAGTATGGATTCGGTCAGAATGTGACAGAAATACACGAGTTGGACGACCTGGCCAAAGCTATTCTCTTTGAGGCAATCGCGCAGACTTTCGCTGTCATCGGTATGGCAGTCGCGAAATGGTCCCTTGGGGTGTTCTTGTTACGACTGGTTCAAAAAAGGAGCCATATTGTCTCGATATGGATTGCCATGGTATCGCTCATGGGCGCGAGCATCTCAACTTGCTTTGTTTTTTGGCTGCAGTGTACACCACCAGCGTATCTCTGGGACCGTCGAATACCAGGGGGTTACTGCCAAGTTGACTCGGCGCCGGTGTCCATGTTGCTTTGCAGTATGTTACCGTCTCGGTGCCAGTTTCCATACTCCGGGTTACGTTTATGTAAGGTTCAAGGTTAGCTGACCTATACTGTCAAAGTTCTTTGCGTTATCGCCGACTTTTTTTTCGCACTCACGCCGTGGCTGTTCATTTGGAGACTCCAGATGGGCCGCCGCGAAAAGCTGATGACTGTTTTAAGTTTGAGTCTGGGGGTCATGTACATGTAACGTGGGCTGCCTTTCCTGAATTTGTGTTGTACGCGTGGTCACTGATATCGTCGTTGACAGTGCCGGTGGCTTTGGGATCAAACGAACCATAGATGTGCCATCTCTTTCAAGCAGTAACTATCCGAGTAAGTCATTTATAATTTGTGCCGTCTATTGCCCGGGGCTGACCAAGGCTTGTCCAATACAGAAGACACAGTTGGTCTTATCGTCTGGTCTTCGGCTGAGATTACCGTGACGATGATATGTATTGGTCTTCCGGTCTGCCGCCCGCTCTACCGACACGTTTTCGAGTTGACTTCGGGTACATCGGGCTACCAGCATCATACACCTGCCGTGGGTGCCGGTGGCGTATTCGCTCAGCACACGATCGGAGGAAGCGCTATGAAACGACCCAGTTGCGGGCGAGGGCCCGATGCCGAGAACTGTGGCCTGGCAGAAGGTGACACTTTCGATCTTGATGAGTATAGACTCGGAGGCACTGCGCCCTACAGCAGTTCATATGCTGTGGCTATGGGACGATCACAGGCATCTAATGACAGCGAAGAGCAGATTTTGTCGGGATACCAGGGCAAGGTTGCCAGTCATCGACGGGGAGAGGAAAAACCCGCCCACAAGGACGATGGAATTCGGGTCACTCAACAATGGCAGGTGATCAGAAAGTAGCTTGCCGCAGCATGCATGTCAGCAGGGCATGGACGGTTCGTGGATTGGACATCGACGAATGGCTTGGTACCTAGATAGTAGTAGTTGTCCGCCAATGCACCGAGTTATAGCTCGAAAACTCGTAGCCAGAGGTTTTGCTGACAAGAGCTGGTTGAAAAAGGAGGTATGCTGAAATGCATCGAACCCTACAAAGAAGTGACTCTGAAATACGAAAATTCTGTCAGAACGACAGCTCGTGAAAGCGACTTGAAGTCGTGCACGATGACAATATCAGATCTTCTGGGTTTCACTGGTTTTTTAATGTTTATGAATCTCGACTCGAGCGATGAAGATCAGACTTGCGACACCCATGATAAACGTCTGAAAAGAATGAGAATTGTTTGATGCACCAAAAAAGTGAGATTGTCTTGTTCGAGTTTTGAAGTGATGAGCCCATTCCCAGAATTAGATAGGGCAGCTCGGCAATCTACGTATAATATATACTCTCGCCAACCCTGCTATGAACCTTAGAAAGCTTATTATTATACACAAGTCTAGATTTCTCGTAGATCTCAGCCGCAGCCTTACTACGATGTTGTGGGCAAGAACGACTGATCAAGGCGAATAGTCCAGGAGCTCAACTAGGCTGGGCGGCCCCACGACAGCCCAAAGGCCCTTCAGGTGTCTTCGGGCTCTTCAAGGGACACGGCCGTGAGTTGACGTTGGCTCATGGGCTGATTTGTTTTAGTTTCACCTCCGTGGGTACGGGTGTTCGTCTGGTGTTGTTTACGACGTCGTATTCTGGATCTTATAAAAAGCCGAGGCCAAGCATTGCGCAAGAGCGCAAATGACGTGCACACATGCACTCTCTTTCTCTCCTCCTCTCCGCTTCGTGGCGTGTGGTCAGTCAAGTTTCTCGATAGCCGGTGGTGGCTTTCCCGTTTGCCTCATCTAGATTATGGAACTATGAGGCCCATGCTCGGAGAAACCTGTCAGTGAGCACCTGAGCACTGGCTGACTGCGACGAGTCCGGTTACTTGGTGCCCGGGTGCCCGACCGGACTGCTTACGGGATGGAATGTGCTGCGAGTCGCCGGCCATTCCTTCGAGATGCTATTTCCCACCTTTCTCTTACTTTCCCCTCGCTCTTCCATAAGTTATGATCAATCATACAATTCGGTGATGGTATGACGACAAGGTGTAGATTGGCTTATTCAGCGAAATTCTGGGTTATCGAGTAGCTACTTCTGTGATAATAACTCCGTCCCATAAAAAGCGTGCATACACTACTTCCAAGGTTCAAATATGTGACAGAAATACAAGTTTGGATAAAAATACTTCAACTTTGGGGCACACCAGCCACTTTTCGATGTTATTATAGGCCGAGGCTTCTAAAGTTTGCCAATGAGATCACAAAGTTGTACTCTGCTCTCTACCTGAAGCCGCTTCTCGACGTAAATAGCCTAACCTCCAGATTCGCTTGGGTTATTGTTAGCGATGAAGCCATCAATGACTCGGTAACCGGCGTCCCACGCACTAACAGATCATAGTGACAATAGCTCAGGATAACGTTAAAACAATGCTGTCTTGTAAATCGTGGCTGTAGAAACGTCTAGCGCACCTGGGTGCTACGATATATCCGTCATCTGGAGTCATTAAATATCAGCTCCATCCCATCTTCGGTTTCCTGAGCACAATCGGTTTTACCAGACAATCTTTTGTTAATACCAGCCTTCTGCAGTTCTGCTTTCAGTATGACTTCCATTCATTTCTTGATCACTCTTTTACTTACATTTATTCCATTTTGCTGCTGCCAGGAAGTGCCCAGTTCGAGCTTCGGGACCACGCGCTGGCGCAATCAGACCGCTGCCCCACCACAGTCTTCGCTACCCCCTTCTAGCTCGTGGGCCTCTTCTTCTGCTCCCCAGACATGGATTTCTTCTGCCCCACCGCCCACACTTCCTCCCGCCACCCCAACACCAGCATCCTCCTCAGCACCATCCGGGACATCATCTGCTCCTCCGACCACCGTCACTGTGAGCAATGGTGAAACCATTGACGTGGTTGCCGGAGTCGTCGTCGTCGGCGGTGTCGGCGGTGGCTCCTTCACCCTGAATGGAGTCACGACGGCTGTCCCGGCCGGGGCTACCGTCACTGCTGGGTCGACTGCGCAAAACCCAGACAAGCCGGACGACCAAGGGAACGAGGCAAGCAATGCGCCTACTTCAAGTCTACCAGCCTCGACTTCAGGAGACCCGACTACCTCGTCAGCGGCTCCTAGTGGAACGGCCGTCGAATACATGATCTTTGTGGACAGAACTGTTACGAAGGCAGACGCAGACGGCTTTGGCAACACCCTCAAGTCCATCGTGGGCGACCAGCCACTGAATTCCATCGTAGATGAGAATGACATCGCCTACATGTGGCGCACGAAGCTCAGACCGGACCAACTCGAGAAAGTGAGTGCTGACCGCGTCGTTACCGGCACAGTCCTGTACCAGAAAGAGCCTGTTGAGAAGGATCCCACGCCAGACCCTGCGGACGAGGATCCGGAGGTGGAACCGGCTCTGGGCCCGTCTCCATCGGGAAGCACTACCGTGGCGTTGGCGGAGAGGGCAGAGTACACGCAACTCCCAACGACCAAGAACAAGATCCTCGATCTGCGAACGCTGTCCACACCGCCCGAGACCAATGGAATCCTACCCAACTTCTTTTACGAGGACCCAGCTGGGGAGGGAATTACGGTATATCACATCGACATCGGGCCGTTTGCTATGGACCACGACGAGTTCCAGACAGATTCCAAGGCTACTCGCGAGACTATCGAAGTCAACTTGGACAAGGAAGATCGCGCCGAGGATGCTGATCATGGAACCTGCGCAGCTTCCAAGATTGTTGGCCAGGGAGTAGGCACCGCGAAACGCGCCAATCTCGTTACCGTCCGAATCGACCTTGACCCTTGGGGAGTCATCGAAGGCCTACAGGCTGCCGCAAAGGACATCATCGCCAAAGAACTCCGAGGAAAAGCTGTTGTTTCCATATCCGTCGGATTGGAAACGGAAGAGAAGATCATCATTGACTACGTTCGCGAAGTTCTCCAGGCCCTCGTCGAGTGGGACATTCCCATCGTTTGCCCCGCGGGTAACAATGGTGTGGCAGGCAAGACTGTCGAGGTGAACGAATATCCCGCACTCCTAGCCAACGAATTCCCAGTGATAGTTGTCGGCTCGGCCAGCAGAAGGCTCGAAAAGTCCTGGTTCAGTCAGCAAGGCGACCTCCTGACCACCTGGGCCATAGGCGAGAACGTGAGGTGCGCAAGCTCGACCAACCTCGCCGGGCTGAAGTTCGAGACTGGCACGTCCTTTGCGGGTCCGCAAGTCGCTGGTATCGCGGCGTACTTCATGTCGCACCCTGACTTCAGCACCGGCTTTCGCGAGGGCAGCGTCGCCGCCGACGTGCGCGATCTCATTGGCGCAACTTCGTTCCCGCGCATCACCGAAGAGGCGGGATACCCGTCCATTGCTTGGAACCTCTGGGGCTCGCAGCAGGCGTGCTCCGTCAACGGAGGCGGCAGTAGCAGCGCGCAGAACAGGGTCGTGAGAAGGGCCCTTGAGGGACGGCAGCTTCCTGCCTGTTCGCTTGCTCCCTCGTCCGCGCCGGCAACTGCCATGCCAACGGCGACACCTTCGGGAACTACCAACGGAGGCAGTCCGACGACCGGCGGAGACGTCGCCACTACGGTCACTTCTCCTATGGCAACAGCTACCGGACCTAGCTGTGGTGTGTGTGGAGCGCAAGTCCCGGATGGTGTGAGCGGCGAGCTTGGAGGGCAAGTTGGCTGCTCAGGAATTCCGTACGCGCACAGTTCTTGCAATTCAAATGAAGACTGTCAATGTGAGTTTACTCCCTTTTCTACCAGAACACCATCTTCTGCAATCTTCATACTGACCATTCATCACAGCCTGGGCTATTGGGCAAGAAGACAGAGTAACCTACACTATCCAGGTTTGTCTCTTCTTTGACCAAAACGCAGCGGGGATGGTCAGCCAGGCACCAGCAGACCCAGAGGGAAAATGCGCATTCAAGTACTACGACAAGGAATGTCCAGAGCCATCGTCATGAAACGATATTGATAATGTAGGGGATCGGGGCAGCAAGTACTCGCTGAACTTGTAATCGCATTTATGTTGAAGACACCCCAACGTAACCTCTTGTGAGATTCAGCGCCACTAAGACGCCAGCTACAAACACTTTGTATGCATTTGGGAAGCGTCATTTGAGAGTCAAGCTTCAAGAACAACTCAGGTATCTATCTCAGAGTCCAGACGGCGTTGGGGAGCAGCGCACTGCCCAGATGATGGCGAACCCAGTGGTGCTGGCTCCGGGCCGAGATCAAATTCTACGGAGTCCTCAAATTACCTCTCAATTGGTTCAAGACTAAGTTGCAAAACCCCATCCCAGACTTGTCACTTCTGTCACACTGCCTGCTAAGTTGGGTCCTGGTAGTAAGCCAAGGAAGATTCCAGCGATGCTGGACCCCGGATTTATATATTTACGCAGGCTCAAGTGAAGGCCAGGTCCCGGCTGAAAACTGAGATAGTACAGTATGCATCCAAATGGAAGCCTCCTCGGGTTTGCACCTTGCACTTTTTGGAACTCCTCCCGACCTTGAATAAAATAACAAATACCACCCAGCAGGATAAACAATACCCGTTATCTGCAATGCGTCTTCATCATCCTTTCAATGCTCTTTCAACGTTACACGAGTGCATAACCCGGGGCCCTTTTCAGGACAAATGGCGGCACGACTTATTGTGCATTTTGAGATGACTTTCTGGACACACCTGGCCGCAACAGTGGACCGCCAATTTGCCAGTGCTTACCAGCACACTCGACCGGAGATGAAGTCGTACAATCACGCAAGCCTAGCTGCGTCTGCTAAAAGCCTCTCCTTGACCTGTCTCGCAGCAAGCTTGCCAAGCTGGGTGAAGTTGCCGGCACTGGTCAACTGCAGCAGACTGGACTGGCACACAAAGGCCAGACGCCACCAGTTCCGGATCTCGATGGTCATGAGCGAGTACATGCCCAACGACGCCAGCGAAGATTACAGTACCGCCTCCGCTTGGTCCTCGCCATTCTCGCGCATCAGATACCCCAGCACGCGGCGCACGATCTCCTGCGCTAGGAACAATGCACTGGCAGGTGTGTCCAGCTCTGCCGGCTGATGAGCCACGCGAGCCATGAAGTCAGCCAGACTCGAGGACGAAGAGAACCTTGACGACGAGACGGTTGCAGGCCAAGCTTGCGTTATTACTATCGTTGTAGTGGACGAAGCGTGGGTCGCGTTTCCAGAATACACGGTTATGCGGGTCGTCCATCGACATGGTGCAGTCGAAGCCCAGGGCTATCTGCGCACCGCAGAGGAATACCGGGGCGCCAGACAGCGTGTCGTCTGCCTTTTCGATTTCGCATCTCGACCTGCCCATGGCCAGCTGCAGCCCGTCCAGCATATCCTGCTCCGTCAGCGGGCGAACACCGGCCCTCACCACCGATTCCAACACGTCCTGCTTGAGCGTCGTCAGCGTGCCAATGTCCTGGACGAAGCCGACGTCCAGCACCGAGCACGGCAGCCCCAGCGACAGACGGTACTGCACGAAGCTGTCCAAGAAGGCACTCGCCGCCGCGTAGTTGGCCTGGCCCACGCGGCCGGTGATGCCGAACATGCTGCTCACGAGCACGAAGAAGTCGAGATCCGCGTCGCCGTCGGGCCCGGGCAGCAGCGCGCGATGTAGAGTCCACGTGCCCACCACCTTGGGATCAGTCGCCGCGTGCCACTGCTCTGCTGTCAGCCCAGCAAGCTCCCCTTCGGCGAGCACCACGGCCAGCTGGATCAGCCCGGCGATTCTCCTCCGCCCTCCTGTCGTCTTCGTCTTGATGCGCGCCACGGCAGCGTGCACGGAGTCCTTGTTGGTGACGTCGCACGATATCCTGGCGACGGTGCAGCCCATCCCGCGCAGCTCGGCGAGAAGCAGGGCGCCCTCGTGGTGCTCTGCTGGCGGCTCTTGCGCGGCGGAGCGAGAGAGAAACACAAACTGGCGCGCCCCGTGGCATGCCATCCATCGCGCGATGGCCGCTGTCAGACCCCGGAGTCCACCGACGAGAATGTACGCATCCTGCGAAGGAAATGCCGCCGGTACTGATTTCCCAGGTACCAACGAGCGATGGATAGGGCCTTGTTGTTCGCACGATTGGACACCATCGTCGTTGTGATCGTCATCCGTCTCCATATCAGACATTTAAACCACAATCTTGCCAATATTCGACCTCCATGCTACTTGTGCTTGTGCTTATACTGGTAGTATCGAGGTGTCGGCTCGACCAGACCAGACTGTCCAGCTGGGAGACACGCGATACCTGCAGGGCCTTTTCCCGTTGCACACCTGCCCTCAACAACTACTCCTCCTCACCTGCTTTGGCGATGCATTCCGGCACTGAGATCCAGGCCGCTCGTGGGATGAGCACCGAGCCCGAAGCAAAAGCGAATTCCATGTCTTGCTCCACCGTCGTCGAAGGGTCTTGGTGACGAGCCTCACGCGACGAGAGCAGTTTTCTCGCAACCCTGCAAACTGCTTCCATGGCCTGCGCGCTGGTCGAGTCAAGCTCCATGGTCGTCATGCGGACTCCCGTCTCCTGCCTCGCCGTCCGCGCCACGCCGAGCATTTGGGCATGTGCTGGATCGGTGACGGGGCCGATCTGGCATGGCCTCGATAGCCAGAGCAGCGTCGCATCGAGGAGACCACGCAGGGACTGCAGTCGTGTGTCCGAGAGACTGCCGTCCATGAAGGCAGGTCCCAGGCCAAGATCTATCAGAGAAATGACGGTGGAATCTGCTGGAAAGGCCTGGTGATGATGCTGGTCGTCGATCCTGGACGGTGACACGCAGAAGCCCATGCGGCGGGCCTTCACCTCCAACTCTGACGCGAAAGGCGGACACGTATCCTTGTCCTGCGTACTGTTGCCAACGAGCAGCTTCATGTGTTTTATTATTATTGTTGTTGTTGTTGTCGTGCCAGCGACTGGGCCGTAGCCATCGCGTGGGTGTTTGGACGCGCGAGCATAGTCGCGTTGATCTAGTCAGGATTATCAGCGTCGAGAACCCAGCTCTCGAGCGGCATGAAGCCAGCTTGAGTCAGCCGGTCGTTCTACAAGTCCGGAGAAGACAGGTAAGGCTCTATGGCACGCTGATCGGCGGTCCCGAGCCACCAGCCCGGGAGAAACCCCTGTTGAAATCACACACATTAACTGTCAGCTCAGCACCGGACAGTGCGTTGGAAAAGGCTAGCCATGATCAGATTGATCCATTTAGATGGCCAACCAACTCGCCACCGCCAGCCGTGGCTTGACCGTGTCCGGCATCATCCTGCTCGACTCCGTCTATCCCAAAAGCGACCGGCCCGAGGCGACCAAGGACGGCACAGCGCAGTTCGTCCCCGGCGTGACGGGCCAGAGCAAGCAGACACAGGAGAAAACCCATCACCGCCCTCGTCCGCGCTATTTGTCTCGCGGACAACTGGTGCGTGCCCGAGTGGACGTTGCCCCGCCAGCCGGGCAGCAACAGCAACAGCAGCTGCAGTAGCAGCCGCATGTGTCGCAAGCAGGGGGGGCTGGCGCTGCGACTGCTGGCTCCCAGTCCCCGGCCTGTGGTGCTTATCCGTGCGATGCAAATGACTCCCATGCCGGATGCTGCAGGTGCGCGTTGTGTGCTGTACAGGACGAGGTTTCTGCCTCAGCTGGGATGGGAGGATTTACATCCTGACTTTGTCACGCGGGTTTTCCCCGTCGAGGGAACGCACTACAATTTTTTTGACGAGCCTGCCCGGAGAGAAGTTACCTCGACGCTGATCAAGGCTCTCGCGCTTTGTGAGTCTTCGGGTGCTGAGCCGTGATTAGGATAGATCTGTGGTGTTCTTGCACATGATAATAATACACGGAACACATTTGACCAATCATCTTACACGCTTCTGGCCCATGTTGTGGTGGGGCAAGGTTTCCACCAATCATCTTGAATAATTGGTGAAGCTGACAGGGGTACCCTTACATGATCACTCAGCTTTCTCTCGTCAACCTCGTGCTCCACTACTATACATACATGATCACATTTGTTCGCATATTGTAGTCCAGACATTACGGTTCAAAATGAAATTCCATCCGGTCTAGACATCCTTACCTCGCGCCACGGTGCCCGACACCAACTTTATCCGTTAGCTTTCGGTGCTGAAGAATTGTATTCCAACGGGTGGGCGACAAGGTTTCCAGCGGACCGAAGTCCTTCGAAGATTGTTACTCGGCTCCTCAGAACCTTGACACTAATTTTGCAGCGAAACTGTTCCAACTTAACATTCCCTAGCATTAACTCAGTAAGCAATCCGGTAGTGATGTAAGCGGAAGACAAGCATCGTTGAATTGCGCCTGATTAGTCTGAGGAGCTCTAGGCAGTATAGCCTTGCATGACCAAGCCCCAATAATACTCGTCCCGTAAGATACCCCTCGAAGTCAAGTGAATGCTTGAGGTCGTCATGATAAACTTACCAATCCACATAGAAAATGTCTGGCATACTGTACTTGATACGAATGTACTCGGCCCATACCTGTCCATGGCACCCCACTGGAAATAGCTTCCTGAGTTCCTTATTCGGCATCGGTGGTTGAGGCTATCAGAATAGGTCAGAATCCTTGTTGCAGGAATCGACAACTTTGAGAGTTCAGAGAGCATACCAGACCATCTATTTCCTTCCTCTGCTTCAACAAGCTGAGAATAGACCTGATGATACCCAAGACTGCCAGAGGAACCACAGCTAGGATGAGTTGTAACATTGCGTGAGTTCCAATCGAAACAAAGGTGGAGGTCAATGTTATGGTTATGTTCACCTCAACAGTTTCACGGAAGTTGCGATCTTTGAGGACGTGGACAGGGCCGAGTCATTAGCATCGTGGTGGTCGTTTCCATCCTGGTCTTCGGACGCAAGAAGAGTCCTATAAATGTCCACTTGCGTGCAGAACGTAAGTGGCGCCAGTGTGCAAGTGTATCAGCGGTCCGATCGAACCTTATGTGGTACTACTGCTGCACACGTCCAGGTTGGTGTTACTAGATAAGTAGCTGCGATCAAGGCACACATTCACAGAGAGCTCATTATCTCTCTCTCGTAACATTTCCCCATATTTGACTAGAAGATTAAATTCAGAAAATAGGTCTACGCAACTTGCCCCTCACTATCGAACATCATATACCCCCAGTCCAACACATCCAGCCCCTGGCCCCCAGTGGCTGGTCTCCTACCAATTGCCGACATCATCGAAAGTGGTAACATCCCCGGAAAATTTCTGATCATATCAGCATTGGTTCTAACACTACTAGCCGTTAGCACCAACGTCAAAGAAAGAACAGCCACAAAACCTAGCTGATTATACCCGGCGGTCAACGAGTCCGCTGCTAAATATCGGGCAAACGCAAAGGGCTTAGTATCAGAAAGGCAGAGAAAGTATGGCGGTAAGCCGTTCATCGTAGACACAGACGAGGTTCGATTCATCGTGATCGACCCAGCATATGCCGTTGAAATCCGAAGCAACAGGACTCTCGAGGCTACGAAGCTTCTCCAGAAAATCAGCCTATTTTACCTAGGTTGCGTCCATCTTCGGTTTACTTCTCAATTTTTGCTGAGACTATGGATAGTCCTACCAAGGCGGAGTTGCTGGATTTGAGCCATACAAAGCCCTTGGATCGGTGATGCTTCATGATATCATCAAACTGGGTATCGATAAAACCATCGGTAGCTGATCATCGCGACATTCAACGAGAGTACATACAGCTGATTAGATGGAAGATGCCCTGGGACAACCCGTGGCTGATGAGGCAGCCAATGCACTGGAGCGTATCCTGACGGACAACAAAGGTAAGGACACATCATCACCGCCACGGAATAGGCAACGATTACTGATTGAACCAAGAATGGCATGAGATAAACCTCGCGGACTCTCTCAAGAAGGACATCGTGAATCGAGTCGCACTACGGATGATCCTGGGTCCAGAGCTCTGCCTCAACGATGACTGGATCCGCATCAGCCGGCTCTACCAAAAGACCAAAAGCAGTCCTTGCAGTCTCTCATGTACCTCCGCGGCTTGCCTTAAATCTTTCGGCCCTTCGCCATCAAGTTCGGCCCCAGCTTCCGCGAGCTGCGACACATCCTCGCCCAGGTCAGGACGCTTACCAACAAGGCCCTACGGGAGCGGGAGGCGGCAGCCAGCCAGCAGAAACACCCAGCACCTGCGTACCTGGACGCACTGGAATGGGGCGAACAGCTGGCCCGCAAGCGCGGTATCGCCAGCGACGCCGCGGTGTGGCAGCTTGCGCTGTCTACGGCTGCGCTGCACACAACCAGCGATTTGATGGGCCAGGCCGTGCTCGACCTGTGCGCCAACAGGGACCTGCTGCAGCCGCTGCGTGAGGAGATCCAGAGCACGATGGGTACGGATTTGAAGCGGGCCGGAGACGGGGGGTGGACTAAGGTGAGCCTGCAAGACCTCAAATTGGTCGACAGCGTGCTGAAGGAGAGTCAGCGGATGAAGCCCGTGTCGATGAGTGAGTTTCTGGGTTGTCTCTTTTCCCAATCGCTTCGGATTATGTCGAAGGTGGCGTAGTTGTTTTCTCACTGGGCTTTCTCATGGCGCCAATTACACAGCCGCGCTTGTAGCAGAGAGGGCTGACAACTGGACTTTGTGCAGTATCGATGGGTCGTTGGATCACACAAGATGTCATTTTAAGCGACGGCACACTCCTTCCCAAGGACAATGCCGTCGCCGTTTCATGCCACTGTATGCGAGATCCTACGCGCTACGAAAACCCCGACATCTTTGATGGCTACCGCTTTTACAAAAAAGTAGACAACTCAGCACAGCTTGTGGGGACTTCTCCCGATCACCTTGGCTTTGGACATGGCATCCACGCTTGTCCCGGTCGACATTTTGCCGCTCATGTCGCCAAGATCATCATGACGCACCTACTTGTGAAGTACGACCTGCAGGTGGTGGACGGAACCCCGGTTGAACTCCTCGGGTTTGATTTGCGGCGAAGATACTGGTCCGGCGGAGACCAGACAAGGAAATGACCGGAGCTGGACAATTAGATGTAGTAGAATAGTCATCCTTCATTCACAATCTGCATTTTCATTCAACGCGTATACCTGGAAGCATAGATTGATATATTGAACACATTCCCATGAAAAAACAGGGGCAGTGTTTTAGTTTACAGGAGACCCGTGCTTTTACGCCCAGCTCTTAAATACACAGGTCCCCTGTAATACAACCCCTCCAGCTTGAGTGCTTGACTACGAACATTGAATATACAAATCTCGCCGCAACTCCTTTTTCCGTGGCCAGTATGCTGATCTTGAGCGCGGAACTTCAGTAAGCGTTGTAGCCCACCACCAAAGGATAGTCGTGGCATTCTCTCTCCGCGCTGTGACAATACAACTGGAAGACATCGTGCGTGACACCAGACCGCGACTTGGTAAGCCTGCATGTCCCAATAAGGTCTGCGAGAACGAATCAGCCAGCGTAGGCTGCCAATGCGATGTCGTGTGGAGACGGTCATATCAGCGTAGCCAAAGGTGCGGCTTACTTTGTAGGACGAGCTCCCCGCGAGGCTCTGAACAAGGAGCGGCAAAGACGAACGCCGAAAGGAATGGAAACCAGAGCGCTGAGGGCATTGCATGCTGCTGCAGTGATTCAGCCACTGGCAATGGTCCTAGTCAGCGAATAGTTCAGCAGCAGATGCGTCGACCTTGGTGGCCTTTCAGAGGTGGTGGATGTGTAAGATGAGATCCCCATCCTTGGCTTCGTCTTGGTCACAGCTGAGGACACTGTCATTGCTGAGGTTTTCCCGTTTGATCGGGGCAGAAAGCTTGTTTGTTGAGGGCGTGGACTGCTTGTTGGAAATATGGAGTGCGCAGCGGACGCGTGCGAGCGGGTGCATGTGGGTGGTCGCATGACTCGCGCGTCTTCCGGATCTATTTGTATCGTCGTTCTCTCCGTCGTCGTCGTCGTCGTTAGATATAGTAAAGGTCTTCTTCGCATCGATTTCATATCTCTTCGTCACAGGGCTCCTGGTTTTCTGATTTTGTCGTTGGTACTTCAGGGACTCTGCTCGGTTTCAAAGGCTTGGAAGCTGGTACGTGAGGGGTACATGCTTTTCGTTTCGAGGAGGGCAGCACTCCGTCATCAGATCTTCCAATAAATATAAGTGTTAGTCCCAGTATACTTGGGATGAACTCCAGCTAATAATGGGCCCGGATCCTGGAGTAGCTGTCAAAACATGGTAGCACTTACAGTATGCAAGGGCATGCCACGGGGATAAGCATCTGCCCAAAGGATCACCACCCCTGCCATGTCCGGCGAGGCAGATGGCCGTTGGCGGCTGACGAAGTGCCACAGCAGTGGGTTGTGCTGACAAGAATTTATCCTCTCATCACTTTTGCCTCATCCCTTCATTGCCCGCCCATCAGCACATACCTAGGACATTACACGGTTATCAGACCCACAGGGCGCTCACCTCTCTCCAAAGTTCCTTCCGTCGCCTCCAAAGCTTGTGGCCCCAGCCAAATAATAAGCGCCTGGCTCCCGGCAATGTGGACCCCGACTTTCCTTCCCCGTGTCTCGGCGTGGGCCAAGGAAGGCATCAGCAGCATCGACTATCAGTTCAAGCCGGTGCACCTCCTCACGCTCGTCGGCATCCTGGTCACAGTGCACGGCATCGAGCGCGCGTTCGACTTCTTCCTCTTCCACCTGGCCACCTCCCGCGTGGCCCTGCAGCCCTACAAGCGCCGCGGGCCCAAGCCAACCTACGCGCTCGTCACGGGCGCCAGCGCCGGCATCGGGTTCGGCATCGCCAAGGCCCTGGTCAAGCAGGGCTTCGGCGTCATCATCCTCGGCCATCTGGAGGACGAGCTCGCCGAGGCAGCCACTGCACTGCGCGCTGCTCTCGTGCTCGACGACGACGATGCCCTGGACCCGAGCAACGCCAACACGCCGCCGCCGCCGCCGGTCGTCGACGAGTACGTCAAGACCATCGTCATGAACGCCATCACCGCCACGCCGGAGGAGATTGAGGCGAAGCTGCGGGCGACGATCGTGGAGCCGGGGTTGCGCGTGTCGATCTTGGTCAACAACGTCGGCTCGTGCCCGATCACGCTGCCGCCGTTCCGCGAGCTCGCCACATACTCGCCCGACGACATCGACAACGTCATCGCCATGAACGCGCGGTTCCCCGCCCGCCTCACGACGCTGATGCTGCCGGTGATAGCCCACCGCGGCGCGGGCACCGATCGGCAAGGCTACGCGTTCGGCACCCACCGGCGGTCCCTGATCATCAACATCAGCTCCGCCGGCATGATAGGGGTGCCTTACATGGTCATGTACGGCGCGACCAAGGCCTTCAACTGGAGCTTCAACAGGGGGCTCGCGCGCGAGCTGGAGCTGGACGAGGCCACGCGCCACATCGACGTGCTGGGCGTCATCCCGGGCGATGTGCGGAGCCAAGGCAACAGGCTGGGGCTGTCGACATGGGCCCCGGACTCGGAGACGTTCGGGCAGTGCGTCGTGGACAAGGCGGAGCGGGCGATTGCGCGAGGCTGGCGGGACATGCACCCCTTCTGGCTGCATCATCTGCAGGCCATCGCACAGGGCCTTGTGTCTGAGAAGACCGTCTCGAAGGGTGCAGCGGACATGATGCTTGTGAAGAAGGCCCCGTGGGATGCCGAGCTGAAGTCCAAGGATGATTGAGGGTTGGCGGTGAGGTAGGCCACGCGACGGTGGACCTGCAATGGGGACAACAGAAACGAGGACTCACTCGGTACGTACGAGGTTCGGGAACTCTTTCGTCTCCTGAAAATATCATGGCACGCGTCTTATAGCCGTCGCTATGTGTAATTAATTCACCATCTCGTTCTCAATTCCTGGTCTGAAACCCGTCTTCTCACTCATGTATGCTGCTTCATGGTGCCCATATGAGGCAGACAACGACATGGCAAGTCCAGAGAACTCAACTTCACCTCGGTGTTGACAATCCTACTTATCCTACTTTGCAGCCACCACGCCACATGATTCCTCCTGTGGTTGTCCTGTCCCCGTTCCTACTTCGTATCAGGCTCATCATCCTCCGTGAAAGCTGCGGCGTCCTCGGGTGAATTGGCAGCCAGCGCAGCCAGGATCTCGTCTTGCTCGTCACGCTTCTTGGTGTCAGGCTCGTCGTCCTCCGTAAACGCCGCCGCATCGTCGGGAGAGTTCGCCTCAAGGGCAGCAAGAACGTCATCCTGCTCATCGCGCTTCTTCTTGGTGTCAGGCTCGTCGTCCTCGACCGCGAAGGCCGCGGCGTCGTCCGGGGAGTTGGCCTGCAGCGCGACCAAGGCGTCATCCAGCTCGTCACGCTTCCCCATACCCTGCGTGGCGGCCGCAGCGTCGTCCGGGTTGTTGGCGCCGAGGGCGGCGATGGCTGCAGTTACGCTGTCCTCGTTCTGTGGGATGGCCGCCGGAGCGACCATTTGGATGGCGGCTGCGTCGTCGGGGCTCGTGGCCTGCAGACTTTGGACTGCGGTGGTGGCCTCGTCTTGGACAACTGGCGCCGCGTGGGCTGCCAGGACGGCAGCGAAGGCGATGATGGCGACGGAACGCATGGTTGGTGGTTGGTCACTGGTGAGTTTGGAAGCGATGAAGAGCACAGCTCGCAAAGGGAGATTATATCACAGATGCCCACAGTGCTTGTACGTGGACGCAATAAGTTATGAGGAACGACAAGAGGAGGCTTGCCAAGACATAGGCCCATAGTGGCTTTTTATGTCAAGTTGAGGAGCCCAGATCGAGTCGGTCATCTCGCGAGAGCCTCACTATACCCCGGAATGATGATCTTGAAACCAAGACTTTCTCAGTTGAGACCTGACATAGCGAGTGCATCTGGAAATTGTTTTGACGTCTTGGCCTCTAAAGTGAGCGATCTCATCCAATCTAGTATCATCTTGGCCAAGCATGAACACAGCGAAACCTCAATGCTGTCGGCTTGGCAAGGCCCGCGATGTGCAGCCTTCGGATGATTCTGGAGCCGTTTCGACGATTGGACGAGAAGCGAATATCTGATCTTCCTGTGGCTATGAACCCAAACCTCAGTGACGATTCTGTGTAAGGCGTCTCAAATATTGACCTTTCTTCGTCGCTTTCGCGTCATCAAGCTTGAACAAGCTGGGTGCAAGTGGTCAGATGGGAAGGTATGTGGTTGGGGCCCGGAGAGCCTGGCCTCAGCCTTGTGAGCGCCAGTTCCGGCACAGCACGCCTCCCACACGTCGCCCATCTTGTTCAAGACATTCATCAAGCCTGCCTCGTGCATACCATCTGCCTCCAGTAGCTGGCCCATAATCTTCAGACAAGTTCAAACACTCTTTCACCCACAAAGACCACGACAAGCCACACGACCGCCCACGGCACCACCAGCCCCAGCCAGCCCATCACGACGCCGTGGATTTCCCACCACATATGCCGATAGCACCCCACGAATGTCATGCGGCTGCACAGCAGGCCGACATTGACCACTGCGAGCAGATTCCATCCCCTGGCAGCGGCGAAGTATGCTTCGTACAGTGTGTAGGCTGCCAGCGGGATCAGGCACACCTCCCGGTAGGTGATCAGCGCCGGGTGCTGGATGAGCTGCGAGACGCGGTAGAGGAGCGGGCTGAACACGCGCCGGCGCTGGGGGCGTTGGAGCACGCCATCTTGGATGAGCATACCGGGCGATGATGGGAGGCGGGCGACGAGGTGGATGGCTTGCGACGACCACGTGCAGGTGCAGGTTGAAGAGTGTGGACCGTTCTCACGGGAGTTTCGTCTCTTCAAGCAGCGTCGTGCCCTGAGGATTTAGTTCTGATTTTGAGTCCTGCACGTACATGTTGGGAAGTGAAATCCAGGCAACTCAAAATTTCTGATTTTTTTTTCTATCAGCCCACGATAAATTGCTGCCTAGACCAACACCTGTTCTCTCATGCAGAAGGTATGCGGTGGTCATGCTTACGAGCACGGCGCTGCGCCGCTACCAGAGATGCAGTCCTATTATCATCGCAATCTTGCAGAATGGGCAGGCTGGCTCCTCTCGGTTAAACCTTTTCGGCGGTACCTAGGTAAGTACAGCCAGGCTGCTATCCGTGAGTTGTGCGTGCGCATCCGTGGAAGTTTGCATGTGAGTGTTTGATCTTACATACTTACTTAGTAGGCGCACAATTCCACGAAATCTGTGCTATGGCAAGCTGTCAGCAGTGGTTTATTGCCCGAACAGCCGCGGAAATTATGAGTCTCGCCGTCAGTTGCAATACAATCCCCAGGAGTACCAAGCGCAATGTCTCCCCCTCCCCACACACCACCAGCGAGCCACCTGGCCGCGGCCTTCAAGTTGGGGCGATAGCCGCGTTCCTATGCAGCGCTCTGCTTCTTGTTGACGCCCACACGCTGACGTAGACCTTTAGGCGACAGTAAAGGCAAGACAGGGCGCGAGTCACGCGGAGTGGACATTGGCGAGCTCATTCCGGAAGATCATCTCGTTTCGATTTGAAGCCGGCGCCCGCCTCCTCGACCGGGCGGGACCCGTGGAACCGGAAGCGGCTCGGGCCACCTCATCAGACCTGCGCCAGTGGCTACCACGTGCACCGGGGCAGCGCAAAGCATTTTGTAAGGCGTCCATGGACGTAGCCTTAGAACCAAGCTGGCCGTTGCGAGGACAAACGAGCTGCTCCAGGGCTTTCAGCAAATCAACTTGGACCCTAATATTTTTATCACAATTCTGGGTGGAAGTCGGCCCAGACATTCGGATCAGAGCTGGGGAACCGAGGCCGGGGACCCGGGATGGCGGGATGGGCACCAAGGTTGGCTGGCCCACTATAGATCGCCTACGCTCGGGTAGTATTTGTTAAGCTTCTTAGCCAAGGAGCCAAGTAAGCTTGAAAGAAGTATTCTTGTGCCCTTCCCCACCCCTGACGTACGTCAGACAGCGCCTCTGCAGACGACGCGCGACTTCAAGACCATTTGTTTAGCGTTGGGCTATATATCTGACAGCAAGTGACAAGACGCACCTTCCCCCCCCCCCCCAAGACTTGCCAGGCCCCTTTGACTCGGCTTGACGTGAACGCTGATGAGCACGCTGCGAGCCCACCTGCCTACCAGCCTACCTAGCAGCCTACTAAGAACCTGAACCCATCCAGATGGATCTCAGCGACGCGACCGCCACGTCTCGGAGCTTCGAGCTCCATAACTTCGTCAGCGACCGACGCCACTCGCCTCCTCGAGGGCGCAGGCTGCCCTGTCGCGCCAAGACCACGTGAAATTGGCTGTTGGGATGCCCGGAACGCGGTGGGGGGCATCGGACGCTGCGTGGCGAGAGGCACAGCGACTTGAGCGATCCACATCGACGAGATGGGGGGGGTGGTGCATCTCCACCGAGAGCCGACTATTTCTTTGATCTTTGAGGTGACGTTCCAGAACACACGCCACACGCAAGTCTGGCCTGCACCCCAGAGTCTGTACATCCTTATCTCCGCCTCTGGTTTTCCATTGCAAGAACAACGTCAGTCTCAGCGACGGCTGGGCGACTGTCGCTGGCGTTGGGAGAGCGCCTCGGAAGTCGGGTCCTGTCTAGGCCGAGTTAGACGCTCACTGTTTGCTAGAAACACTCGGAAAACCTGGAATTCTTCCAGAAGTCTTGGCAAATGTTTCAACACTCCACCACGGCGCGAGGATCTACATATCACCATGCCAGGTCTGGATATGAAAGGGCCCCAACTTACGCGTTCATGGCCAGGTCTTTGCATGCGATGAACAGGCATCACAGCTCTAGAGGCCCTGCTTTTCGTTTGTTTTTGCCCTCCTTCCCGCCTCCTTTAGAACATGGCCCACACCTGGCATCGCTGTTGATCCGTATGTCCTCTAGTTCCGGAGATGCACAATATCCTGGCCACGGCCGTGATATCTCAGTGGTGGATGGTCACGCTTGTCGCTCCGTCACGTGGAGAAACAACTGCCGCGCGGTACTGTAACCCATCACACACGAAAGATTTGTTGTCCGGAAGGAACCCCTATAATATGATACTCGATGTATCAGTCATATTGATGAATCTCCAGTTGATACGGAAGTACAAAGTACATTGCTTGCTATGGGGATCATATAATGCAACCAACGGATGCTGGATACAGTCCACGCATGTGGATCCATCCATGTCCTTCGTGTATTTACTGGCTTCCTGGCATCCCATGAGAGTGGCATCGGAGTGGAACTGGGATACGAGCCGGTACCTAGGAAGATCTTTTCCTGGGGGGAAAAAGGACTTGTTCTCACTTGGGCTGCTCGATCCTTCATTTTGATCATGGTGGATTCCGGGTTGCCAGATCATAATCCCCTATGTTGCGGGTCATGGGGATGAGTTCAAGTGTATGTTCACCCACAAAATTCAACATATATAAGTGCAGTCTCCGAGGGCCACGAACAGGTTCGACTTGATATCTCTCATCATCAACCCTCAACTCACATTCATTTCATTCACACTGAGCAGCGCTCGCCCTTCTTTCAAAAACTCACTCCCATCACGTTCTTTCATCAGCAACAACAACAACACCACTCAAAATGCAGTACGCAGTCCTCATCGCCTCCCTGGCCATCGGCGCCCTCGCCACCCCCCAGCCGCTCACCACGCCCGCTCCCAAGCCGCGCGCCCTGGACAGGCGCTCCGGCGTCCCCGCATCCTCCGGGTCCTCCGTGCTGAGCGAGGTCAAGACCATCGCCGCGGGCGAGAGCTTCGACGGCGGCTACTACGTGTACGACCGCGGCGTCGACTGCGAGGGCCAGGAGGAGGGCGGCGACTCCGACGCCGTCTTCCAGATCGAGAACGGCGGCACCCTGAAGAACGTCATCATCGGCCCCAACCAGATGGAGGGCGTCCACTGCCAGGGCGCCTGCACGCTGGAGAACGTGTGGTGGTCCGCTGTGTGCGAGGACGCCTTCACCATCAAGAAGCAGGACGACGGCGAGACCACTGTACGTACAGAACCAATCCCTTTTGGGGGCGCCAAACATACCTACCTGGGACGATTTTCATAGACTAACCGGATTATGACTGCAGTACATCACCGGTGGTGGTGCCTACGGTGCCGACGACAAGGTCCTGCAGCACAACGGTGGCGGCAGCCTCGTCGTTGAGGACTTCACTGTCGAGGACTTCGGCAAGCTGTACCGCTCCTGCGGCAACTGTGACTCCATGTACGAGCGTCACATCACCATCAAGGGTGGAAGCTTCACCTCCGGTGACATTCTTGCCGGTATGTCTTTTTGCAGCGGATATCATCCCCGTTCGGGATCGAGCACCACGAGAGACTGACAATTTCATTCTTGAACAGGCATCAACTCCAACTACGGCGACACTGCCACCATCACTGATGCCGACACGTCCGGCGTCGACACTATCTGCCAGACCTTCACTGGTACTGATAACAACGACGAGGAGCCCTCCGAGAACGACGACAACGAGGGTGGATGTGACGGCACCTACTGCATCTGCTAGAGTGGGAAAACCTCTTCCGCTTTCTATAGAGCTGCCTGGTGGTGATGGACTATTTCAATAGTGTACATATTTGACGGCCCAATTTTGTGGCCGTGAGTGGAGGAGGTATTGGACGAGCCGTGCTCGGGCATGCCACCCACTCACAATCAGTATATTTTTATCACACATTCTCAAAAATCAGTTTACCCATCGTATGGCGTGCTCTGTTGTGTACCCTGTTGTGTTTTCGGCAGGAGAAGTGCCAAGTCACAACTCCGGTTATTGCCTATTTGAGACAGCACGTTGCACTGATAAGATTGGGACAAGAAAAGAGGGTCCAACTGCCGTGGACATGTCTTTTTTACTCCGGAACTCCACCGTCATGCAGCGAAATAGAAATTTCCGTTCAACACATTCAGATATTGGGACGCACAAGCTTTAAAAGACTTCCAAGTTCCTTTTCAGCTTCATCGGCAGTACCGATATGTCTAGCCCAGGCTTCCGCGTCCTCATAGCAGGCGGCAGCATCGCCGGCCTCAGCCTGGCCCTAGCGCTCGAGCACCATGGCATCGACTTCCTCGTCCTGGAAGCCCATCCCGAGATCGCAGCGCAGGTCGGCGCCAGCATTGCCGTTCTGCCCAATGGCTTTCGGATCCTGGACCAGCTGGGCTGCTATGAGGATATCATGCGCCTGGTAAACTGCACGATTGACAATTTCATCATCCGGGGCCCCGACGGGAAGAAGCTGATTCACGTGGAGCAGCTGGAGGAGCATTTGATACAGCGGTATGTTTTCATTTGCTACTGATAGATGCCTACTTTCGAGTCCATGGCCTAGCATTTCACCTAGTGCAAGGTAACACTGACACGCGGTCTACTGAAGACATGGGTATCCTATGATCTTCTTTGAGAGGAGGATGGTCGTGGACGTGCTCTACCAGCATATTCGTCAGAAAGACAAGATCTTGACGTCTAAGTGGGTGTCTGTGATATCGCAGGATGGCCACAGCGTCACCGTCACATGCCTTGATGGTAGTGTATATCAAGGCAGCATGCTGGTTGGAGCCGATGGCGTGCACAGCACCGTTGGTAGTCACATCGCCCACGCTGCCGGCAGCGTAAAGCAAGGTGAGACGGCCTACCATGGGCACACACAAAGCAGGAATTTTGTTGCTGATCTTGAAACCAGATCTTCCGGTTGAGTACCGCTGTCTATTCGGTATTTCGGTAAGGAATTCATCCACATTTCAGCTCGCCACGCTGCAAAGAGCCATGCCATCTAGTCTTGAAAGGTCCCACACCAGCCAAGCGCTGACACGCCATGACAGAGCAAAGTCCCAGGCATATCCGAAAGCACTTTGCACCATGTGACGAACCATGGCTCCTCATTATTCGCCGCCTCGGGTCCCAATGATCGCACATACTGGTGTCTTTTCACCAACCTGGGAAGGACATATCACGGGACCGACCTGCCACCATATGGCAAAGAAGACGAGGCTGAGACTGTGAAGAAACATGGGCAAGACGCCGTCACAGAGACTGTGTGCTTCAATGATCTGTACGAGAGGAAGGTCATGAGCGTGAGTACACCATTGCACGAGGGAGTGCTGGATAAGTGGTACCGCGGAAGGGCCATCGTGGTTGGCGATGCTGCGCATAAGGTAAGTTACAGTCTAAGAAACTATCATATGCATGAGAAGAGAGAGCAGGTATCACTGACAGAGAATAACAGTTCAACCCCATCATCGGCCTCGGCGGCATGAGCGCCCTCGAGACGACAGCAGTCCTCACCAACAATCTCACCCAGCTGCTCAAAACCACACACAATCCGAGCTCCTCCGACCTCGAGGCCATCTTCGCCACGATCCAGGGAGCCCGTCAGCCCCGAGCGAAGGCCCTAGTGGAGGCATCTACGCTGACGCAAAACCGCTTCGCCATGACGACTCGGTGGCTCAAGTTCATGAACCTGTGGTATTACCCAGCCATGGGTCCACGATCTGCTCTGAAGCTGCTGTCGGAAGCGTATCCGGGCGCGGCAGGCTTCAAGGACTTGCCTTCTCGATCTGGGCGCCAAAGTACGACGGAGGACAAGCAGAGAAAGCTCCCTGCATGGTTGCCTCCGGCCCCTTCCAGGCGGGCGCTTCCATATGAGGATGAGCTGAAGAGTCCTCCGGGGCCAAGGAGTGGGATTTCAACTGCGATAGTCACCACGATACTACTAGTTCTGAGCATGCTGGGCTTGTGCTCGGCATCATCGCAGAAACAAGCCATTAACATGGAAAACTTTTTCGTTCTCCACATGCCTGTCAGTGTCATGATGCTTGTTGAAGGCAACAGGAAACGAAACACATGGTCATTGATCTGGAGGTGAGCTACACCCATTGCTTCATGCAGATGATCCTGCCTCATCCACCACCTCGTTCACATATGGGATCGGATAGCTAATACCGCCGCCCCCTTGCAGCCCAACCGCTTGGATACTGGCTTCCCAACTCCTCGGCCTAGCCACCATCCTACCGCTGTGGATCATCTGCTTCCTCCGCACCTCCTCCTCCTCCACCGCCTACTGGATGCACGCGGAGCGCTTTGTCCCACTGCATCACAGCCAAGCAATCTTCGCAGCCGCGGCCATCGTCCCGGGAATTGCGCTCGGCCAGCAGCACGTCCTGAACAGGGACGACGTCTGGCGGCTTGTGCCCGTCACCACCTCCGTGGCCGCGGAGATACTTGCGAGACTACTTCTGGCGGGCAGGGCCATGATCGGACCGTTTTTCGGACAAACGCCGAAGAGGCGCGCTGTTGTTGAAGACTACCTTGGAGGGGATGTCTTTTGGCTTAGACTGGTGTACGACGTGGCGGCGTTTGGTTCTGTGGCTGGATACTGGGCCGGCTGGACTGCGCAGCTGGCCCTGGTGCCTTGGACTTCGCTGAGTGCAGACTTGTGGAGAGATCTTGCAGCCGGGCGTTCGGTAGCCTGGCATGTGCAGGCTTGGGATAGGTGTCTGGTCCCGGTATCCATCGCGATTCTCTGCCTGATAGTGCTCCATGAGCTGGCTAGGGTGGGGATCACTGACTCCTCCGTGAAGAGGAAGGCCCTGTCTCTCTCTCTGCGAGGCCTGTTCCTTGGTCCAGGAGCAATGTTGATGGCCTGCTTTCTCTTCTGGGATGACTCTCTGATGGAAGGGAAGCTGCTTTGTATGTAGCGAATGAGCTGGAAAGGCGTGATAGAATGGCATGGGCTGCAGTCACACAAAATCTGCGACTACGAGTTGAAAATGGTAGAAGTTCGCGTAATTCATTTGGAATGCTTTTTATGTTTGGAATTAAATCATTGGATTTATTTTTTTGTCTGCCAGAACTCCGTGCATACCTCCTGACGCTCCATATATACAATCCGTCGTCCGTCTCAAATGACTATGTTCAAGTAATCGCACCCAAGACTGCCCATCCATCTAGTACCACAGCGCCTTGTTCCAGAACTCGACCTTGTCGGTCGCAAGGCTCGAAGTCTGCAGATAGAAGGCGGTGGTGTTCAGCACCAGGTCCTGTGCGCCCTCGCTGTACAGAGGCCACTCCTCCTTGTCATCAGGCCACTGAGTGTTGGGGTTGCCGGTCAGCACAAAAGACATCAGGTACTTCTGCATCTTGATAGCGGTAGCCGTGTCAACCGTGGTGGAACCACCGGGGCCCTGTCTCTTCTTCAAGGCGGCAGTCGAGTTGGTGGTGGTTGTGGAGTCCGACGACAGGGTGTAGGTCGAGTACCAGTAGTAGCTCTGGTCCGTTCCGTGGGTGGCCTGGTCGATCTGCACCATGGCGTTCCACGTCTGGTTGTCGAGCGCGTGGGTGAAGGCCATGTTGTGCGCCGTCAGGTCAAACTCCTGCTTCATGTCGGAGAAGCGCAGGCCGGGGCTGGTGTAGTCCTCCTCGGGGTACAAGGCCAGGACCTCCTCGACGCGCGACTCCTCGAGCGCCGGGAAGAAGATGCGGAGGTAGGTCGCGACGTCCTCGGTGGTGTCGACGCCCGAGTACGCCTGGCCGTTGGCCTCGTGCTGCTCGTGGGTGATGACGGCCGGGCCGGTGAAGTTGAAGCGGCGCTGGTAGAACTGCGCCTCGTACGTGTCGGCGACAAAGTCGCCGTCGACGCGCGGCTGCATCTGGTACGTGTACTCGATGACGAGCGCGTCCGCGGCGTCCTGAAGCGTGGTGAAGTCGACGGCGCGCAGGCAGGCCAGGTCGCCGCCGGTGCAGTTGACGGCGGTGGACACGTTCTGGTAGAAGGCCTCGGCGTGCTCGTGGCCGCCGCCAGGCACGAAGCCCGGCGACATGACGTACGCCTGCGCAAAGTTCTGCTCGGCGTGGCCGGCGAAGCGCGTCATCTCGAAGAGGACCTGCGAGGCGCCGGCGGAGAAGCCCATGGCGGTGATGGCGTCTGGGTTGCCGCCGAAGTGGGAGATGTACTTCTTCACCCACTTGAAGGCGTGCTCGACGTCCCACAGGCCGACGTTGCTCGTTCCGCCCTGGTGGAGGAGGCTGGGGCTGCTTGCAAGGCCGGTCATGCCCAGGCGGTAGTTGTAGGAGACGAAGATGAAGTCCGTTGTGAGATCGAACTGGGGATTGCTGTTAAGAGATGTTTCGAAACGAGAGTGGTGCTCATGAGAATATACTTACAAGGCCCTCAGGCGTGTTCTCCGACTTGGAGCCACCCTTGAAACCACCGCCATATGTCCAGACAAGCACGGGCAGGGACTTGTTGCCAGTGAGAGCCCCCGCTGGAGCCCAGACGTCCATATACAGACAGTCCTCCTCACTTGCGCAGTCCACATCGGCCGCAGCAAGAGACCCGTCGTTGATCTCGGTCTCGACAGGGGGCCATTCCGGAGCCGCGAACCGCAGGTCGCCGGTGGGCACGGCGGCGAAGCGGATGTTCTGGTATTTGTAGTAGCCGACGGTGGTGTTGGAGGCGGCGGGAGCGAGGGTGGCGTAGTCCAGGGTGACGGTGGGAGCAGTTGCCTCCTGGCGCACCACGCGAGAAGGAGGGAGGATGGCGGCCGTGGCGGCTCCGGCCAGGAAGAGAGGGAGGCAGTTACGCATAGCGAACGACACTGCAGCTGAACACACTGAAATCAAGAAAAAGGGCAAAAAAGAGTGTAGTAACTACCTGGGTAGTGAGTGAGTGTCTGTCCTGTCCTTGCTAAGAGGCGAAGATGGATGAGGCCGAGGGTTATCTGGTCGTGCCATGGTGGGCATGAGTCTTGTCTTATACACAACTATCCTCCGATGATCGTATGTAGAATTCGTGTGCATTTGCCCGTTGTGGGTGGCTTAGGTGCTGCTTGGTGGATAGTTGATTCGTGTACAATGTGTAAATGTCCGAGCTTCCAGGTGTTTTTCGTCCGAAGTATGCACGGATAGGTGGGCGGGAGTCTTCAGCCTTGTCTATATGGGTGTGGGTCTACAGGTTCTAAAGTTTGCAGGGCTGCGAATTAAGGAGCTAGACATCGGCCCACAAATTGTGCTCCGATAACCCACACACTGACACTGCCACCAAGAGAAGCTCGTTAGCATTCTAAGTTGAGTACAGTACTTTGCATACAGTAACTGGCTGGCTTGTAGGCTGACGAGTCCGGGGAAGATATGTAGGTAGGCGAGCTACTAATAAGTGGGCAGTACAGCTCGCCGTCTTATTCGAGCGGATATCATCCGAGTTGATTATTACCTTCCTGGCCTTCTGCCAAAGACTACTTACTACCTGCCATATCTAGTACTGTGGGTACGGAAATTGGACCTCGTGCGCTGTCGAGGATGCGCTCGGCGGTCGGGTGCATCCAATGTTGCCCTCTCGGCTCTGATGTGTAGATGTACCGCAGAATCAGGTCTTTAGGTGCTGCGCTGGCTTCGTAATGGCCAAATACTGCAGGAGGAAGGTCTTGACGGCTCACCTGTGGGGCCTAGTGAAGTCACCTGAGCAAATATGGATCGACTGCTTGCAGGTTGCCACTCCTCCCCCCCAGCCTTACCCCGGCAATCTCAACCTCAATGCCGAGCAGGGGTGCGCCCGATGAGGCCCACAAGGCCCGCAAATCCAGGGCATGCGGCGTCGACGTTCCTGACGTTCTAAAAACAAAATGAATGAAGCATATTCAAGTATCTTGGCATCGCTTGCATGGCCAGGAAACTTGGGCCCAAGCCGCGCGGCCAACCCCGTAGTGGTGACAAGTTTCAACAAATGCTCGGCTCGGTTCGGACCACCCCTTTTCCTGCACCACATTCCTGAAGACTCACTTCAGTATTGAGCGCAGAGCGGTGGTCTCGAGGAAGAAGATGGGAATTGTGGGAGAATCATGTTTTGCTCTTGACATTCGTTTGCTGTCATGTTTCTATGTTTCTAAACTTAGCTCGGGTTCGTCCCGATTACCGTAACTAAGTATAAATCTACGTGGAAGGTCATACCCTACAGGAACGAAACAAACACCCCAAGCATGCACTGAAATGGCAGCGGTCAACATACCAGCACACCAAAGCCCTGGAGCATCTTGGTCTTTGGTCTATGATCCAGTACGTCAAATCGCCGGCCCTCAGTACCCGCTGCCACAACCTTCTACGCCTATCAGATTCTGGACAACAACGTCCAGGGAAGCAATTGCGAAACCGCGAAACCTGGAAGTACGACAGAGCTCGAATAGACTTCTTTCTTGAGCGTTTAGTACTGCGTAGGTTATGACTGTGTGGCACCTGGGCAGGTCAATCATGTGGACGTGTTCTTGTGACAGCTCGGTCTGGAGGCCTTTGTAGTGGGAAGGCTAGAGACCTCCAGCTAAACCAACAGCGACTTCTAAATCCCAGCAATGCAGAATTGGGAATCCGAAGCGACCAAGACCTTCGGTACTTGACAGGTACAGACGACGATAAACTGTATTTCGTAAATCCGAGCGAACGAACGCGAATCATGCGACCCAGACGTGGAGTCTCAGCGAAATCGTCGATCGACGATGAAGAGCACATACATCCACCACCTGGAAAATTCACAAGCTACAGCCGACGACGCATATCCTGCTCGGCTACTTGCGAAGTCGGCCTGCCGAACCGTTGCCAGAGGAAACACCGCAGCGGCACTTCATGCCCAGGTGTTCAGGCTGCAGCGCCGCCCGCAGCTTGTCTGTGACAGCGCACCCTTGGGGACGCCGGGTGCCGTCTCCATGCGACCGACATTGGCTAATCTACTTGCCACACGGAGCTTGACCTCAAGAAGAGCTGTCGCAGGTGCAGTTAGACTTCTTGGGATGTGGTGGCCGAGAAGTGGTTATGAGACAGACTGCATCGTTCAAAGTCTATGTTATGGCGGGAGCAGCAGGTCTTTGCGGCTGAACGAGGAGGTTTTGGTTCAGACAGAGTAGATGTAGTCTACGTCTGTAGCCGGATATACGACTGCATCGATATACCAGTCCGCCAAAGGATCCACAGCTCTGTTGAGAGTGAAAACGAAGAGCACATATTACCATCTGCACACAGCTCGAGCACGGCGAGGCAACGAAGTCCGGCACGCATACCCGACCGTTGAAGACTCGCACAAAGATATCGAACCAGGCTGTATTGCATCCCGGACCAGCAAGCCCTTTTTTCTCTAGTTTAGCTCCTCATCTTTGGTTTCATTTTCATTACTTCGTATACTTCGTCCCACACCAGCCGGCTGGGCTGGGCTCGGAACACCTACCTACTCGGCGTCCAGCGGGCAAATTGGCGGCTTGTTGTTGACCTGGATGCCCCCGCGCTTCTTCTCATCGCTATCATGGAAAGGCAGCGCCCACCCGCCCTCGGACTCGGGCGTGGCCAGCCACAGCCGCAGCAAGTGGCGACGAGGATGCGGCGCTGGGTGGTCTGAGGATGGTTTGAGAGCGCTATCGTCAGCAACAAAAATAATACTTCTGAACGTGAACACGGCCCAAGGAGCAGCAAGCAGGGAGACAAAGCAGCAGCAAGAAGACTCACCCGTATAAGCAGTCCGAGCATGCAGAACATGCGCATCGCTCAAAAACTGGATATCCCCGACCTCCAGCACCATGTGCAGCGCCAGCCGCTGGCACGTCTCCTCTAGCACCGTCAGCGCAGTGACCTGCTCCGCGCTCAGCGGCGGAATCACGCCCTTGTCGCTGAACCGCGTCAGGCTCTTGACAAAGTACGGATCCCACTTGGCGAACACGCGGCCCTTGCCCCGCGGCTCGACGAAGAACACGCTCGTCTTGATCCACTCCTCCTCGCCGTCGCTGACCTCGCCTTTCCGGTCAAAGTACCACACGGGGCTGGCCAGCAGCGCCGCGACCTCGGGCCGCTCGCGCTGCAGCGTGTTCCAGACGTGGTGCACGCTGACGATGTCGCTCTCGCCGCCGCTCTGCGCGCGGTGCACGCACAGCAGGCCGACGATGTCGCCCGGGTCCGCGTGGAAGAACTGCCGCGCGGTTGTGCGGTAGATGCGCACGCGGTCGATCTGCGTCGGGTCGTCGCCGACGTCCTTGACGTGGCCGAGCACGTGCCCGCGCCCGTTCTGCGAGATGAAGTAGCCCAGGTACGTGCCCAGCCCCATGTACGCGACCGCGTTCTTGCGCGGGCCCCAGGCCTGCGCGGGGAAGCGCTTGAAGAGGATGAAGCCCTTGCCGTTGAGGAGGTCCTCGCGGAGCGCGGTGAGGACCTTGCCGAGGTGCGGGAGGGGGAAGTTTTCCTGGGGGAGGTATGTGGGGTTAGAGAGAGGTTTTGTGTGGGGAAGACAGGGGCGGAGGAGGGAAAAGCGCATACCTTGGAGATACCCGTCAAAGGGATGTCCTGCTCGATGAAGCGGTCGGCGGTATCACTCAGCTCCTTGATCTCCTCGTCGGTGAACGGGTGGATCCATTTCTCCGGGTTGTTCTCGTAGTCCTCCTTCTTCCAGACCGTGCCGCCCGTGATCTCCTTGGGGAACTCCGAGTACGGCTTCAGCTGGTCGAAGACAGGCGGGTGCTGGCCAGACGTGCGGATGCCGTCCGGGAAGATGTCCCTGGGCGCATCGTGGTTCTGCTTACGCAGTGTGGCGGCGTGCTGGGCCGACTGGTCGAGAATAGCGCCGGGGGCCATGATGGTTGGATCTTCCGGGTGTATTTGGTGGTACTCGATATACTATGCTTCACCAATGCTACTAAGTGTTTCTAAGTGTGAATGGGTGATGTGGAGGGGCTAGTAGCAGTGGAAAAGGTGTGGGAGGGGAAGTGTGATACTGGTTGGAAGCTATTATATACCTACTTCCACACACCCTCCTCTGTCTCTCCAGCGAACATGCGGGGCTTCTTTACTACGGCCTCTCATCGTAGTATCATGCCCAGCATGACGTGACTCTGGGGCATATTACCAGAGTGCTACCAGAAAGTTTGGTAACCTTGCCTCAGTCGATGGTGATTGACGAGATCCGATGTGCCGATGGCGTGCTCGGCCATGGCCGGAGGCGTTTCGGCATGCCAATTCTTTGTGGGCGACTGCTGCAGTCGGCTTCTAGAAGCTGGATCCAAGCTCCTGGGATGTTTTATTCTGTTAGTGTGGGTTCTGTGTGCTCTAGGACCCCATCCATCGATTGCGCCTTCGAGATTCTCCGTTGGTGATAACGAGAGGGTTGTTGCCGCCGGGTAAAATGTATCACGATATCGGAGATACTTCTTGTGTGCGGAGGCCCGACATCCGATGCCCTCACCAAAACAAGAAAATAAAACCCACAGACACGCTGGCGACAAGTTCACAGTTCCTTCTTTGGTTTAATCGCTTGGGTCCGGGCTTGTGGGAACCTTGCGATCCACTTATTCGCAAGTCAACTCGTTTGGAACGAGGGTCGTTCTTGTGGTATCAGGTCTCACACGGCGGCAAGATCACTGACCGCAGAATATCAGCAATGGTGAAGGAAGAGAGCCCACTTGCACGTACCTGCAGAAGAGCAGGCCAAGTCACTGTATACAGGACTCGTAGGTAAAGATCACAACGATCACAAAACCTGAGCACGGGCAGCCCAATGGTATTGGGTATGACCACATTATATTGACTGAAGCGCGGCGTGAATCCAACATGGATGCAAATACTCCGTACAGCCTAACAAGAAACATTTCTATAACTAGCCACTGCAGCAGCAGCAACGACCGATCATGCATCAACACACGTAAAGCAGACCGTCCGTCCCTTTTTGACAACAACGCCCCATCCAGAACACCGATCCACACGTATAATCTCCGGCCGTAGTGAGACACAGGGTACGTCAAACACTCCTATGCAATAATTCAACATGAAGGCACATCCAACAACCCCTCAGTCCACCAATGACGAGCTTCTACCCGGCGATCCTGGCTTCGGCGACCCTGGCCACGACGTCCTCAACGGCGACGGTGACAAGTACGCCTGCCGGCGCTGCTGATCCTATCGCCACACCATACTCGTCCGCTTCCCCGCTGCCGGCATGCTAGCGGCACCACCGACGGTAATTCTTCTAGCTTTGCCCTCGAGGCTGCGCGCGGCCGCCATCGCCGACGACTTGTCTCCCATCGTTTTGGGGCTCAAGAAACCATCCAGCTTCATGCTTCCGGAGCCGGCGCTGCCACCACCACCACCCATGTTCATGCGCCTCGCCTGACCAGCGGTGAGGGTGCGAGCGCCTCCTGGGGGAGAGCACGAAATGGGCGGACTTCTCTGCTTGCTACTGACTGTTTGCTCGGCAGATCCACTTCGTCGTCGCTGTCGGGAGATTCCATTCGTCGACGAGGCAAGCGGACCGGAGTACGAGGCGGAGACCCGATGATGGACGCTACGCCGCCGATCGGCGCCGCTCGGGGCACCCCCGACGCCAGAGACACGCTTCGCACTGGAGCTCGCCGTGCCCCCCATGCTGGATAGGCGCTCTCGTCTCTTGGCGAGGTGAAGAGCGGTTCGGAGCTTTGTCGGGTCGATCGTCGTGGTCGATTCGGAGTCACTATTCGAAGGGGAAGCCGAGAAGGAGGCGTCCCTATGCGCAGCGGCAGCATCGAGAGGAGCGACGTGGGGAGGGCTGTTTTCATCCAATGGTGTGAGTCTAGGTGGCTTCCGGGTGGATGACCGTAAAGATCCAGAAGATGATGGAGAATGGTTGTTACCCGCTCTGTCCACATCGAGAGACCGTAATGGAGATGCCCTACCGTCCTTGGATGCTGCGACCGCCGCCAGGTTTAACCGCATCGAGGGGGGACCGGACAGCGGTGACGAGCCCTCTTGTGACGGCCGTGATTTCGAGAGGAACCCGGCTTGGAACCGACTGGATTTGGTGGTGGGGAGACTGGATGTCTCGGGCAAAGTCAAAGAGGGACTAGAATCTGAGTTCGAGTCGACCGTGCTGAGGAGGTACGAGGGAATCGTCGGTTGCGCGAGGGAGGACGTGTCTGGGGAGATGATTGCGTTGTGCGGACTAGGACTAGGGTCAAATTTCTTGGGTGTCTTGTCGTAGTCGGCAAGAGTGCCCGCCTGCTCATCGTCTCGCCAACGGACAATTCGCTTCGGCGTCAACTTCTTCTTAGCAGGACTGAACGAAACGCCCTTCTTCGCGTTGACAGCCTTGCGCCGGCGAGGGGACTTTAGGGGGGAGGCATGTTCACGGATGGGTGTAGGCGGTGCAACAGCGGTCGTAAAGACCGGCTGGGCAATCGGCTTGATGTGGATGCTGGAGCCTTTCTTTCTCTTGGGCGTCCCTCGCTTGGAGGGTGGGAACATCTCAACGGGCATCATGGAGCCGTCAGGCTTGACGACGTGAGATGCTGCCGAATAGCCCGTTTCAAGCAATTGCTTGATGATATCTCGTGCCTGTGCGACAGCCTCCTCCTCTTCTACGGCCATGAGATCGGTCATGGCCGTGATCATCTGAAACTGGGCGGTGAGGAGAGCCTGGATGGTGGCAGCATCCGCGCCCTTCTCTTGCTCGAGTACTTGCTGATTGGCCTCGCGCATGAACTGGCCCTTCAGGACTTCTGCCTCGCGGGCCAAGCTTGCAGATTCTCCGCAATCGGCAATGCCGTCGCCCGAGGGGAGTTGCAGGATGCTGTGTTGCAGGGCGGTGTCGAGTGATCGCTCCCAATTTGACCGCTCCAGCTTCTTATGTATGTGCTGCCTGCTCGACTCCAATTCCACCAGAATGCCTTGAGCTGTCTTGCGCATGGCCTCCAGATTTGGTGGCATTTCGTCGTCTTCTCGTGAGTCGCAGACACTGTCAAAGGCGGCGATCCATGCTGAAAGCATTCCTATCCGCCGCTCAAACAGCTTCAGCCTCTTCATGGTGTCGATTTTCTCGTGTCTGTCGGCCTGGGCGTTGTCGTAGGCGGTCCGGATGCGCTGGATGCCCTCGCGAGAGACTTGTTGCCTCTTCTCGACATTTTTCTTGAACTTGGCAAAGAACGTGGCTTCGGCATCCTTTTTCTCGGCCTTGAGCTGGTTGATGAGGGCCATCTGCTCGTCGATCTTGACCAAAAAGTCCTTGACGTGGCGATTAACGTTGAATACATTCCGAGTCACCTTGGTCTGAATATTCTTGGCGCGGTTGGCGTATCGCAGGGTGTTTTGTGTCTCGTCAAAATGCTCGCTCGAGGGGCTGACACAGACCACCATGACAGTCTTGCAGTTGCCGCCGAGGGAGAACTTGAGCAGCCGCGTGAGCTTGCTGTTGCGGTATGGGATATGGTTATTCTTGCGTGCATCGCAAAGAGCATTGATGCAGCTGCCGAGGGAGAGCAAAGACTTGTTGATGTTGGCGCCTTCCAGCAGCCGCTCTCCCCTGTTCAGGGTTGCACTGGCGCGTTCGCTTCCTGCCAGGTCGATGATACTCAGAGTGGCCATCGTGTGGGGCTCGTTGACGGCAGCATTACGGTCCTTTTGCGCGACGTTGATTTGGAGCACTGCGTGTGAACGAGAGGATGTTGCGTTGGCGGCTGTGGGGGACACGGTTCGGAATTCGTTGCCTTGGACAATCATGTCCATGACCTCCTGTACATCCTTGGGGTGATAGCTGGTCAGGCCGGCTACCGAGACAGCCTGGTTGGCATCCTCTCGCAGCATCAGACCTTGCTTGCTGCCGCCGGGGACTAGCAGATCGCGGATGGTCTCGTTGTAAATCTCGAGGTAGGATAGGGTAATTTCGGTGTGCTTGTCGTCGCTTCGGTCGGCGATCTTCTCAAACAGTTCTTGCATGGTGAGGAAGATGATGCCGGGCTGCTGGGCAGTACCCGTGATTGTGTGTGTTTTTCCGCATCCTGTAGCACCGTACGCGAAGACGGTGGCGTTGTAGCCGTCGAGGACGCTGTCAAGCAGGTTTCTGGTGGTGGCTTCGTAGACTTCGGCTTGAGTTGCGTTCTCGTCGAAGACTCGGTCGAAGGCAAAGACTTGGTCTTTGACTTTCTTGCCCATGGGTACCACGGACCTAGAAAACTTCTGGACGGGATTGTCTTCAGGAGGATCGAATACTCTAATTGGTGATTGGGTCAGTGGGAACGCACCAAGAGGAGGCATTAGCCACGAGAACATAGAGCGCTTACAAACACCGGTCATCCACGACCTTGACGATATTTCGAATGCCCCGCTGGTTCAACTTTGGAGTTGGGGCAGCAGCGAGGGAGCCGTCGCCCAGGAACAGTGTGCCATCATCATTCTTTACTCTGCTGGGTGTCAGTGCTTGTCTTGAGTATTCATCGTGATGATGGACGGTGTCGGTTCGGGTCTGGACTGAAACTCGGTAGGTCGAGGTAGAGGTCGGAGGAGGAGGATGGACGGGGGCAAGCTACATACAGTTGGGCGGCTTCTCTGATAGTAAAAGGTCGCACTCGAACTGTAGAAGGTCAGCATCACCACCGTCGCCGAGTGTGCGTGAAGAATGCGTGCTCGTCGAGGCGCAAGACACGGTAAATAGAGGGCAGGGACAAGACAGACCTGCGACGGTGATGGAAGATGCGCCCGGGTCGACGCCAGCCATCTCGACTCGAGAGTGCGCGGTTCAATGTCTCATGGACTGGGGCCCAGCTGGAATGGAATGATGCGTGTTCTCGTCTTGAATCTTTCGCGCCGGTTGGAGCAATTGCTTCGAATCAAATCCAGGAAGAGCTAACGCTGTGTAGGTCCGAATGGGAAAAGAAGACGCGAGTCAAGAAGGAGGACCCAAGTTGTGAAGGAGGTGACAATACAGTATTGACCAAATGCACAAACACCAAAATAGGCAAAAGGAAGGTCGAGAAGAAGTGACGTCGATGCTGTTTGGCAAGTGAGGTATGTACATACAAGTACCTACAAAACCGTAATCGTAGAGGCAATCCGCAAAAGGCTTCCCGAGGTCAAAGTGCAATACCGACACGAGGCAAAGGCGGAGGAGGTACCCTGTTTCCATTCTTTCCTCCGCGATGAGGCTCGTGCACCAAAAACGGGTCTGTTGACCCAGGCAGTTTCCAGGGCAACCCTTAGCTGGCACGGGATATCCCTGTCAACTGGACTCGCCCAGCGACTGGGGTAGGTGCTCAGTACGGTTAGCGTCATCACTAACCTGGCCCCAACCAGCTGGGGCGAAGGTCTGATAGTGCACTCAAAGTAGTAGCACCCCAACCAGGTCCTGACGTCGCGAGCAGTCCTCCTCCTCAACATCACCAATTCCACAACCCGTGCTCCGTACAGTACTGGTTCTCTATACCTCTTCTCGAATGTCGTTCTTGTCCTTTCACCCGCATTCATCATGGAAAGCCTATCTAGGTACTTTGTTTCGTACCTGACGACGCCGTGACCCGTGGATAAGCATCAAACATGTTGAAACAACAAAATAACTTGAAGAAAGTACCTTTGTACACGAAAAGAATTCAACACACCAAAACCCAGACCTACTACAACACACTGGTTCCATTATACGCACCCACCAGGTCCGTCCCCAGCAAGAAACTCTGCGGCGGCCCCAGGTAGCTGGCCCTCACGCCTCCCATGTTCACCACGACCCTCTGGATAATGATGCTGGGCATCAACGCCCAGATGCGCAGCGTATACGCTCCCTCCTGCGGCACGTTGAAGCTCGACGTCGTCACGTTGTTACCACGGCCCCACACGTTGTCCGCCACCGCAGCTCCCCAGTTCGGAGGCAAGTTGGTGCCAACCGACCGTCCCACAGGACTCACCACCGTCACGTTCGTCGGCGTGCCCCCGGCCGGGAACAGCGACACAGCGTACTGCAGCGGATTCGTGTCGCCGAGGTAGTTGTGGCTCGGGTTGATCCACACCGTCACGTTCGCCTTGGACGAGTTGCTGTACAGATACAGCTGGTACTCCAACGCCGGCGCCTGGTCCGTCGTTAACTTCTCCGTGCCCTGCGGCCACAAGCCCACGCCATCGCCCGCCCGTGCCAAGCCCTTGAATGTGTGATACGTCAGGTTCTCAGCCGGCGCACCACCAAGCACTGTCGCACTGGCGGCATCCGCCCCCGGCACAATAGCCTGGTAGTTCGGCCCGTCGATCGCCACATGCCCGTCACTCTCGACGAACCCGCGCTCGAAGCTCAGCGGCAGCACGCGGTTCTGCACCGGCACCTGCACCGTCGGCCAGGGGTACGCGTACTTGTCGAGGCCGCGGCAGCTGTTGGTCACGTTGACGGTGACGGTTGTCAGGCTGGGCGCGACAGGTGCCGTGGCCCAGTCCACGCTGATATACACGCGCGTGTCACCGCTGCCATCGGGTGTGATGGTGCCGGAGGTCGCGGAGAGTTGGACAAAGCTGGCGTTGATGGGCGTCGCGGTCCACGTGCAGGTTTCGGTGCCGCGGGAGAAGACTTCGAAGTAGCGCGTGCTGGGGCCGTATGGCTCAAGCGGGGGTACGGTGAGGGTGTTGCCGCTGTTGGCGTGATACTGGTCGTCGCCTTGAACGGTAGCGTTGGAGCCTTCGACACCGATGCCGACGTGTCCGGCGAGGGAGGCGCGCTGGGTTTGCACGTAGCCCATGGCGGGCAGGGTGTTGCGCATGGGCTGCTGCCAGTAGCTATCATATCCAATGTGAGTCTCTGCAGGTTGTGTCAGTGGACTCTGTCTCAACAAGTGTTGCGGAAGAAATCAAGCTTACGATCCAGCATATGCATCCACTTTCCATCCAGCATCGCATCCCACTGATCCGTCAGATTCGAGTCCGCACCCAGAAGCTGAATCACTTCCATCATCTGGGTGTTCGCCGCGTTCCTTTTCTGCCCTGTATACAGCAAGTTCTTCGCAGCACCAATGTAGATCTGGTTGAGGATGTTGCCGGCCTGGATCGGATGCAAGACCATCTGAAAAAAGGCCGGCTGAGCACTCGCATCAAGGCTGTCATGCACCGCCAGCGCCCGAGTCTCCAACGCGTTCCAAGCAGCCAACACCGAATCTGCCTCGTTATAGTTAAGGACGGAAAATGAGCTCGGCTCGATGAGCTCGTACTTCCTTCGGTTAGCAGCAATGCCGTAGTCGGTCATGATCTCTCCAATCGCAGACGCCGAGGCAGGACCAAATTCCCTCGCTGCCCATGCAGCGGTCCAGTCACTGGTGCTGTCGACATCCCACAGATCGGCGTCGTAGGCCATGTCCAGGAAGTGGTTGATGGGGATCTCGACAGGCTTGAGATCTCCCACGTTGACGACCCAGATACGGTCTGCACCACGGGCGTAGGCCATTTGCATCTACCACTGCGTCAGTTTCCTTGTCCTCTTCGAGCATGCCACCAAAAGAATGAAATAAACTCACCTGCTCTGCCGTCTTTTGCAGCTGAACAGTATTGATCCACTTATAGTTCCGTGGATCACCCACATAATCAAAGTGGTAATACACACCCGCGCCGCCCGCCCTCGCCGTCTCATTCGCAAGCGGGAACCGCCTGATATTTCCCCAGTTGTCATCCGCCCACAACAGCGTCACATCCTCCGGCACCTGCAAGCCCTCAAACACATAGCTCTGCACCTCCTTATACAAGCACCACATCTGCGGCACCGTCGAGATATCCACCCCACCCAGCCCCTCACTCACAATCCTCTGCTGATTCCCCACCAACGTCGTCAGCATACTCACAATCGCACTCGACCCCAGCCCCTCAATCGCCGTGTCGCCCGTGCCGCGCATCCCCATCGTCCACAGCGAGTTGCGCGCATACGGCTTCGCGCGCTGCACGCCGTACCGGAAGTACTCGTCGATGGTCGCGTTGTTCAGGTTGTACGCCCAGGGCCCCTGGTAGAAGGCCCCGAACTCGTTCTGCGCGCGCATCAGCGGCTCCGTGTGCGAGCTGCCCAGCACGACCTCGTACGCGTCCGCCAGCGGCTGGTTGCCCGCAAAGTCGACGTAGTACATGCTGCCCCACAGCGTCGGCCACAGGTAGTTGGCGCGCAGCCGCAGCAGCAGCTCGAGCACGTGCGCGTAGAAGCCCGGCCCGTAGCCCGCGGCGCCGGCGCGCCCGTCGGCAAAGTTCGTCGCGACCCAGTTCGTCAGCCCGGGCTGCTCGTCGTTGAGGAAGATGCCGCGGTACTTGACGGTGGGGCTGCGCTGCGTCTTGGCGAGCGCGGCGGGCACGAAGATGTCCGCGTGCGGCACCGGCGGGCTGTCGGCCCAGAAGTACCACGGCGAGACGCCGATCTGCTCCGAGATGTCGTAGAGCCCGAAGATGGTGCCGCGGGGGTCGGCGCCTGCGATGACCAGGGCTTGGGCGATGCCGGGGGCCGGGGAGCTGATGAGTTGGGTGGTGAAGGCTTCCCATTGGCCGTCGATGGCGCTGGTGCTGAGTTTGTTGGCGGCAATGAGGCTGTCGATGAGCGTGCTGGAGCCGATGGTGCCGGCGAGAATCACCACGGAGGAGGGACTCGCCGGGGCGTAGAGTGGGCCGGTGAAGTTTTCTGGTGCGGTGGTTGAGAACTGCGGAGGTGGTTAGGGAGGATGTGGTGATAGAGTTGCTAGGAGAGGAGAGACTCACAAAGGTATTGTTGTTGATATTCACCGGGCTGTACTCGTACACAGCCGCGGCCGCACCACTGCTATTGCTCAACCGCGCATCTGTGCTCAGAGTGTAGTTCGTCCCCGTCACCCGGCCAAAGTCCACTGCCAGGTCGCCCGCGGCGCGGATGACGCCCCAGTAGTCATTCTCCGACACCATGATCTGCCCGGCCCCGAGGGCCCCGCCGGCGAGGCGGAAGTCGCTGGCGGACCCGTTGAAGGTTACCACGGGCGCTTGGCCCAGGGCGTGCACGGCGGTGGTGCCGGCGCTGGTGAGCGCCAGCAGGAGGGTGAGTTGCTTCATCCTGAGCGCGGTGCTGCCGGAGCGGAGTTGGTGGTGGTTGGGGTAGAGGAAGGAGGAGGAGGGGATCACGAAGGCTTCACTCAGGGACCTGTGGAGTGGGATATGTCCTTCTGTTCAACCGTTATTAAAGCCCTCGCTAGGTAGTTCCCTTCCATGGGCGGGGTTAAGGAAGTCATATTATATATATATATCCACTGCTGTACTATGATCATGCAGACCCAAAAAAAAAAGTCGTGTATGGGCGTTTGCCTCCCCACCTTGGGGTAAATAGAAATCGTTCGCATTGGAAGTAGGCAGGGTTTGCCAACGTGGCCCCCCCGGCTGTATTGCCCACCCTCCAAGTCAGGTACAGCACCAAGGCCCGGGATAATGAAGAGAACGAAGAGACTAGTCGCGGGTATGTGTCCCACGCAGAATGACAGGACAAGCTCTGCCTTTGACCGGGCAGGCGGCTAAATATGAAGAACAGCTGGGGCTGAGAAGTCCCTGCATGGGAAAGAAGATTCTTTTCTGGGCGACTTCAGGTGCTCATGTGATGGGTTGGGCATACTTGTCCCGGTGGCAAGCCGACAGGTGTTGAATAGGTACTGCTACTCTGCTACTATGGCAAACAATCTAGAGAATGTATGTAGTGCGTTCTCGGCCGTTGTTCCGAAGTTCTGGACAAAGTGTGAGCTATCCCGGGTTCCCATGGAAGAACAGCACCCCCGCAGTTCATAAGATGTGCGCGCTTGGGCAGATCATCGTCATGGGCGATCCGGGAGGTAGATCACAGTAACTAGAAGGGTGGTATATTATTTACCTGTCCTACGGTAAACTTTCGCATTGGAGGAAGCACGACAGTAAAAGCTACGAGGAAGTTCGTCTCAGGTTGTCCGAAGCAACGTGGGGATCAGCCTTCAGCTGTCACGAGGCCAGTCGCTTGGATTCCGGAGATGAGGAACGGGATGAATGCGGGGGAAAATCTGGGGAAGTGATGTGGGAAGTTTATAATACGTCGTCGCATTTAGCCTCAATGCACCTGGTCCATCTTCCCCTGGCCCACTTTCCCCGACCCAGTGACTCGTTGAATTTCACTTGGCTGTCTGGCTGTTCAGGCATTCAGTCAGGTCATGGATCATTTCCAGCACCTGTACTAAGAACGGAGAAGGATTGTCGAGTGTGCGATGGATATTTCTTTTTGTGGGCTCGAACATTCCCGTTGTGCGCCTCATGCAGTACCTGGTTACATGTTCAAATCTCCTTCTTCCAAAGTTTCCTCAGCACATGCCTTCCGAGACCAAGTTTGACCGGGAACACCATCCTTATCAGGTATGACTGACATCCACTATATATACTTCACCACGCCTCTTACTAATATGAGTCCATGCTGAGGGGTTTGTCCCTGCCGGATCCAGACGCCTGTCTGCCTTGACAAGTCGAATCCCACTCTCGTGGTTCATGCTGTCCAAGTAGCCTCTGAAAACACCGCAGTATCCAGTCGAATAGTTGATGTACATGGCTCCCTCCAAATACCGGCGCCATGTGGCGACGTTGTTGTACGTGATGACCCCAATGACTTGTGCCTGCGTCTGTTGCCGCCCCACAAGGCTTCGCAGTTGCGTCTTTGGGTCTTCTCCGTTTGTACAGGAGGTCCGCAGAGCCATCCCAAAGCAGTTGTCGCCCCATCTCTCCCGAGCACGCTTGATCTCGAGCGGCTCAACCGCTTGATGCCACCCATTGAGCACACAGAGATCCAGTTGTGGCAGCTCAGCCAGCAGCTCGCCGAGATACGCTTCCATCTCTCGGTAAGGCTCGAAGTTCCGTCCCTGATAGGTTTCTCTGGCCTTCAGCTTCCCCGAGAAGAGGGTCTCGTACGAAACGGAGATTCTCCGGATGTTTGCCTTGGCGATGGTGGACAGCGTCTGCCTTTCGGCTCGAAACCCAGGGAGACGAGGACCCCAGCCGACGGCGAACTGAACTTCAGTCTCTGCCCAGTAACAAGTCGTAGCGTCCTCGTAGGCTTTGCGACAGGTCCTCAGGAAGTTCTGGTGCGGTGACGGCGCCAGAAGCATTTTGTTGCGTGTTTGCACTACACTTCCAGGCACGGCAGCGCTCCAAGATAAGCGGAAGGTAGATCCGTGGAAGACATGTCGGTATATTTGCAGGCGTAGCTCCAAGGGTAGCTTGGTGAAGAGGAGACACTCGATGTGACCGGGAGTCGGAGAGCAGGGCTCGGGGGTGATATCGCTGATGGTGACGGGACAGACTGAGCTGTCTGGATCGTTCTCGAGGACCGAGGACGACGAAAAAGACGCTGAGGTAGACATAGATGCCGCTCGTTGAGATGCTGTATTCGGGGCGGCGATGGCCGTCTCTCGTGATAGGAAAGGTGGAGTGTGTGGGCGCGCTGTGTCAGATATTGACGATGTCTTCCTTCAACGATCTGATTGTGGCGCTCGTTTATGTACCTACATGTAGCTGTCTGTTGGAAGAATTTTCGGTCTGGCGACGGTGGAGTTGAGTGTGTATTTAGAAGGGCAGGTGAGGTGGTGAAATTTTAACTTTGCGGCGCGTCGCAGAAGACGCGTCTACAAGTTATTTGGTGGTATCCCGAGGTCTTCTTGAAACATAAGCAGTTCCCACCGGATGCTTTGCTTGAAACAATATCAGACCATAGACAAGAGCATGAGATTTACCTTTGCTCGATCAAACCAACATACGCCCTTTCTTTTATCCCCTATCTCCTCCACTATAGTGAGCCGGTTGATGATATATCAGGTTCCTGAGGGAGACTGCAGCTTGAGACAATCAACAATGAATTATAAAGGTGACTCGGATTCCGAAGTCGGATGAGCTTATAATACTGCTGTGTTGCCCACTCATTCCCTGGAGCAGGTGTGGACTTGGCTCACATTTCATTTCATGTGTGCCTACAGACTGTGTGGGCACACAGTCCCAGGGCCAGATGTATTATATGGTCATGTTAGTCCTGAGCAGCTGCCAGCTGGGGACTGCTGTGTGACTGTTCCGCCATAAATCAGCATGCATGAATACGACACACTCTCCTCAAGAACCGAATTCATAACAAGAGCGAGAACAAAGAATCGAGGCCCGGACAAGATCCGGGGCGGCTTCAGATCTAAATATACATGCGAGCCATGCGAGCGTCTGACGACGTGCTGCAGCGCGTTTGTGGGTCATGCTGCAGTATGCAGTGATACTTGGAGAAGCTGGCTTATCAGCATGGCAGATCAGTGGCGCCACCGAAAGACATCAGCAGCGCCAATGACTTTGCCGGCAAGATGACTTACTTTCCATCGCCGCTCAGGCGTCTTACCTCCACTCAGCTCGGTCCTCTCATCCAACCTGCACCGACGTCTGCTACGCCCCTTCAAGTTCTAGGACACCCCTCAGCTTCTTGCGGCCAAGCATCTTGACAAGATGAAAACAGAAGTGGAAGATGACTCCCAAGCATGCAAGGACAAGCATGTTGTCCAACTGGATGCCATAGAGTGTCAAACTGGCGCCAAGGGACACTCGCTCGATGTGCGTAATCGTACCTAGGTATGCTGCATGGCATTACCAAACATCTCCATAACTTCGCAGCGGACTGACTAGAAAGCAGCGCTACATCAACTTGTCGTCCATATCCAACTTCGGAGTCCTGCTCCTGGCATCGTGGGAGACCTTCGCCGTGTCGTTCCAGCTAGCCATCCAGAATGGCGGGCCAGCGTCTATATTCTACGGGAGTATCTTTGCCACGGTGGGCACCGTGGCCACTGCTCTTTCTCTGGCGGAGTTGGCGTCTATGTAAGTCCTGTCGGGCCGGGTCGCATGGACGGTAGTGTGTCCTTGACTGTAAGATTTGAGAGAGGCTGACCTGCTGCAGTGATCCCACGGTCGGGGCACAGTATCGCTGGAGCGCCAATCTAGCACCCAGTGCCCCGAAGTTCTGGGGATCAATGCAAGGTACGAGGCTTGCCAGGCTCTTGAGGTTACAAAACGAAGATCCTCCAAGCCGTCGTGGGAGACGTAGGCTTAGAAAGACGAAGCTAACAACTTTAGTATTGCAGGCTGGATCACCGTCGCATCCTGGGTGTTCGCAACAGCAACGCCAACATCCGTCTTCGCCAACCTGCTGACATCCACCGTCTCCTTCAATCACGACGACTATGTCACAGAGCCCTGGCACACCAGTCTCATCATGATCTGCATGGTTTTGCTTGCGATCCTGGCCAATCTGTGGTTCAAGAAGATCTTGAACGTCGTCGAGGCTGCGGCAGGTGTGCTCCATTTGTGCCTGTTCATCATCTTCATCGTGGTCCTTATCACTCTGGGGGAACGGAACGACAACAAGTACGTCTTCAGGACGTTGGTGCACGACCAAAGCGGGTGGACGAACCCGGGCGTCGCCTGGTCCATCGGTATCCTGACCATGACATTCTCGTTGTCTGGCGTGGACAGTGTCATCCACATGAGTGCGTTCCTCCCCCCCCCCCTTCGTCCCCATGGCCCATCATCTCCGCGCCTCGTCACATAGGCATGCTAAAGACACAGCCAGGCGACGAGGTAAAGAAAGTCCACACGCGCGTCCCACGCAGCATCGTGCTCGCAGCCGCCTTGAACGGCGCGATGCTTATCGTCTTCGCGACCGTCCTGCTCCTCTACGGCGGGCCGCTCGAGACGCTCGGGTCATCATTCGCGCTCCCGATTGTGGCCGTCCTCTACCGCACCACTGGATCGAAGGCGGCCACGACCGCATTGATGAGTGGCTTGATGGTGATTATCTTTGCGGCCACATTCAACATGTTTGCGTCTGTGTCCCGGCTCGTGTGGGCTTTCTCGAGAGACGGGGGACTTCCATTCTCGGGCTTCTTCGCATATGTGAGTGTCTGGCGAGAGGTGGTGAGCTCGAGATTGTTGGCTGATTCTTATATCCCGACTTCGGGATACAGGTACACCACACGCTTGAAATCCCAGTGTATACCTTCGTCCTCATCGGCATCACAGCCACCCTCCTCTCCCTCATCTACATCGGAAGCGCCGCCGCCTACAATGCGCTGATCTCCCTGACCTCCCTCGGCATCACGCTCTCCTACGTAGCCCCCATATTCTTCCTCCTCCTCCGCAAGCTCCGCGGGCCCCCGCCTCCATACGGGCCGTTCTCGCTCGGTAGATGGGGCATCCCTTGCAACATATTCACGCTATGCTACCTCGTCTTCATCGCCGTGTGGATGCCGTTCCCGTCGAACCTTCCGGTGAGTGGGTCGAGCATGAACTATGCGGGGCCGATCTTTGGCGCGGCGGTGTTGTTTGCGTTGGGCGATTGGGCGTTGGGCGGGCGCAAGAGGTTTCGGATGCCGGTGAAGAGGTATGAGTGAGAAACGCGGCGGCGTAGATAGCTCTATGGCGGCGAGGGTGAGTGAGAGCCGAAGAGGACAATGGATTTTCTACGGCGAGCGAGGGTTTGTAGATAGCAACCTGTAGGTCAGTCGTCTTGAACATGAAGACGCATCAGATCCTGGTCCTGCGCAGAGTGCCCAAATGAGTCGGCCATACTCCCCAGGGCGGTGCATGGTGCCTTTGTTAGGTTTAGGACCGAGATAGAGTGGAACTTCAGTAGAGGACTGTGTAGGCGGTGTCCTTTTCCCCAGCCTTGAATCCGAGTCTGCGAACTAGAATGCCACACAACGACAATTGATATCTAGATCGCATATGAACTGACCGGCCCAGTGTGGACTTTTAAGAATTAGAAGTATCCGGGGTATCTCTGGAAAGTCTGTCGTATAAAAATCCAAACGCCTCACCATGCCCATCTCATTACATCAATCCTTCAGCTGTTATTACACCCGACGTCCTCATACACTTGATGTACGACCGCTCACCACTGCGGCGCTATACGCAAGACACGGAGCTAAAAGCATCATTGAACTCGCCAGGAATGAGATCCTGAGTGCCATTCGTCGTCCAGTAGTCACCAGAACACGTCGGGTCGCTATCATGCATTAGCCACTTCCGCAGCTGACCGTGCATTCACAAACACCGGGAGTAATAACTTACGTATAAAACGAACACACGGGGCCGCCGGTATCAACCGAGCTGACACTATCGTTGTAGCTCGACGAAAAGTTGACTTGGAAGTGCCCATCGTCAGCACGCAGTAATTACACATGAGCAACATCCAGCTGCTGCTGGTGTAGCAAGCATCTTCACACTGAGGCGAAGGCGGCCCTGCCGCCCGCCCGCCAGAAGCTTAAGAACACATTGGGCACAGAGGAAAAGAGAGAAACACTCACTGCACGAACTCGCCGGCACATCAATGGTCGTGCAATAATCCAAATACGCATTCTGACAAATCGCCACACTCGCGCCCGTCGCCGTCGCCGTCGCGGCCGAACTCGTCGTTGACGTCGAAGCTGATGTTGTGCTGCTCGCGGTGGTGGCAGCACTGGCAGCGCTTGACGTCGTCGCCGTAGCCCCCACTACTGCACTCGAGGTCGTCGGCGTTGCTGACGTCGTCGTTTCAACACTGCTGCTGCTGCTGCTCCGGCTGCTTCCCACGCCGAGGCCGACACCCAGCCCGACGCCCAGGCCGATGAGCAGCACCAGGCCGCCCGCGAGGCCCCAGAAGAGGTAGAAGGGGAGGCCTAGGACGCGAGGTTTTCGGTTTTTCGGGCCGGTGTTATTGGGCTCATGGGCTTGGTAGTTGTTGTAGTTGTTGGTTTTCTCAGCCTGGTCGTTGGTGTAAAACTGTGTGACCGCCCCGGCGGGATGCCCCGGGTGGACGGCCTCGGGGGCGTTTTCAACGACGGTTTGCGGATCGGAGGAGGCGGCGATCTCGGGGCCGTAGCTGTTTTGGAGACCTGGGTCTCGTGGTTGCGGAGGGTATGACATTTTTTTATTTTATTTTTGGTGGGATTTGGTTTTGGTGGGGGCTTGTGGTGAGGTTGGCGGACACGTCTAGGAGAAAGGCACAACGCCTGGAGCAGGTGCCCTCTTGAAGCGAAAGAATGACGAACTTCGAAGTCAGAGGATACCTCCGGTAGGTGGATGTCATTTTGTGAGGATTCTGTTCGCCTGATGAGCGCCTACAGGGGCAGCTCTGAGGTCTCTGTGAACCCTATCATCTTGGGCCATGCTTACAGCTGACTCTGAGCTGAGTGGGCTGTGTGGGTCGGCGACCTCGGGACTTTACTGTATGGGGTATCGGGGACTTGGCAAAACTTTGCGAGATAGAGATCGTCCTATCGACGATTGCAAGATGCGAGAGATACAGAATATAGGTCGCTCGTGTGGGCCGCATTATGGGGCCGCGAAAGTCTGGCCCAGGCCCGAATCGCGTCCTGCATGGAGTAATATTCAAAATACTGAAGGAAGAGACTTCTCATATGTAGGTGAAGAGTCCAGCGAATTTCTTTCTTTCCATGTATAGAGTCAATGCTCAAGAGGTCCTGGGCTCCCTATGGCGTAACTCCATCAGAGTATGCCTGAAGCCTGTCCTTACCGTCCCGGTTGTTGCTGGCCTCTTCGTTTGGAAAGCACGCTCTATTTCACTGAGGGTTTTACCCCTAGTCTCGACCATATAGAAAAAGCTGACAATGGTTGCGACCGCAGTGCACCCCCCGAACACAAAGTACGCGCTGGGGACACTCTTGTCGAGAAGAATGGGGCAGACCAAAGCCACGAAGAAGTTGCACATCCAGTTGAAGACTACCGAGTGTAAGCATTGTCCCGTCAGGGTCCATCTTGACTGGGCAGGTATCCAAGAAAAGATTCAGATGCCCAAGTAGACGGCAATGTTGACAGCAGTAGGGAATCTTAGTGAAGAAAGCATACCGTATGCCACATTTGTAGCCTGTGCCCGGGTGTGTCGAGGCTGTATTTCAGGTGCCCACACTTTGATGCTGATGCCCCAAGTTGCGGCCTGCAACATACAATACAGGTAAATAGTCACAATGACCACCCAGCGTCCTGCACCGCCATCCGGGTGCACGGCTTTGGCAGCATAGAGTGAGCCGATCAGCATCAGCATAGTGGTGAGACCGAAACCGCCAACCAAGGTGCTCGTTCTACGGCCCCACCTGTCGGCAAAGAGAGTCGCTGGGATGCTCGTCGCCACTATGACGATGGCGGATATCCCAGAAGCCTGTTGGCAGCGTAAAGGTCAGTGATTGTCACAAAGACGACTCCCGTGGAGCATCGAATTCTGCACCAGAAAGACTTACGAAGAAGGAAGCTTGTTGAGTTTGGTAGCCAGCCTGTTGGAACAGCAAGGGTGCATACTGAGAAAAGCTGTTAGCAGGAGTATGATTAAATGTATCGATGACCATTTCCTGTCACAGGTCAGATAATGAGTGCACTCACGTATAGCACAGCGTCGATTCCGCATAATTGCAAGAAGCCCAGCAGAAAGACGGCTAGAGACGTCCGCTTCCTAACGTCCCGAGCCCACAAGTCCATGAAACTGACATTCTTCTCCTTGAATGCCCGCTGAGCGGCTTGCTCGATACTGACACCAGTCTCTTCGTTGTTGACAAGGGAGCGCTCGTCGACTTCACGATCGTTGCGTTTCACTCCAAGTATGTCCCATACCTTGTCTGCGTCGCTCTGGCGACCTTGATTGATCAACCAAGGTGGGCTGTCTGGAAGAATAAATAAGTTGGCCGCCACATAGGTGGCTGCAATGATGCTCGTGACAATGAAAGGTAACCTCCAGGAGAGCGAGCCGGGGATCGTTGCGGTGCCATAGCTCATGAAGTAGCCGACCACCAAGGCCAAACAAGTCATGAACTGCGGTCCTGACGTGAGGGCTCCACGATGCTTCGGTGGCGATATCTCGCAGATGTACACGGTCTGCGTTCCGATATAGAAGCCGTAGCCAAAACCCTCGATCACACGTCCGACGGCGAACATGGCAAGGTGCACAGCACTCGCCTGTAGAGCGACGCCGACGGTGAAGATTGAAGCCCCAAGAGCGATGGCTCTAGGTCGGCCCAGGATATCAGCTGGGCGCCCGGCGACGAGTGAGCCGACGGCCGCGCTGAGGAGGATGGAGGACACTAAAATGCCGAGGACGGCAGGACTGAGGTGGCCAAATTCATCTTGGAAGCTTCTCATGGCAGTGACGGGGCCGATAATGCTGGTGTCTAGACTGTCACGGCCACATACCAGACTGATTAGCATGACGAAAAGCATGAAGAGAGAGACTGGCGCACCCCATGAGGAAGCCGCCGAAGGAGCAGAGTACGCTGGAAACAATGTATTTCGCGGGCACCAGCTTGCGCACCCATGGTAAGTGTATATTGGAAACCATACTGCTCGCCTTGATTCATTAGACGTGCTTCGTATGTTGACGCGGATGGATAAGGCCCAAGGCACTTTTCAGGTTCGGGTGGGATTGGGAGCTTGGGAGAGTGCAGAGGTGCCAGAACGAAGTCGGAACTGCTACCTGTAGACCAGTAGATGTATGTCACCTGCCCACAATAACTTCAACAAGTGACCAGACTCCCCAGGAATACATGCGTGCCGTCCCACACTGTACGGCTCTTTGTGCTCACTATCTTGTCAGCGAATGACGTACGAAAGTCGTAGATGCCCCGTGTGGCACGTTCATGCATTCTCGAGGGCTCCCATTCGTGACCTGTCACCTTCCCGCTGACAGATAAGTACAGTACTTGTTCCTGGGTAGACGGGATGTCCAGAAGTCTCTAGTCCCGGTTAGGAGTATTTAACGACGCATGGCCAAAAGAGGCATATAGACGAGTTTGTGCAAAGGACAACGATAAAAGAGTCTCCGAGCTCAGCTTCAAATTGTAGCGCCCTAACAGATACCGCAAGTCTGCTCGATGCCAGGAGCATGTCCTTTTGTGCTCTGCGTCGATCTCAATTTCCGGGAAGATGGTCACAAAAAATTCCATACCTAGGTACCAAACGTCGCGATGATCGACTAAACCGTAAGATCTCATTGCCGCCGGGGGAAAACACTTCTAAAGTTGAACAATAACCGGAAAGTCGGCGCACTCCGTCTGGCGCCGTACGGTGGCATCGTTATACTCACCTGGGTAAAAACTTCGACACATGGGAACGAAGACAAGGTTGCTTCGCCGGTAACGATGCTCATGGCACAGCTGTCAGCTGGACAAGAGCTGCACCTCGCCACCCACAGGTTCAAGGTCCAAGAGCGGAATTTTCTCGTGATCTTGTCGACGTGTTTCCCGGGACCCGGGTACCAATGGCCAGGCCATCAATAGCATTCCAGGTTACTCGAGCGATGGTATGAAACTCAACGAAATAGTCGGCATAATGGAGAACCAACGAACTCCGGGCGGCACGTCTGACATGCCGATGCTCAGTATTCTGGTGGCATGCGCCTGTACCTAGATCGCGAAGTTGCTCAAGTGAGTGAGTATGGGCACCTGCAGGCTCTCGGAAGGATGGGAAGGAGTACAATCGTGCAGCTTGTTGTGATTGAATCCTGCGTTTCTGCAAAAAGCAGAATCTAGATTAAGCGATGCCACAACATGGCGGCTGCTAAGATGGAATCAGCCTGCGACGGGGGTGTTTCTGAGCCCAGGGAAAGTATTCTGACTCCGGGACAGAGAAGAAGATCTTTTGAAGCCCGTCTTCGGTTGTCTCTCTATACTCGATGCCTCTGAATGTTGGACTTGTTTTTTCGTACCAAATCTCCACCTCTTCTACCAATTCCTGTCTGTCGTTGCTAGTGGCTGGAGCAAAATCATAGACCAGGTTGATACCGGTAGCAGCCAGCCACAGTAAATAGATTAATACCTCGGTCTCTGCAGCACTGGCTGCTGGATATGCCATACTCCAGTCCTCGGTCCGCGATACGCATCATCAGACTAGAGCAGGTACTATGGGAGACATACGACGAGCCTCCCCATAGTACCGGGCCGGAATGGGCTGCCACACCTCCCCCGAAGCGAGGAGTGACAGGTGCTCAGCGGTGAATGCGCAGACGCATTTGAGTCGCAATTCGGAATCCATAGCACGACGGCTGACCTCCCTCTGCTATGTGTTAAAGAAATCCAAAAAAACGTACATCCACGCGGCCAAAGTTGAACGGTAGATAGATGTTGAACAAATGCACCATCTCTTCACACGTTTGAAGTATGACTGCTGCTGAGGCTGCAACGGGACTGCTGTAGGCCAGTGAAAGCGACCTCGGGAGGTATCGTTGTTGAGCGTGGGTGCACGCGAAGACCTCGCTGTTGGTGCGCTGGACACATCGTGAGGACGAACAACGGTCCCTGTGATGCTGGAGGTCGTGGAGGACGATGACGACGACGACGACGACGACGACCCAGCGTTGTCCTTGCTCGCTGCAGAGCGCCCTGCAAGTCGCTGTACCGCTGCGACGACGGTGATCCAAACCGAATGCTCGATGAACTCGGATGGTCGAAATTCGAGACTGAGGTGCTGGCAGTTGCTGCATACAGGCTCTTTTTTTCTCTCGTCGCAGCGTAAGTGCCTCGCTTTGCATGTGGAGCTGTTGCTGGTATGAGCGATACTCCTGGCCCAGGTTCACACAAGCAACAAGCCACCCATTCTGATAGCAAGCCAAATTTGTCACTTTGCGAAGCACGAGACGAAAGGGCTTGATGCAGTCAGCCAAAACGGTCGCAAGCCCCGAGAAATCGCGGATGCATTCGGTTCATCTCTCACGCGTCTCAGCTCGTCGGACTTGGTGGTAGGCTCGTGCTTCTTCTCATGAAGCTTCGGCTCCCCGCGCAGCCGCCTTGACCACAGGGGATGGTAAGTCGTCAAGCGGAAAATAAGCACGTACAAGACGACAATAGAGGTGTGAAACCGGGTCGATGGGACCGGGTTCTTCGTAGGCTTCATGGAGGAAGTAGGTCCGGAAATCCAAGCGCTGCGGACTGCTGGATGCTCCTCAAGCCTCTGCCTGCTGTTTCCAGTGATGAGTTCCAATGATGCTTTGACATCGTCGGCGAGATCGATGTGCAGACCGGAGGCAACACCCTGGCCGCAATGGTTCGTGGCAGGTGTCGTAGAAGGGTGGAATGAAGCATGCTCAAAGGTGTCCCAGCTGCTGTGATGGCTGTATGGGTAAATTCATGGTTTGCAACGACAGCAACTCCGCTAGCTGCGGTGAAATGATGGAGCACAAGTCGGATCTTCGGGATGGGAACACTGGATGTGGAGGGGTCCCAAAACGGTGGCGTCCCATGTTTGAGATAACGACACGCAGTCTGCACATCTCTGGACAGTCTGCAAATCTCTAGGAAGGTTTCTCCCAGCGATGTGCCACAGGATGAATGGAATCCCAAACAGTCATTTCCGTCTAGCTCCAGATACCATTTTGTCCACCCCTGGCAGGCGTCCCTGGCCACACCTCGTGAAATGGGCGAGTTGTCGAAGGCGAGTGCTACGTATTGCTGATGGCAGGCAGTCCCGGTGCTGCAACGCATTGGAGGGCCGAGGGTCGGTGAATCTTGGTCGCTGTGAACAGTTCGTCAACAATCGTCCCTAGGTCAGCTGTGCACGCGTTTCCTCCATACATCCCGACCAACAAGTCACCACCACATGCACCAAGCCAACGTGCGGCAACCTGAAATGTTTAGTCCGTAAATTTCATGCCATTGGTATGAACCACCGTTACACGCCAGCCCGAAAAAGTAAAATGCAAAGCCTTGACCGTATCTTTTCGATGGAATTTGGTTGTTTTCCCGATCACGCCCAATCAAGCCCGTTGGTCCGCCGAGCCTCGTTGCGAGGTCTCGGAACTCGTCCTGGGTGGAGGTTTTGTCGCCTCTCGCCCTTGCAATTGTTGTGACCCAAGCTCATTTTGCTCCTTCGTTCCCCATCCGCGGCTGGTTCCGTGCTCCGCTCTCCCAAGTTCCTTTGATTTTCGACGTTCGCTGCTGCTGAAAGCTCGCTTACATCACGACACCGGAGTTGGAGGCAATACGGGGCCACAGCTCGGCAGCCTCCTTTCCGACGGGGCCGGTGATGGCAGAGCCCTTCATCTCACCCTTGGGGTTGACGATCTGCGGGATTCTGTTAGCATGTCGTTCCTGGGAGGCCAGCTTCCGCATGCATGTTCGTTGCCGTAGTGGACGCCGCCGTGGGTTCGTGTCGTCGTTCGGGTGGTACTCACAACACCAGCGTTGTCCTCGAAGTAGAGGAAGACACCGTCTGTGCGCTTCCAGGGCTTGGACTGACGGACGATGACGGCGGGGTGGACCTTCTTGCGGAGCTCGGGCTTGCCCTTCTTGACGGTGGCCATACTGTAAGGAGCGCAGTGTCAGCGGTTTTGTGTATGTCCATGTTCTCGTGGTTGGATGGTGATGCAGAGCGCGTGTGATTGGCAGCGGTGTTTGTGCCTGCGCGCTGGGCGCATCGAGTGTCTCGGGGAGGTCGTGGTTCGGAAGGAGGTTCGACGATACGTACACCATGTCACCGACACCACCGGCTGGCAGTCTGTTCAGGCGGGCACCAATACCCTTGACGGAGATGATGTAGAGGTTCCTTGCGCCGGAGTTGTCTGCGCAGTTCATGATGGCACCGCTGTGGATCCATGTCAGCTTCTCATCCTTGCGCCCAAGTCCTTGGTGAACTTGCGGATGTCGTCGTTCGGTCGATCGGGGAAGACGTACACGGGAAGACCGAGGGTCATCTTGAGCTTGCCACCGGGGGCACCACGGCTGTACACAGAATTCTGTCAGCCATGCCATTCGTCTCGAAGCCTGTGCTCGTTCTGGTTCTCTATCTGATCCATCTCTTTCTATCGCTCAATCTGGGGCTTTGCGTAGGTTGTGGAACCTGGCGGAGTCGAGGTCGCAGTCAATCGTCCTTTTGCTCGATTTTCGTGGTAGTTTTCGCATGCTCGTTGAAGGTGTGTTCGTCGTGTTGCGCCGTCCGGTTTTTTGCCCCGCAAAGCTCCAGTTTGGCGGTTCCACTGCCTCCAAAGCCCGTAGAAAGTCGAGGATCACACTCACGAGATCTTGGCCATTTTGGATTATGTGAGGGGAAGTTGTCGTGATCGGTGGGAGAAATTGGCCGTGGTTCGAAGGTCGCTGTCTTAGTAGTGCGGTAGAAAGTCGCCCGGGAGAAAATCTCACGGGGCAACTTCGTTAGCCCACTTCGTCACGTGCAGCTTGACAGGGGCCAGTCGACAGGGGACACCCCTGTCATCAATTTCAACGTCAACTTCATTTTGGCGCCCCATCTTCATTGAGCAGCATGATGGAAGACGAGCCCTCAATTTTCATTGAGTATGTTCCAGTCGCGCGATAACTTTACGTAGTGAGCACGGAGCATTAACCACGGAGCATGACGGCTTCCTCTGCGCATAGCGGCATAAGCGGGGCTCCTCGGTGGCCGCACCTTCCCTCGCGATGTGATCTCCACCTGAGCACTCGAGGCGCATCGACTTGAGCAAGAACGACCGATGATGGGCCACATGATGGTCGTCATGTGGCTCTTCATCTGTGGCGACTGTTTGTGACTCTGTCTTACTCAAGCTCTGCACGTCTTTCTGCTACGACCATCTTCCTTGAACGTTTTCTCGTCGATGCACCATGCTGGTCTTCTTGATGACACTGGCCATGGTCACCAGCAAGCCGACTTGGATGCTTGGCTCCGGCCTTCTCTTCGCCTGGCTGGCTGGTGGTCAAATCGTGACTGTCTACCTGACCCAGACTCAAACCATCTACACCGCCTGCGACTGTCCTAGTGCCATCTTGTCACCGCTCTCGGTATGTGCATAGTAGCGATTTTGCAGGTCGAAGTGCTGACTAGTTCACGATCAGCCTATTCTGTGTTTGTCAACTTCGAGTACCTTGACCCCAGGTGTTAATCCAGACTCCACACCAGGTGTCGTATCGGGATTCACTCCCGGAGTCGTGGACAGTGGAACACCCAGCAGTAAAACACGCAACAGTGAAACAACCAGCAGCAGCGGGCTATCCAACAGCGAGGCAACGACATCTTCTCCCAGTAAGGGCATATCTACTGCACTCACCACCCTTGGCACAGTGTTAGACACTACGTCTAGCAGCATTGCACAGAGCCCTTCTACAAGTGCCTCTGCAATCTCTCTGTCCGATGGCCTTGGTCCGCTCCTATCTTCGAGCACCTCCACGTCACCTTCTTCGACATCGAGCTCAACCGATGACTCGACCGAGGACACTGTCATCGGCGTGCTGACCGATACCCTGACTCCCACCGCTGTCTCCTCGGACCTCACGACTTCCGGTATTCCAGAGTCCCTGTCCGTCGACCTCAGTCGCGCCACAAAAACACCTGGCCTTGACTCGTCCACCGGGCTGATCAGCTTTGGCACCTTCTCACCTGCCGTGCTGTCCACCGTGCTGCCTCCGGGTGAATCGATGGGCACGTCCTCCAAAACCCTCACCACCCATGCAACAATCACTCTGAGTAGTGCCTCTCTGACCGGTGTCACCTTGCTCGCTCCTCGTTCGCCAACATCCTGTTACACACTACCAGTGCCAGCCGCTTCTCTGGACCTCATTGCTGTTGCTGTCGTCCCCCAGAATGACTACGACTTGACCAATCCCGTCCTGCTTGCGTTCGGAGACAATGGCACCACTCCTCATTACATGTCGGCAATGGCTAGTGGCAATCCCTATGTCCTGGATCTGTCTCCAGACAACGATATCACTGGCCAACTCGGCCTTCAAATACCTGGAGAGGATGCTTTGGTTTTTGACGGTTCGGGCATGAGTCTGTACACTGGAAACTGCAGCACACTGACCCAAGTACTGGTGGACAACTTCTACTCCCAGCTAGGCTCCATGGTCGGACGGTCCTCCCGTGACGTGATAGTCCCAAAGGTCAAGAAACGCCAGACTGCCGCTTCCAGCGCGTTTACTGTCGAAGTTGCGCTGGATACCTACCTGGACACCCCCAAATTCAGCCCCAACCTCACCTTCGGCGACAGCAAGTGTACATTACAGTCGAACAAGATGGGGTCGGAGACCAACAATATCACCTGGTCCTGCATATACCCGCCTCCGACGGGTGGGGTGGCTGCGTGTGAAGGTAACATCGACTCTTGGTTGAATGGCATATCCGCTCCATCATCCGCACCTGAGAACACGACCGCAGTGCTTGCAACCATCAGCCCCTTCCTTGCTCTTGCCGGTGATTCTATCTTGGATCTTTTCCCTGGGTCCGATCCAGCTTTGGCCTTGGGCTTCAAATTTATGCGGCAGGCCGAGAAAGCAGCCAAACAAGCGGTGCGTCATGTGGGACCAGCTGCTTGCGAAGTCCTACACGCCTTTGATTCGGACGATCTGGTAGTGGAGGACAGCGGCCCTCTTGGGACTCAAACACTCGGCTCATACATGACTACTCCGCCGCCTTCACTTGCCATCAACTTGGCCGCTGCTGCGACTGCCGCGATTGTTAATATACCACGGCGCAAGGTCAATCCGAAAGACAACTTCCTTAAACAAATCGCAACGGATTTCATGTCCATCTTCGGAGCGTTTACGCACTGGCTTGGTGGGTGGGGCTGGGGCCACAAAGCCACAACCACTAGTGCCTCTAGCACTGGTGCGCCAGGTCTCGGCATACCTGGACTTGGAGGCATCGGAGGTGGAGGCCTCGAGGAGGCGGGTGCCTTGCCACTGGCTAATCCTATCATCGCCATCACCTCGACGTCAACCCTTGCGGCATCGAGTGTGGTCGACGTCGTTCTTCCGACGGTCACAATAACGCATGTCCTTGGCAATGGATGGTTCTCTCCCAGTACATACGCCGTCGGGCCCGAGACAAGCGTAGCTTCGCAAGCTCCCGCGCAGGAGCCGGCTGAAGCTGGTACTAACACATCAGTCATTGACACTGCTTCTTTCACTATTGAGGAGTATCACTTTCCGGACTCGTCTTCCGCTCCAACTTTCGCACCGTCGCACATTGTGGATCATGTTGTTGATCAGCTCGGGTCCATGGAATTCAGCAACGCATATGTGCAGACCGGTCAAAAGGACACACCCGATCCGACCAACCCTGAAGTAGGTATAATAACTACTGGTGTTGCTCTTGGCTACGAGGGCCACGTTGTCGTCGTCACAACTACTGTCACCTTTCTCGGCAGCAACCCGTCCGTGTGACCATTTACATATCTTCTAGTGCAACCGAGAGGCCAGCAATACGACGGAATGAATTTTGGGGCACGGTATAGATGTATGTCAGTCAGCAGGCAATGTTCTTGCATTTTGGACCTCACCCTAGTTATGGCACACGGCTAAGAAGGAAGAATGTCTCATGTATAAAGGTCGAAGCAAGAGTAGTGTTGCCATTCACATGCATCTATTCGAAGCTCACTCTCTGTGCAACCATCAAGTTACTATGTACTTAACCGGAATCGTGCGGCGTGAAAGGAGAGAGTAATTTCACAGCCCTTGCAACATGAAGTTCCATTTTTCGAAGCCCAGCATTCCCTCAAGTGATCCTCCAGCTCATAGACAAAATGACATCGCCAGCGAGAAGGGGGCATCTCTAAGACCGTCATACGGATACTAGAATGGTGGTACGTCGATCCACTCTATATGCCGACGAGCAGAGTCAGAGAGTGTCGCAGGAAAGTAAGCAGTACACACCTCTTAAATGTCCCTGTCCCCTCGCTGCTTCTCTCCAGAGGCGCCGGGACAAATGTATCTGCCCGGACCATGCAACAATGTGGCCACGAGCGGGCTGCTCAGTCCATGATGTATTGTAGCACGCAGAAACTGCTTCGAGTCTTCTGTTGCGTAGACATTCTCGCGGGACTGAGCATTCTTCCACTCTGTGTACTAGGTGCCAGTACCAGTTACAGCCGGATGTAGGGAGTGGAAGAGATCTTACCAATTGCGATAGCTTTCAAGCTACCGTCATCGATGGATGGAGGCCACCCACAATCCACTAAACAACCGCCTCTAGATTCAAACGTCTCTTTTCAATGCTGATTTTCTGTATCCCTACAACTCCTTTGTGCCCATCGCTGTAGGGTGTTCCGTACCAGAGAAAGTATCCCACCTTTCTCCCTGCCTCAATACTCTTCATCTGTGAGTGAGCTGGCCCAGCGTGTTGAGTGAACGTCCTCTAGAACTCTTTTCTTAGCAGGTCGGCATTGTCTAAATAGTCCTATTCCTCACGGCCCATGGTGCTAATAAACTTTTCCAATACGTACAGGGTGAGACCGAAGGGTGAGATCGAAGGGTTGGATGCCTACGTTAACTTAGTCAATGATTTTTGTGATATTGCCGCTGCAGCCGTCGACGAGGATATTTAGGTTATTAAGGTCGTTGTGAGTGAGCGCGAGAGGGAAGTCTCTGGAAATGAGCGACGGCAAGTGCTTTATTATTTCTTTGAAGGTTGGCCTAAGGTGGTCGGTGAGAACGCCGGAGGAAGAGACGGCTTCGAGTTTGCTGGCGAACTCCGTAGTGATTGTAGAGATAGCTTGCTCGTTTAGAGCTACTGGCTTGCGCCAGGCTTACGTAAAAAACCTTGAATTCAAATGTTAGCTTGGCCAGAGTTAAGTAAAAGGCAATAAAGGGCTTGTAAACCTCGCAAGGTCGTGTACCGCAGCGACCTGGCGTTGGGGTTCCTCCTTCAGAGACGCGCGCACTAGCGCATAGTCGTCTACGGGCAGTCTTGACAACTCGTATACGGCGAGCTGCTTCTGCGCGTCGCTGCCAATCTGGCCCAGAGCAGCACCTACAGGCATCACGTCTCCGTGAACGTGCCTGGCTAGGGCCACCATTGCCATGTCTAGCTGGGCGTCCATGCTTCGGCACTGGACGACGTCCGTGTTAACGGCTGAACGATAAGGATAAAGTGGTGAGTAGCGTATTACCCGGGCTTAAACGGTGAAATCAGGAGTAGAGACCGTGCTGAAGAGCCCACGAGTTTCTTGCTACGATGGGAACTGAAAACCTAAGGATCGCTGGATCCAGATGCACGTATTTCTAAATTAAGCTTTATTCGCATACGATGCTAGGGTATCATAAGTCCAGCATGAAGGCCTCCCGAAAAAGCAACCCAGCCTTCCTCCAGACGAAAAGAAAAGGCAGAAATCCCAGAAACGATGTGCCATCTCCTAATAGCTGCCGACCTGACTCCAAAGCCCATGCCATACGCTTCTCTTAGCCTTTCAACTCCAGCGCAATATGAACCATTCCATGATCCCTTCAACCACCGAAAGCCCCGGGAAAATTGCACCAAAAACCCATTGGTCCATTGCCAGACATCATTCTGTGAGATCCATTCCAGCCACATCCATCTTGTTGTCGGAAAAGCAAATCAGTGCCCGTGATCTGTAGAATGTATGTAGAAAAGGAGAGAAAGTCGATGAGCAAGCCGGCAAAATATCGCGCAGCGCGTGCCGAAAGATGAGGTGTTGAGTGAGTCCTGCTTCCATGTGATAGGCAGTCTTGCTCAAAAAGCAAAAACAAGCAAAAGAGTCTCACCCACCCCCCTCATACGTCAGGCAGTCACAGCAACTTAGACGGAGCGCTTGACGGCCGGCTCGCCCTCCGCGCGGCCGTCGGGGTGCGTCCAGACGACCTGGGCGGCGACGACGACCTCGCTGTACATCTCGTTGAGGTCGCAGTAGGGGTGCGACTTCCCCGACGCGTCATCGCCGGCGGCTTCGCGGGCGGCGCGCAGCTCGGCGCGCACCATGTCCTCGCCCTGGTCGCGCGCCAGGATCATCATGTCGATGAGCTTGTGCTTGGTGATGCGCTCACCGGCGGCGTCGGCGCGGGCGCGCGCGGCGGTGTACAGGTCGCCGAAGGCGATGAGGATGGGGCGGATGGTGGGCAGGGCCAGCGACTGGCCGGCGAACTGCAGGCCCTTGCACAGCCAGGCGAGGGTGTGGTGCGTGACGTTGGGGTGGTCTGCGAGGGTGGGGAAGAGAGCCTGTTGGGAAGGGGGATGTTAGTGGCTAGAAGATTGTTATTTTTTTTTTGGGGGGGGGGGGGGGGAAAAGGGGGGGGGGGGGGGGGGGGGGGGGCAGCGTGTTGGGTTTCGGTGGAGAGGGGCAGGAGGGAAGTGGAAAGGTCAGGCGCGAGGGCCTGAAGCAGGACCAAGGTACAACGATAATGTCGACTCATGAGAAGCTTGTGGGTTGGTATTGGTTTCCTCGCATGGCGCTTTGGCGTTTGCGGAAGCACGGCCTTGGTTACCTGGATTTGAGGGGAAGATTCTTCTTTAGGCGAAGACTCGACTGCAACACTTACACTTTTGGGCCATCTGAACGGCGTTATGGGATTTTGTGGGCGAATTCTTGAGGGCAGATACCAAGTGGGAAGGGCCAGGGCGGACGGCGTGCCACTACGACGGTGACGCCTACCCACAAAAGGCGGAAAGTTCATGATCCAAAGGTGGATTTTGATTCGAATGCATATATTCTCTTCTTATGGGCGCAGTGCGTATACGCCTCCTCTCTATGTGCAGTGCAGTCGCCCAAGTCCTCAGTCACGGCACACCTCTCTTGAATACGTCCTAAGGTCTGCGTGAGTCTTTGTGCTCGTTTTGTTACAACACGTGGCTCAAGTGGGGACGAACAAAATTCAGGTCAGTGGTACGCATTTACTTCTCCTTTGTACATTCTATATGCTCACTATCTCGGTGTCAGGCTCTTTCCATCCCTACCAGTGAGACAGTATCTATTCAATCCATCGCCATCCATCTTCGGCTCACTTCTCGCTCGCCCATTTTTCAGAGAACACAAAGACCAGTGGAGCAATCCTTCTTAGCCTGTAGAGTATCAGCGATAATCTCCTGCACCATGTGGTGCGCTTCGTCCGGCAGGAAGTTGTTGATGAACTCGTTCTTGATGGCCTCATCACCCTGATCCAGCGAAGGGTACCAAACCGCAGCGTACACCTCAACACCGGCGATGCCAACGGCAGTCTCATTGGCGGCGAAGTCGCGAACGGCAATGTGCAGAACGCCGAAGGTGGTGCCGTCCTCGAGGTTCTTGTGGCCAATGCGCTGGAAGGCAAGCGGGAAGTCGGTGCTGAGGAACCACGCCCAGGGGTAGTCTGCGGTGCCGAAGGCGGGGGGAGCGAAGTCGGGCACTGCACATGAGGATGATTAGCTATCATCCATTTGTTTGCTGTGTGGTACCTAGGTATGGATGGTCAGTGGACTGAGCAACTGGCTTACCGGTGAAGTTGGTACGCTTGGTGCCGATCGTGCTCAGGACACCGCCCCAGCCCTCGAGGATGTTGGATGCCTGCGTGGTCGTGCCGGTGGCCGCAGACTTGATGTAGTAGTGCTCAGGGTTGGCGCGCAGGTTCTCGGCATCGGAGAAGGGCGAGGCGGTCCAGATGGCAAATTCCGTGGCCGTGAGAGAATCGCCGTAGTATCCGCGGACGTAAGTGCGGGCAGCAGTGAAGCCGGCTGGGTCAGAGGACGAATCGCTCACAATCTTCTTCCAGAAGTTGTCGGCATCCGCGATGTCTGTGAGGGGGTTTGTTAGCATGCGTTTGTCGGCCTGTAGGGAAGGGAAGGGAAGGGGTATCATACCATCAGCAAGCAGGTCGGAGAAGACGCCGCTTCCCTTCGCAGTGACGAGGCAGTCCTTCAGAGCGTACACGCCGGCGGGAGTTGGGTTCGCGTCATCCAGGCACTTGCACTCGGCAGTGTCGTTGGTCTGGTGGATGACATCCGAGAGGCGGCGGTAAACGTTCCGGGCGGCGGCGGTCTCGTCTAAGTCAAGGTTAGCTTGTTCTGTCTCAGAGGTTCGCCGATCTGGGTGCAAAAGGATATTCACAACTTCAAGAGATAATGATACAAACTAGAGTTGTATCAAGTCTCCCACAAGTTGTTTGCAGGTGGCATCATGCCATGAGGAGGAAGAATTAGCTTACAGGCATCCTTGATGGGCGTGTCCAGAGGAGAGGAGTCGTTGGTCCAACGAACGTCGAACTGGATGCCGCCATGAGTCTCAATGGAGTTGGAGAGGGAGAGGGAACCCATGAGGGCAAGGAGGAGGTTGGTAACCATCATCTTGATGGTATGTAGGTGGAGGTGTGTGTTTGGATGATGGATGTAGAAGAATCACTGGTAGTTGAATCAGACTTGAGTGTTTATTCGGTACTGGAAGTCTTTCGGGACAGTTGTTTGTGGAAAGTCGTGATGCAAAGGGAATCATTGATAATCACGGCAGAGCTCAAGCTGGGCCGGTATTTATATTCGACCAAAATGGTACGGACCAGCTGCTTCACAGGCTTCCTTCCTGATAGCTGCTGTTATGGGATGTGAATATATTCACTTGGTAGCAGGAAACACTTTACTGGTGCTGCTATGAATTCAGAAGCAGGCAAAGGTGGCCCCGTGTGTAGCTTGTTCGTGGTGAAGGAAGGGAACCTTGGGAGGGATGCGACTTGGCCCACAGATTTGTATCTTCAGATCTTCAGCCACTGAGATATTTGCTCTGGATAAAAGAAAAAAAGCTGCATAGTATCGGATTTCAGGCATGAGGTCACTAGGTACATCATCACATGATGTAACGGTTGCGGGCAGATTATTGTGTTGAGAAACAGATGTATCATGTGCGGTGGATATTTCCGTGGTCATTATATCGTGGACGTTCCACACATAAATTCCCCACGCATCTATGCGCCAACACGGACCGTATTCCAACGGCAAGCGCGGCATTTATTCCGAGACAGCTTATTCAGGGTTTCTCATCGCTTGGCTGTGTTGTGGATATTTAATGTGAGTTGAGAGCTCAGCAAATGTGGGAGCTATCCGGTCGCTGAGTGTAAGCTGCCTATTTGGGACACCAGTCCAAGGATGGGAACAGATGGAGAGACAAGTACAAACGGACTCCTACACAAATGCGTGTGCAAGTTTGTCCTACAACTTGGTGACAATTCGAATACCGTCCTCGCCCATAGGTTTTCCAGAAAGTCGATACACCCCGTGTGGACTCTGCAGAGATACCCCTCACTCTGGGCCTAGCCGGACTGTAGTCGTACTCGCGCCATAGTATTAGTAATTTCGCAAAGACGTCACCTTCCTTTCTTCGTTCCGGACGAAACTCTCATCCCCCTCCCCTCTTACTCAGGACCGTGCAAGACCCTTCAAGCACACAGCCCAACCACAGCAATCGCTATCATGACGAAGAGTTTCCGCGAACTAGTAGGCGCGCAGCCGTCTACGGCCTCGACCTCAGACAGCGTGCTGCTCATCATCGACGCGCAAAACGAGTGCGTCCCCCCCCCCCCCCTCCCAAGATCTATGTCCCATTTATGGAACCATCCGTTCTGACGGAGATACAGGTACGCCGAAGGCCAGTTAAAGACCGCCAACGTCGACGCCACCCGCACGAAGATCTCCTCCCTGCTAGAGAAGTACCGCGCAGCATCCGCGCCCCTGGTGCACATTGTGCACAAGACGCCGGACGGGGCGCCGCTCTTCACGCCAGGGACGTCTCTGGCTGCCGAGTTCAGCGAGCTGGAGCCCAAGAGCGGCGAGAAGGTCGTCACGAAGCTCCACCCGGGGAGTTTCTCCGGGACAGACTTGGACGCGTACTTGAAGGGAACCGGGCGGCAGAAGGTTGTGTTGACGGGATAGTATGTTTCTGGCTTTCTGGCTTATTATTTTCTCGGGTACTTGCTAGTCTCTGGGAAGGAAGTGCCTGGCTAATCAAGATGTGACTGTGCAGCATGGCCCACATTTGTGTGGCCACAACCGCGGGACAGGCGGCTGAGAAGGGCTACGATGTGCTGATTGCTGAAGATGCGGTGGGCGATCGGGATATTCCCGGTGTGAAGGCGGAGGACCTCAAGAAGACGGTGCTGGCACAGTTGGCTGACTTCGCAGGGACTGTGATCAGTTCTGCGGACGTCAACTGAGAGATTACCATAGCGGTGGGAATGAGTTCCAGTGTTAGCTAGGTAGAAGAACTTGAGAGCAGCATGGACAACAGTCAAGCTACGCCTTCAATGTACACAACGTAGACCAGCAAACCCCCGGGTCCACTTCAGACCCCCCATGATGACCACCATCACCCCAAGGCTGACCAGGACACTCGCCACTCCATATCTCCAAGCGTGTTTCCTACTCAATGACGACAACTCAGACACCCAAGTTGACACAGTAGTCAGACACCCACAAAACCCATCCTCGATCCCCTGAAGCACCTGGCACCCTACCACCCCGCCCAGAGGCACGCGCTGCAGGTCCCACGACATGCCCAACACCGCCGTCCCAAGAACATTCACCACGAACGTCCCGAGCGGGAAAGACGGCTTGCGGCCGTTGAGCCACAGCGACGCGTAGAACCGTGTCAGAGTGCCCAGGGGCGCGAACACGAGCGCAAACGTTGCCTCGCCTCGCCAGGAGTTACGAGGCGGCAGGACCGTCAGCAGGAGCGCTCCAAGCCAGCAGCCCCAGCCGAGGAAGACGCCGAGGCGATCTAGGATCTTCCGGTTGAGGTTGTATGGCAGAGAGGGCGTGAGTGGCTCCGAGGCAATGGCGATGTGTGCGCCGACGAAGAGCCCCGAGAGCGAAGCGGTGACAGTGATGATGATCACGGCCAGGACCGCCATGAATGAGTGGCCGCCGTTACGTGGGACTGTTGTCGTGGAGCCCGGCTGGGGCAGGTCGTTTGATAAAGCGAGGAAGACGTCGCGGACGAACGAGGAGAAGGACGTGAAGGATCCGCAGAAGCCAGTGGCCAGGCCGATGTACAGAGGGATGGTCTTTTTCGTGGCCTGGTGCGCTTTCTTCGCGGCGCCGAGATCCACGGCGTTGCTGCCCGAGTCATCACCGTCCCTGTCGGCTTTCGCCTTGCGGAGCTGTCTGTCGTAGGTTGGCGTCCCCCGCTCATGCCGGAAGAGCATTCTATCCTCGGCGAGAAAGCCCATGACGAGGCTGCCTCCGAAGTTGAACCATACGGATGGGAACACCGGTGCACCGGGGTAGTTTGTCAGGGTCTGGAGTCCGAGGCGGGCCAGTGTTCCAAGAATCGAGAAGAAAATCAGATACGAGATAGTGTATAGCTGTGTCGCCCACCGCGAGACTCTTTGTGCCTGTGTGGATCCATTCTTGCCTGCAAGCTCTTCCCGAGCAGCGTTCTGGTCTTGCTTTCGTGTCTCTTCCAAGCCCTTATATGGGGCGAAAGCCTCCTCATCAACGTTCCGCACCGGCCCCGAGTCCGCAACCTCGTCCAAGTTCCGGTAGTCGTCCGGCTCGTCGCACTCGTCCGACGGCCGCTGCACCGCCTGTGACTTGCTCGTTCCCAGCTCACCCCGATCCGTGTACAGAGGAGTGCTCGAATGCAGCTCGTGCGAGGCTCGTGCCCGTGCCTGTGCCTGTACCTGTGGCCGCTGGCTGGCCGGAACCGCGTGCGACTCGGTGGGCGCGGTTTCGTCCGCCGGCGCGCGGTTCAATTCGCTAGGATCTGCCATTGTAATTCCCGCTTGATGACCGTTGCTTTGCTCGCCAGTGGAGTCTAGGTGCCGTGGTTGTGTCTTGGGGCCGCGTGGTGGTTCTCGCGGCTCCGAATCTGCGAGTGCAAGGGCTTCGACCGTCTGCGTCATGATCGGCTGCTTCGCAGGCCTACTGGCATGGCCGCCGTTCCGGACGGGAATAGGTCGGCTAGTCTCTTCCTTGGATGTTGGCGACGGCGGGGCATCGTGAGAATTGTCGTCCGTGAGGGCATTCGGTTTGAGAGGATCCGCTGGTCCATGTTGGAAGTCTCCGTCCGGCTACGGAGTACTCCGTACAAAGTACTTGCGGGCGCGTGGCGGGAAGTCTGGGGCGCGAGACTATCATCTGATAGGAGGATACATACTGCGCCGCATGAATTATGTGTTGCTAAAAGTACAACGCTAACCCGATTTCCAATAGAACCACCGCCTGCTCAGAGTGGCATGCTGCAGAGAAATATCTCCACTTTCACATTGCACTTTCTGTGCTCTCTCGACAACTGCCTCCGAAGCCACACGAAGTCATTTCAATCGGATTACTTTCCTTCCACCCCCCCCCCCCCGCTGTAGGACTTTTACGCCTGCTGCAAGAGTCCGGATAGCGCAGCAGATCTGCGAGGGTGTCACCTTCTTGCATCAACATGGTGTCGCTCACACAGCTGAATCTCGCCTTTGAAACCGACGCCGACTCGAACTCTTGTGATGACAAGGCTGACAGACCTCATTCGGACCAACGTGGTCTTCGCCCTCCCCGATATTCAGTCCATGTCACGAACCGCTATGGCGAGGCTTTCTTCCCCGACCGCTCATGCCCCCGTTCTGATCTTGGTATTTGAATCTTTTCCTTCCCACCAGAGATGTGCTTCGGGGAGCTTCCTTCTGCTAGCAGCTACATATGGGACCTAGCCTGTCTGCTTTTCGAGACGTTCTGCGGGCGGCTGCTCTTACCCTTGGTGTTCGGTACCTTTGAGTTCTTGTTGTCCTACATTGCGGAATATCTGGACGTCCTGCTGCAGAGCTGGAAGGGCCACTTCCGCGCGGATGAGTTTGGTTCATGCAAGGGCGGGAATCTGACCTCTACGCCCGAGGGCTCGTCTTGGTGATTCGAAGAGAATCCTGGTGGTACAGAGCAGACCACACTGCGAACGGTGGTGGGCGAGATGGCCCTTGCTGAAGGGGCTTGCGGCGGACCAGCATGAATTCCTCACTTCGCTCTTGCGAGACATGATGGCTCGTGAGCCTGAAGAGCGAATCGCTGCCCCGGACGTGTTGCGCCGTTTAAACGCTGGGGCGTGTCTCTTTGGCGGGGAAGTAGCAGAGGGGAAAGAGGCGGCTCCTGTAAGCCCGAGCGATGATTCCCCTCCACTACTGCCTGGAGGGTACGATGATTCGGGTTCAGTTTAGCACTGACCTGTGAGGGTCGTCGTTAAGTTGGGGCCAGGCAGCGGAACCTTTCGCCCAATCCTTGCAGGTCCGTAAGGAGGCCGTTGTGCTTGTCGTCGTCGTTCTTCCCTGTTGGCCGTCAGAGACATCATGGCCATGCTTCATGAGCTTATTCCACACCTCGGGAGGTAGCTTGCATTTTAAGTGGATGAGTTACGTCCACCCTCCCAATTCCAACACCAAAAGTAACTTCCAAAGCGACACACACAAACATCAGGACAAACAGCGTTGTTACAGCCAGACCCACTTTCACCTGCCTAAAGCGTACTGCATCAGGGGGCTACAGCCAATCATAAGCCTATCTGCTCGATGGCACCACAATGTGGGGCCGGTCCTCGTTGACGTTCAAAGTCCCCAGGTGAGGTCAGAGATTTGGCCCGGCCTATGATCGTCCCGGATGATCATCTTAACTGCATGTTGTATGAAATTTGTCCACCATCCTGAGACCAGGAAACTCGGAGGACAGCGTCAACACTCCCCTTGGCTGAAGCTTCGCTGCTTGTGTGAACTTGGCTGGATTCCCGTCCTTTGACAGCCGGATATGAAATTCAGGACACGATGCAGGCCGTCAGAGGCACGAATTAGCAAATCCAAATACTTATAAGTACTCATCTCGAACGATGCCGTGATCCGTGCGGTTGACAGATCTACCTCAGCACTACTAGACCCGGGTATCCTTGTTCATTTATGTCACAGATGGAACAGGAATGAACACATCGGACCAGCCAGGCGGGGACCTACTACTTACTCGGCCCCCCAAGAGTAGTAGCTTTGCCGGAGCTCAACCTTGTGCCTATTTTACTGTTGTACTGCATGATAAATACATAAACAGAGGTGCCACTCGCATCGGGATCATCGATGTTCGCTTCGCATCGAGTCATCGACGCTGTTTGCTCACCAATTCTCTGCCCCGGCTGAGTACAGCACTCTTGTTTTTGGCAAACGCTGTTCGTACGACGCCAGCTTGTGTAACGACGATTAGTGAGAGGCGGCACAGTGTCAATCTATCAACTTGAGACATAAGAGCTCCGACCTCCGCAGAATTCGAGATTCTATCAACCAAAACCCGAACCACTTTCACCATGAAGTTGGACATTATCCTCTCCGCGTGCCTGCTGTTGCCATCAACGGCTCTGGCAGCCACCAGGTTCGAGACCTTCAACCCTCTGCTGCGCTTGAAGAACAAAAAAGTGCCGCCACGATCCGAGGCGAAGCCGGAATTCACCAAGCGCCAGACTGGAACCACCTCGCCGTTCCTGAATGCGAACACCACACGTACGTACGTCCCATATCCGGCAAGTATCGGAGCCTGTTGAGAACCAGGCGCGCTGACAGCTTCCGCCAGAATTCGTCGTGAACGGCACGGGTATCCCAGACGTGAACTTTGACGTTGGCGAGTCTTTCGCTGGCTCGCTGCCTGTTGGTGCGGCCAACAATGGCTCGTCCATGTTCTTCTGGTTCTTTCCGACCACGGCTGCGGATGCGCCGAAGGAGATTGTGATTTGGCTCAACGGTGGTGTAAGTTCTTATCACCTGGGTTGCATTATGCTCAGTGACCTGGACGTTCTCGCGTGGTAGGATAATTGTGAGCTGTCCAGCCTTGAGGGATAAGTGTCTCCTTGGACTGGATGAGCTGGGTCTTCCCCTCGATTTCGGGCACTCTGCATACCTAGGTACCGAACATGATACAGAGCTAACATAACACCCAGCCCGGTTGCTCATCTCTGAGTGGCATGCTGCAAGAGAACGGTCCCTTCCTATGGCAGACTGGTGTCTCGGAGCCGTTTACGAACCCGTGGAGCTGGCACACTCTAAGCAACGTGGTATGGGTGGAGCAGCCAATAGGCACTGGATTCTCGACAGGAACAGTGACTGCCCAGAACGAGGACGATGTCGCCCGGCAGTTCATGGGATTCTGGCGGAACTTCGTGGACGCCTTTGGCATGCAAGGCTATAGCGTCTACATCACCGGTGAGAGCTACGCGGGTGCATACTGCCCCTTCATCGCCAGTAACATGCTCGACGCCAACGACACGACCTACTTCGACGTCAAGGGCATGATCATCTACGACCCAGTCGTCTCGGGGGGCACGGCTGGCATCACCTCCACCAACTACTTTGTGCAGTACTGGGAGAACGTGTTCCCCTTCAACGACACGACCAAGGCTCAGATCGTCAACGCCTCCCGGGAATGCGGCTTCGATGAGTACTCGGACAAGTACTTGACCTTCCCGCCGTCAGGCCAACAGCCCGACGTGTGCCAGCAACCCGGCATCACCCCAGACTGCTCCAACTACATCGAAGGCTGCGACGTCTTCGACATGGCCTTCAACGCCGCCTTCGAAGTCAACCCAGGCTTCAATATCTACCAGGTCGCTTCGCTCCTACCGATACAGTCCGACGTGCTCGGCTTCCCCACTTCGGTAATGTACAAGCCGCCCAACACACAGATCTACTTCAACCGCACCGACGTCAAGCAAGCCATCCACGCGCCGGAGAACGTCAACTGGGAAATCTGCGCGTCGCAGGACGTCTTCGTCGACGGCGACAACTCGGACCCGTCCTCCTACCGCGCCATCCCGAACGTGATCCAGCGCACCAACAACGTGCAGATCGCCCACGGCACCATGGACATGGTGCTGCTCGCCAACGGCACCCTGCTCGCCATCCAGAACATGACGTGGAACGGCCAGATGGGCTTCCAGTCGCTGCCCGCGCAGCCGCTCTTCGTGCCGCACCACCCGACGCCGGACCTCGCGGGCGCGAGCGGGCAGGGCATCCAGGGCACGTGGCACGAGGAGCGCGGCCTCACGTGGCTGCTCATCGGCCTGACGGGCCACATGGTGCCGACGTGGCAGGCGGCCGTGGCGTACCGCCAGCTGGAGGTGCTGCTGGGCAGGGTGCCGGCGCTGAACTCGACGACGGCGTTCCCCATGTATGCGAATGAGACGCAGCCGGACGTGAGCGAGCTGGGCTTCGGCACGGCGCCGCAGTTGGGGATTGCGTTGAATGGGGCCCCGCCGCAGGTTTCTGGGGCCGAGGTAAAGAGTGGTAAGTTTTGCGTAGTTTGTTAAGACTTGTTCCCCCTTTCTTAAAAGGGTGTTTTTTCTTTTCCGCTCTTTTTGTGTGTGTCAGAAGCTTCTGTGGCTAACTTTAGTGTGTGATACAGGATCCCGCGGACTTGTGAGCCCGCCTACCGCAATGTTGGTGCTTGCGAGCTTGGTTATGGTGAACGCCTGGCTATGATCTAGAAAATAGATCATCATTAGCTTTTCAAGTCAAGCAAAAATAGAACCATCTATTCGTCCTCCTGGGAAGATACCAGTACAGAAGATGCAGCAGGTCGTTCATCCACTAGAATTGCACTTGGTTAGATAATTTCAGGTGCCATACATCTTCTGCAACACCACCACATCTCACATGTTTTTTCCTTTACTCAAATCTCAAGGCTGTATGTATACATGATAGCCTATCAGCGTTGACGCCGATTTTATTCTTGGGTTCACTTCGTGCGCGTGCAGCAGGTCAAAGTACTTAGTAGTAAGCACGACACCACCCTCCTCCGCTGCGGCCACCGGGTTATATCTCCAGCATTTCTCCCCTAGCCCACCAAAGGTCGAGAGCGGACACACACACCAGGTGCAAAACTAAAAAGAAGACTTGAAATATTAAAGGCAGCAAAAAAAATACAAAAAAGACGCTTCCTCGCCGGGAATTGAACCCGGGTCTCAGGCGTTATCGTTTGACTGACAAGCCTACATACTAACCACTATACGACGAAGAATTTCCTGTCATCTGACAGGGTCGCTGCGGATGCTCGGTGCCTGGGCTGTCAGTATATATAGGAAATAAAAAAGAACGGCATTTCGTGCGGCTCCTGCGGAAATTTGTATGGCGATGCATTTTCGCTGTGCGGACGCAGCGATGCACGCCGCATTTGTGATTATATTCATTTCCCCTTTTTCTTCGGGAGGAATTTTCGCCTTACGACACTCTCTCCCTAGACGTTTACATCAGAAAAAAAGTTCATTATAGCGTTGTGGGTGCATGTAAAGTCCCGGTGTTATGGGCGAGTTTTCCAAGTTCCCACACTATGCCCAGGTGGTCTATCATCTATGGCCAACCTGATTCCATACTTCTGCGCATCATCACCTGTTCTATAGGGCTGCGTCTGCAATTTTCTAACTCAGTTTCAACCAATTTCATTTAGACTCTGTCATCGTATCGAAAAGCCAGGGTTGCTGGAGGATGGCGGGTGTCCGAGGTCGATTGTAATGTGTACTTGGGTAGTGAGCCGAGACCGCGCTGGACCAACCTTGGAAATGCCGCCATGTATATTGTTTGCCTAATCACAGCTTTTGAATAATAGAGTCACTGGTACTTGGTACTCCAAGTGAATTCTATGCTGTCGGCCAGGGATTTACTTGGACACGTAGTATCCACTAATCGCATTCAAGTTGAAATGGTCTGTCATTGCTGTATTCATAGAGGTAGGGCTCACTGCAGTGTACATGAGTGCTGCACTATAAATCCAGAAGCATTCCCAAAGTACCGATAGTTCCCATGGTTTGTTTCTCTTCCTTCACCAGATGCTCATTCATCATGCTCATTCGTCTTTCTGCCTTGCTGTTCAACTCCAGAAATGCAGGTGCCCTTGCTTCAAACCCGTGCAGCCCCGATCAGGTCCTTGGGCAAGAAGGCAAAGACGGTGCCCACAACGGACAGCACAAAGCATACTATCATAAGGACCCAGTTGAAGATACGCTCAGTCGCACTTATCTCGTGGCCGAATAGTTTCAGGTGGAAGGCAACGGGAAGGCTATGGCGTTGTTGAGTAATATTAGCAGCCGTAATTAGCGTAAGTTGGATGACAGGAGAACTCACGTTACGCAAATAGTAAAGCAAAGAGCCGAGCCTGTGATATCGTCGTCAGCGAGATTGTGTCATGCAGGACCGACAATCGACATCACAAGGACAGGAAACATACCCATGAAAGCCATGATCGAGTCAAATTCAGGAAAGACAACAGCTATCACCAGAAAGACGAATATTGTGATAATCCGAATGGCAACCTTTGCAATGCCGCGGAAATAAGGTGATCTGCCCACCATGGCAGATGAGGTTTCGGCCTGCTGATGCACACCAAGCAAGACCTCTGCCGTGGCGACGATAGGTCTGGCGTTGAGAGGGATCTTCGTGAGGGGAATAATAGAGATGACGCCGCACAGCAGGTACGTCAAGGCACGGGGATATCCGGCCGTCAGGAAGATGTTGGACGTGATGGCGTCCAAGACGTCGTCGCCAAACATGAGCAAACCAACAATGGCGGCCGTGGCGTCGAGGAGATATGTGAAGGTAAAGGTGATCTTGACCGCGCGAGGGTACTTGTGTGGATGCCTCATATCTCTGTAGATATTCGGGAACACGCCGTGACCACCCCACGGCGACATTAGAAGGCCAAAGGATAGAGGCAGGGTAAGCCAGTTGGCAGGAAAGAGGTATGTGGTGGCAGGGTGGATTAGAGACCCGGGCGAGTCTGTCTTGATGAGGCCATCGATAATAACGATGAGGACAGCTAGAAAAAGTCAGCCGCACTGGACTCCCAATGACTGAGGTAGAGATGCTGGGCAAGACTCACTGATCATGCAGCAAAGAATGCCAATCACGCTCGTGAAGCTCAAATACCGCAAAGGCAAGAAATTGAGGGGCACCAAGATGATCGCAAATAAGATCTTCCACTCATTGATGGATAAAAGCCCGTGGAACAGGAGTTCCATGGAGTCCGCAAAGAGAACGATCAGAGCCACGCAACTTGCGACCAGCTCCAGCGTGAACAAGACACTGGTAGCGATACGAGCATTGCGCCCAAAAGAGATATAGGCCAGATCGGAAAAGGTGATGATGCTAGGATCGAGATCCATGCACTTTGCGAGGAGCTTCGCTGTGTATGAGGTGGCCAGGGCAGCTCCGAGAAGTGCAAGCATGCCGCAAAGCCAGCCTGCATACTTGAATCCCATAGGTAGACTGAGCAGACCAACTCCAATCAAGACGCTGGAAATGTGTCAGCTGACGGCTTACCCGGACGTAGACTCGTCTTCTGAGGATATGTCCCATCCTGCACTTACTTGGTGGAATTGAAAATCGTCTGTGGGAGCGTGCTCTGCCCTTTCACAGTAAGTACAATCTTTCCATCATCTTGCTCTACCTCTTTGACCAGAATAGGGGGCGTCTCGCCATCAGGCACATTCAACTGTTGCTGCCGCCACATCTCAGCAGCCTGAGACATGGAGCTCCTCTCGCCAAAGCCATCATCATCCTCGGTCGAGACAGCACCATAGTCTCGGAACGACCCGTAGCTCCCCACGATATCTGGCGCCGCCAGTTGGGGCGGGATAGCAAAGATCGAGCTCGGGGTGCCCCTACTGCTGCTAATGCTGAATGTCCGCCGCAGCTCATTGTCCAACGCCTTGCGCTCCCGGTCCCGGAACGAGCCCGTGCTCCCATGCCGGCCCAGGCCGAGCGTCTGCTCCAGCAGCGGCTGCGTCTCGGAGCTGGGGCCCGGGCCGTCGGAGGGCGGCGACGCCTCGAGGTGCTGGCGCAGGAGCGACACCCGCGGGGCGGGCACAGCGCCGCTGCTTGTGGGATCCGTCTCTTCGCGATCGTATGGGAGGCCGTCGTGGGCCCCGAGGGGCGCTTGGTCGAGGGCGAAGACGAACGAGGGCCGCTGCGGAATGACCTCTGTGAAGCCGGCGGCGCGCTGGAAGGAGCGTGCGAAGGAGCGGATCGAGTTGACGCCGCCTACGTCGCCGAGGGCGGCAAATCGGTTCGAGACGGAGGATCTGGTGGGTTATGCTTGTCTGAGTACCTTGTTCTGCTGCTGCTGCTGCTACACCGGAGAGGATCTGGAGAGCTACGTACCTCCTCCGGCGTCTCAAGTCCAAGTTTCCATCCGAGTCCTCGGCACGAAGACTTCGCCCTTGGAAGTCTTCATCGTCTTCGAAGGTGATGGTGCTGCGGCGGCCTGGGGAGTCTCCCCGCTCATATGCATCCCATCTGGAGGGGTTGCCTCGTCCGTGGGACATGAGGAGCTTGTGTATCGATAGCAAGGGCGTAATGTCTCAGACAGTCGAAGGAGCGGGCGCTGCGGGTTTGTGCGACCGCTTGATGATAGTACCTGCGCAGTTGGAGCGCTGCTGAAAAGGCTTCCGGAAAGTCACAGATTCGCTCCCTCCTCTCGCCTCGCCACAGCGGGGCTTCCAAGAATATAAAAGCCAAAACCAAGACTGCGGACCCCAATAGTTTCACGATGACGAGAGGAATCCTTTGAGAGTGTCTATCGCTCAGTTTCCGTGTGAGCAGCTCGAAGATATTAGACTTATCTTGCGGTCACATATCTGATAGTACGTAATGATGCAGCACTGGAAGCGGCGCGCGTGACGGCGCGCAGATATTTCTGTTATGGTGTACACGCGACTCAGGAACTTTTCACCGCACATCAGCTGGTCTTCGTACACAAGCATCCCTTGAGAATGTATCGCCTTATCTTGGAACAAGGTTCGCCCCGCGGTGGGCCAGGCCACTGTCCAAGTCCAGGGCCAAGCTGGCTTCCGTCGTACCAGCTCCAGTCCGTGGTAACCTTGCAATTTTGGAGATTGGTATCTGGTGTGGATTCTCGATGTTTTGCGGAGATTTGTGAGGAGTAAGTCGGGGCCGTAGACTCGGACATCTCTTATGGTTTCAGTATCAAGTCCGGGCCGGGGAAATAGTCGTTCAAGTACGGAGTACCGCGTTGGGCACCTAGGAAAGTATTGTATCTGATTAAGGACTTGTCCCCGAGTTCCGAGTTCCGCGGGTGTCGTTTATCTCATTGAACAGACCTCTGGCAGCAGTGGTCTGGCAGCCGAGATAAGATCTCGGCTAGCTGACTCGTTCCGGAATGTGTGGATATCAAGTTGCAAAGCCCATGTTTTACATCAACTGGCCAGGTGGCAGAGTGGTCTAATGCGATAGACTAGAAATCTATTCTCTTCGGAGGCGTCTGTTCAAATCAGGCCCTGGTCGTTGTTTTTTCGATTTATTTCTTGTCCTTCTTTTATCTAAGAAGGTCAAAAATTCACTGTTTTGTTGCTTGGAGCTCAGCCAGTCTTTTTTGATCGCTCCCGGCTTAGCATACGATCACACTGTACTGTACGAAGACGCTGTACTGTACGAAGCACAATTTCGTACAGTACAGCGTGATGCTCCCCTTTCTTTCACTCTCAGCTACCCACCTGGGCAGCAGGTTTAGTGCACAGTTGCCTTGTTGAATAGGGTGAGTCTTGAGAGCTTGCATTTGCAATTGCATGGTACCAGCACATGATGACATAGCCTGAGTCAAGTCAGTGGGAAGCTGTGGCTCGCATGCAGGTCAATTTTCAAAATTGTGCATGTGCCGGATTCCTGCTGGGTATCAGCAGCCTATGCTGCCCAAGACATATGCCCACAAAACGGCCCTGCACCCCCTGAAACCATTACAAGTCGAGGCCTCCATCGGGCAAAGTACTTGCTTGATTTGAACTTGACTTTGAGAAATCTCTGCCAGCAATCAGGGGTTTCTTCTCCGTAGACTTGTAGTTCTTCTTCGATCTCGTACGGAACTGGGCCCCGGACCATGGCCATGTAATTGGCGGACATGCCTCGAGAAGAGCGAGGGTGGACAACCGTAAGGAAACCCTACAGACCGGATAGAACCTGATCTGGCTGCCGGTACACGTTTTTTCTTTTTAAAAGAAATTTGAGATACCTTCTGTATGTGTGGGAATAATGGTAGTAGGCCGTGCCCGGACGCCTCTGCAGGGATCAGCCCTGCAGCCGGCCCAGCCGTCAGGCTGACTGCTGACTAAGCCAACTGACGGCCTTCAACCACCGTGGGCCCTCTACCCAACGGCTTCAACTTAGCCTACAACAACAACAGAAACAACCCAATACTGTACAGCTGCCGATCACTCGATTCACGTCACTCTCTCTATAGAAGATAGGCCCTACCGACAGTATTCTTTGTTCGAAATAAAAAAAAATTATGCAGATGCTATCCGTGGATCGTGCCGTTTGGGCCAGCTTTATGCTCCTGGAGCCGAGCCGCAGCCCGTAGCCTGAGCGCATGAGGTCTTGAAGATAGAGAATCAAGCGGCAAGTGCCTCCAAAAAGGATAGCGCTGCTCAGAACCTGCAACTACCTTGATCCAAAATCTGGACCTGACGGCTCTCCTTCCACGTGTCACTGGTTTCGCCTCCTTCCTGAACGGGAGTATCATTCAGCCCGATCAAATTTCTGCGTCGACCCGTTCTCGCAGATACATCCTTGCCAAACGATCAGCGAAGCCCAGCTCCAGCAGCTAAACATTCCTGGGTCGTTTCTCCTGCCCCAGCTTACAATTTCCCCCAAAGCTGATATCGTATCTCATAATGAGTGCTGCAGGGACCATATTTTGACTCCACAGCGGCTATGAAGCGTCCTAGAAAAAGCATACTGACCCTGGCCGAAGTTGATGTGGCTATGGCCTGTGGACGTGAACCACGCGTGTCGCGCCTTCAACGCCGATGATGACGGAGATTGTCCCGGCCTTCGTTGGGCATACCGGAATCCATCAAAATGGCTCATCCTCGCGCCCTATGCTAGAAGAGTTCACGACGCAGATATAGGCGTCCTTGGGGCAACATCAGAACGTCCGAGAGAGCAATGTCTTCCTTGACGATCCGCTTGAAGCTGACTCTTACAATACAAGCGTCATCAGCATAGCATGGCACTGTCCTAGCGCCGCAAAGGAGATGCTTGAGGGCATATTTATATTCGCGCAAATTTGCTGCTAGTGGGAGATGGAAGCGGTCAACATACTGGGACTGGAAGGGTTAACATGCTGTGACTGATTCATAAAGCTGTCCATCAACTCCAACTTCGCGGGCGTCCGCTTCTTCCACCCACCATCTTCCTCCGGACTCTTTGTTACCTCCTCACGTAGCGGCTCCAGGTGCTCCGGATACGCGGCGATGTCGTACACACAATTCGCCAGCGCTTCCGAAACGGTGAACAGCGAGCCGATGGCTACGTAGACGTGCCGCGTGGCGGGATTCACAGGATCGCGCTCCTCGCCCTCCGCTGCGCCCATCATTCACTGCAGCACATCGTCGGGCTTGCCTTCTGGGTCAGCCGGAAGCTGTCTTCGTGCCTCGATCAGCAGGGGCGAGGTAGGAATCTACTCGCTTGAGGCCCTGGTGCAGTTTCCGCCGCATGGGCAGAAGAAGGGCCACCGCGGGATGGCTCCACGCGGGGAGTAGCCTGAGTGTCATGTCTGTGGCGAAGATTTGAGCTGTCGTGTCCAAGTTGGCGGTGTGCCAGTCCGCGGCATAAACTGGTAGCAGCAGACCCGAGGGCTGGGGATGTTCTCGTGGTCTTCAACGGTGGACCGGTGCCTTACATCCTGAGAACTGTCGCTAGCGATGCCGGTAAGTCCTTGTTCATGGGCAGCTGCTTAGTTTACCGCCTTGCGAAGGGACAGATCAGTAAGCTGATAGTAAAAGACGAGTTTAAGGAACGCATGTTCGATCTTATTAGAATTCCAGTTTTACTCGGTATGGACAATCTCAGTCATAGTCTACAACTCCTCACTATCCGCGCTCCTCTCAACATGCCACAATTCAAACGGCATCCCCCACCCCATCAGTATCGGAATCCCCTCCCTAAATTCCTTCGTCTTCAACGACTCCTCAAACCGCCTCATCTCGCTCCACCCCCTCACCACAACAAACGCCCTCACACCATCCCTCTCTTCTGCCCATCCAGTCGCCAGTCCAACCTCGCCGCACGCAGCCGGACTCCCGCGTCTGCGGTATATGGCCTCGAAACGCGTGAAGTCGTCTTCGATCTTGGCGCGGAAGTCTGGAGGAGAGGAGGAGGGAAAGGAGGAGTGTACAAATTCGATGAGCGGGGGGCTGCCGGAGGATGTGTAGATTGAGTTATTCAGGTTGACTATGGTGGTTTTGAGAGGAGAGGAAGTGATGTCGCTGATTGTGTTGATGAAGTGTTGGTACGCTGGGCTTGTGGTGAGGTCATTGGGAGCCTGAACTGAGGGCCATTCGGCAATAATTTGGATAGTGGTGGAATCTTGGACTTTTGTGCCTATCGTGAACTGAGGATGTGACGATAGGGTGTTGAGAGCTTTGCTGAGCTGGGACATGGTACTGTCGGTCGGCACCAATGTAGTGAATGTGATGATTGTTGTGATGACCATGGCGGGTGTCTGGAGCGGATAGCAGTTGATTTTGACCGTTAGCCGCTACATCATGCTTTTCGAGCATGCTTATATACATAATGATGCTCGCAGATTCCGGTTCTACTTTACGGAGTCCACGGGCTCCTGGCGTTAACTGACAGCCACGTGATTTGTAAGTGTGTGCCGTCTGACGGCCCGGAACGGTGTTTTCTAGTTGTCCGAGGAGATCTACGAGCTACGGTCTGACATATGGATCGCGATCAGACTTTATTTGGGCGTGTAAATAGGTCGGGCAGCCGTAGGTCCAGTTGGGCCACTTTTCTTCTGTAATCCGATCCGAAATTGCGTTACCGCAACAGAAAATAACTAGAATTTGGCATTCTGGGAGGTGGCCACTGCTTATATGAAAGAATCTCATAGCTGATTGGCTACGATGAGTTCCAGATCAATGCCCATGGGATCTGATGGTTCTCTCTCGATCCTGTAAAAAACGTCCACAGACTGACGTTGAGAAGACGCGAGGCTGGTGACTGAGTCCCATAAATGAGGGAAGATGACTAGGTTTAGGTGGTACTCGATCTCCCATAGATTCACTATCTCCACTGATGTGGTGTCCGGCGATGGTCGAGTCTTTGACTCTAGTTGTTCCAGTGCATCTTTGGAAACTAGTCGATGTCAGTAAGATTTTCCTCCGTTTTCACCGTTGAATCTACCTTTGAAGGCATCACGAGCAAGCTCAAGGACCTTGAAGCCATCACGGACAAGCTTAACGACTTGGGAGCTATGATGAACAGGCTGGGCACAGAGTCTTACAGTAGCAAATACTTCTGTCATTGCGCTTTAGTGCTTTGATGCACTTGATACTGCGCTCAATTTTGGATAGGATCCTAAAGTTCAAATGCAAGTAGCCAGTCTAATAATAAGTCTTCGCTTTCAGCACGACGTATGAACACGGGCAGCACGGCCGTGATGCCTCGCACCGGGTGCCAATGCCAAGCTTGCCAGCAGACAGCCAACCTTGAACATCATTCATCAGTGAACTCGGTATCCATGTAGCAAAACAGCACGTATACTGCCTGGAATCAGTATGTCAGCATGCAAGCTTGAAGCTTCTGCAGCGCTACTGCACTGGACAGTGGGGGCGCGCGGCGACATTGTCGAAATTTGGAAGACGCGTCGGGTTGCATTGAAACCTTCATTGGGTGAATTGTTATCTACGATGTATTGAGGCTTAAAGAATATCTTGATCCGAATTGATATTTGTGAGCCGTAACGGAAATTGGTGTTTTGCACATGCTGCAACACCCTTGAAGCTCTGTACGACGTTGCATTTTTGGACCATCGATTACATAAGCAGACCCACTCTTTTCAGCCTCGCAGCCTCGTCAGCGCGTCGACCTGCCCACACCACCAAAGTAACAGTATATAGTGCCGATATCTACCCTAGATGATCTATCTACCCTAGATGATCTTCGTCAACGATACGCGAAGACATCGATTCTTTTTGGTCGCATAAGATCTAGACTTCTTGTGTTGCCGCAGCCCCCTTCGAATGCCTCGGACTTCGGTCTTCTTGTTGACCGCTGTCTTTGGCGCTGGTATTAGTACGCTCGGACCACGCTCGGGTAGAACACACCACAGAAAAAGTTCAAGGCGCAGGACCATGCCCAGAGCGAGTCGATCGTGAAATCCACATCAAGGGGCTGGAAAAAAACCACTGAAATAGAAACGGGGCCCACTCATCAGGGTCCTTACCACGTGGCCGTATTAAACATCTGGAAGTTCTCGGTCTTGGATCCAAGCGCGAGTGATTTTCTTCCATGCCTTTGGCAGCATAATATGCGTGTGTTTTTGTGCTTGTAATCTGTGCGTATTGCGATCAGCTAAGCACGGTCAGCACCCTGTCATGCCAGGTTCTTTCCAAATAAGGGCTCTTATAAATCAACAATACCGAATCCAGAATACCTGGAAGGTCGAGGCCTGTCAATCAATGCCAAACGAGTCAGTTTTTCCTGCCTTGGCCAAGTACCGAATCCAATTCTTTCACGACCTTGACGATCCAGCAACTTCGTCTTGCCCGGTATGGCTTGGCGTAATACAGTGGCGTCGAAAGCTAGACGGAAGATTCCTAAGCGACCACTTTTTGCAGTACTGTACCTATCTAGATATAGTCATGGTCGTGCCGGGCCCCATGTCCCGAGCCTTCATGGAGTCGCTGTTCCCCCCCCTACCTGATACCTACCCACGATAATCTTGCCTTGTAATTCCGTGCTGCTGGGGACTTTGACCAGGCCTTCCGTTGCCTTCGAGATCAGCCACATTTCAGGCCAACTCAAAAAACACCATGTCCACCGAACCCGCACGCCCACGGCCCAGCCGTGCGCCGTCCTCCACCGCCTACACCCGGCGCAAGCCCACGGAATTCCACCTCCCATCGGGCGAGAAGGTCCTAGTCGCCCTGCCCGAGGACGCCCACGCCTTGCGCGAGAAACACAGCCGGACCGCCGTCAGCGGCAGCGGCAGCGGCAGCAGCGACAGCAGCACCGTAGGCGGAAACAACACCCCGGGCAACCCCACCGACAACGAGAAGCAGCAGCAGCAAGTCGAGGTCGTCGTCTACGGCTCGGAGCAGCACAACGCGCTCCTGCGCGAGGCGCACCGGCACCACGCGGCGCGGCGCGACGAGCTGCTCGCGCGGCACGGGCCCGAGCTGCTCGCGGAGTGGGACGGCCTGCGCGCGCAGCTGGACGGCGTCGAGGCGGAGCTGGAGCGCCTGGTGGACCACTCGGGCGCGCTGAAAGAGAACTTCTCGCGGTTCGGGTACGATGCGCAGGTGCGGACGTACGGGGACGGGGAGGCGGAAGGGGGCGGCGGCGGGCTGTCGCGGGCCGTGAGTGATGGCGATAGTGGTGTGAGCGGCGAGGGCAAAGATTGGCATGATCGTGCAGGTGTGGCGGTTAGCTTGTTTAAGAGGCCGGTGGTGAAGCAGTACTTTCACAAGGGATTGCTGTGGCGGTCGTCGCGGCACAGCGAAGTTATGCCGTATGAGTTGTTCTTTGATTTGCTTTTTGTGGGCATTATTGAGGTCAACGGCGAGCATGTGTCGGAGGTGGTCACTGCGAAGGAACTGTTGCGGTTTGTAATCACGTTCTGCATGAGCTGGAAGATTTGGTCTGATATCACGAACCTGATCGAATGGTTCGAGACGGACGATGTGATCAGCCAGCTGTGGCTACTCTTCTTATTTTCTTGCCTGCTTGGGTGAGTCTCCTCAACCCCTGGACACAATTCTTGGAGTATCCATATGCTAACCAACGAACCACAGATTGACCACGAATATGACATCGACCTTCGGCGACGACCACGACACCTACGTTCAGCTCGCCGGATACTACATCACAGCGCGCCTCTTCGGGGCACTCTGGTCGTGCCTCACTGCCTATCTGGTGCCCATGGTCCGCGGCATGATGTTTTCTCAGATTATCCACTACCTCGTCGGTGTCGCCTTCATCATCGCCAGCACTCAGGTGTCCTATCCCTCCAGCCTGGGCCTGATCGTCACCGGTCTGATCATCGACCTCTGCGGCAGTGTCATCTATTTCAGCCTCTACAACTACGGCCACAAGCACGACAACAAGGTGGCGAATCGCCTCAACCGCTTCTATGACTTCTACCCTGCTGTGAACATCGAGCACAAGGTTGAGCGCGTCAATGCGTTTGTGTGTTTGGTCATCGGTTACGGAGTCGTGGTGTGCTTGTTCCAGAACCAGGGCTATGGTCTGAACGCATTCCTGGGCAAGGCCGTGTTGGGTCTGACGCAAGGATACATCTTCAACTGGCTGTATTTTGAGATCGACAACGGTCAGCTTCATGTTCATGCAATTCGTCGCCATCCGTTTTCTTGTGAGTCCCCTCTTCTCATAACACTTGCCTTCCTTCCATTCAATATCGAGCACTCAGCTAAACCACTCCACAGCAACCGTCTGGCACCACGCCCACCTCCTCTTCATCATGTCCTACATCATCTCCTGTGCCGCCCTCTCCAAGCTCGTCATCGCCTCCGACTCCGCCGACTCCGACCCGCACACCCTCACGCACCACTACTCCGACAAGTCCGAGTCCCACATTTCCCTCGGCATCCGCCTCTTCTACTGCGTCGGGCTGGGCATCGCCCTCGCCTTCATGGGCGTCATCAACCTGTCGCACGAGCACAAGGTCGCCGCCTCGGCCTGCCGCATCCCGTACTGGGCGCGCCTCGCCAACCGCGCGCTCGTCTGCGCCATCCTGTGCTGCCTGCCCGCCGCCGGCGACGCGCTGAACAGCCTGCACCTGGTGTCGCTGGGCACCGGCCTGGCGGCGTGGGTGTTGGCGGTCGAGCTGGTGGGCCGGTCGTGTCGGGAGACGAGCCTCTTTGGCGGCGCTGCTAAGAAGTGCGGGTATGCGGCAAGGTGTAGCCGCAAGGAGCTGGACCAGGCGTTGAAGAGTGGTGGCGAGGTGGAGGTTATGGCGCTGGGGAGGGATGAGAAGACTGCTGTGCCCGGAGGGTTAGAGTAATGGTGATAGCGCTCCGGTATTCGTACCGGGAGACATGTTAAAGCAGCAGTGCAGTGCGTAACAAGTGAGATCTAATACAGCGAGAGTAGCACGAATAGAGATGCCCATCGACAACACGTTGGGAAGTACTCGATACTGCCAGCAAATGCTCTCATATAGCCTGATCTTTCATGTGACAGACTTTCCCATATACCCTGTCGGGACATACTGCACGTCCTTGGCATTTCACGATATACGTATACACTATGCCAACACTATGCCCAAGCCTCTAGACCCTTCAGCACACACCCTTCACCCTCGCGCTTCACCAACCGACCAATTTTATACACCTTCTCGCCCTCGCCCTCCAGCACCTGCACCACACGCTCCACGTCACCCGCAGCCACAACCGCCACCATACCAACACCATTGTTAAACGTCCGCGCCATCTCCCGCGCCTCCACGCCGCCCGCGGCCCGCAACCACCGGAACACAGCCGGCACCTCCCACGCGCCCACGTCAATCTCCGCCGCCAGCTCCTTTGGCAAGGTGCGCGGCACATTCTCCGTGAGGCCGCCGCCCGTGATATGCGACAGGCCCTTGATCAGGCCCAGACCCAGCGCCTTGAGCAGTGGCTTGACGTAGATGCGCGTCGGCGTCAGCAGCGCCTCGCCCACGGACGTCGCGTTCGCATCCCAGGGGCACGCGTCTGTGTATTTGAGCCCCGCGTGGTCGACGATGCGGCGCACGAGCGAGAAACCGTTGGAGTGCACGCCGTTGGACGCCAGGCCGAGGAGCACGTCGCCCTCGGCCATACTGGACAAGCGAGGCAGCCGCGCCTCCTTGCGCATGACGCCGATGGCGGCGCCGGCCGCGTCGTAGTCTTCGCCGTGGTAGATGCCGGGCATCTCGGCTGTCTCGCCTCCGACCAGCGCGCAGTTGGACTGCTTGCAGCCTTCTGCAACACCGGCCACGAACGCGGCTGTGTCGGCGGGGTGGAGCTTGCTGCATGAGTAGTAGTCCAGGAACATGACAGGCTCGGCGCCCTGGACGATCAGGTCGTTCACGTTCATGGCCACCAGGTCGATGCCGACCGTGTCGTGCTTCTTCATTGTCTGCGCGATGATCAACTTGGTGCCGACGCCATCGATGGCACCCACCAGGATGGGGGCGCTGGGGTAGCCTGCAGCCTCCAGGTTGACCTCGCCGCCGAAGCCACCGATCTCTGCATCCGCGCCGGGACGGGCGGTAGATCGGACAGCCTTCTTGATCATCTCAACGAGCTCATTACCCGCATCGATGCTGACGCCGGCTTGGGCGTAAGTGAGGCCTGCGCTCGGTGTTGGGTCGGTTTTGCGGAATGCGCGGTGGGCAATATCCTTGCGATAGAACATCTTGTCAAACTGAATCAGCTTGATGCCCTCCTCGTAGGCTTTCTTCACCGCTTCCTCAAGCGAGGCGCCAACAGCGTTGGCTGCAATCACACGACCGCCAGAGGTCTGAAGTTGGTCACCCTTCAGCTGTGTGCCGGCGTGGAAGATGGTGATGCGACTGCCAGCTGCTGGCGTGCCGACCGTCATGGGAGTTCCCTTTGCGTAGCTGCCCGGGTATCCACCTGCTGCGACCACTACAGTCGCGCTGAACTTGTTTTGGAGTTTGAGGTCAACAGAGCTCAAGTAGCCCTTGGCACAGGCAAGCATGACCTCAGCCAAGTCGGTGTCCTCGGTCAGTAGAGGCAAGACTGTCTGCGTCTCTGGGTCGCCGAAGCGCACATTGTACTCGAGCACTTTGGGTCCGTTCGGCGTGATCATGAATCCCGTGAACAGCAGTCCCTTGAAGGGAAAACGGTCGTTCCTCATACCCGCAATGGTCGGCTCCAGAATCTCCTTCTCCATCCGCGCAATCAGCTCCGGGGTCGCAATCCTCGTTGGCGCATAGCAGCCCATGCCACCCGTATTCGGGCCCTGATCACCGTCGAAGATTCGCTTGTGGTCTTGCGCCGGCGGCAGGCTCTTGATCGTGTACCCATCGGAGAAGGACAATATGCTCAGCTCGTCGCCCGTCAAGAACTCCTCAATGACCACCTCGTCGCCCGCATCGCCAAAGGCCTTGTCTTGCATAATCTCTTTCAGCGCTTGGTGGGCCTCCTCCTTCGTCTGGGGAATAATAACGCCCTTGCCAGCCGCCAATCCTGTCGCCTTTATGACAACATCGTGGTCGACGGTGTCGATGTATTTTTTAGCCTCCTCGTAGTTCGAAAAGTTCTCGTACGCGGCGGTCGGGATGCCGTGCTTCTTCATGAAGTCCTTGGAGAAGGTCTTGCTGCCCTCCATGCGCGCCGCGGCCTGCGAGGGCCCGAAGACGGGAATGCCGACACTGGTGAAGTAAGCCTCGACGCCATCGACAAGGGGCTGCTCGGGCCCGGGGACAACGAGGGTGACCCGTTCGGCCTTGGCAAGGGCGACCAGGCCGGGGAAGTCGTCCGCTGAGACGCTGGTGTTGTTGGAGGTCTTGGGACACGTCGCGGTGCCGCCGTTGCCAGGGACGGCGATGATGGCTTCGACGAGGGGCGACTGCGACAGCTTCCAGGCCAGCGCGTGCTCGCGGCCGCCGTTGCCAATCAGCAGAATGCGGAGGTTTTGAGATGCCATGTTGGCAAAAAAGATAGGAAAGTGATCTGACGGAGGAGGCAAGAAAATTCGTCAGTCGGGAGCTTGGTGGAAAACAACAGCCCGGATAACTGGAAACCTCGACATTTCTCTTCTTTTCAAAAGGCGTGAATCAGGACGATTACTGCACCTGTTTCTGAAATTTTTAACGCGCTCCGCTGGGGGTTCCCCGCCCCCGCAATTCACATGCAAGCCCCTGTCGCGCCTGGCTTTACAGGGGTACTTACTTAGCACATATCTCAATTCAGACCCAGATTTCCTCAGCCTTGAACCATCTTCTTCACCATCCATGGACCCGACCTTCCATCTCATGACACTTCTTCGACTAGACAATTTTGACACCATCATGCCATAAAAAAAAGCCAACATGGCCACCATCAAAACCAATCCCCCAATACCACTCCCAAACGTCACTCAAATTCAAACCACCCTGTCCTCCCTCCAAACCCCAATCTACATCCTCGCCGGCCTCGCCCACCGCAACAAAAACCAGCACCGCGGCACAAAATGGTGGGCCTCCTTCGACATGCTGCGCCGCAGCCTGCATAAACTCACCCCAGACCTCGAAGCAGCCATCCAGCGCGCCGAATTGCTACTTCCATCAGGGCCAACCAAACGCAGCAAGACAGCAAAGACACCATCCAAAGCCGCCAAGCAGCCGGAGCTGGAGCGGGCCGTCGCGCGCTCTGTGTGGATGAGGGACGTCTTGGGAGGCAGGGCTTATGAGTGAGTCTTTCGCGATTGCTGATCAAATCTATTCTGTAGTCTCAATTGAAAAAAGAAAAAAAGATAACGCGTGCTAATCTCGACAACAAAGGGCGTTCAGCCAGCTCACGGCAGACAGGCAATTCGCCCAGCTAGGCCTGGTCCTCATTGGCGTGCTCGCGCAGGTGCAAGCCGCCATCGTTAATTTGCTCCCGCCGTCAGAGGCAGAGAGCCAGCCAGAGGAGGATTTCGTACCGGGGCAGACCAAGGGCGGCGCTGGAGAAGGCCAGGATAACAAGGATATTATCCTCAGCGTACCAGATTTCGACCTGGGCGTGGCGGTATCCCGGGACGAGCTGCCCACCAGTCAAGACGACGATAGTGATGGTGTACGCCCTTCGATCGAGCTGATGGGTTCACCAATATCCAGACCACCGCCGCCACTTGACGCTGAGGAACGGCGTGAGCTGGATCGGATGAAAGACAAGAAGCGGAAGAAGCCGAAAATCGAAAAAGACGACAAGGCAATCAAGGCACTTAACGTCCCTACAAAAAAACGCAAAGTCTCGAGAGAACCTGAGGACATTACGCCAGCAATGGCACGACCAGCAGCAGATGCTGTGGCCAAGGAGGTGAAGAAACACAAAAAGCTGTTGGATTTGGAAGCCGACAGATCACGAACTCCAGAAGCCAGCTCACAGCGGCGTACCGAAGGGACGATGCGAGATGCGAAAAAGCCGAAAAGGAAAAAGATGAAAGGTGGCGATGAATTCGATGACCTATTCAGTTCTTTGCTTTAGAGATGATGCCCAAAAACAACTTCAACCATACGTCAATGTCTCGCGACGCGCTACGTGATCGATTACCCAGCAGGGTGTTGGCCAGCATCGTCTTCATACGAATCTTATCAGACGAATACTTTCGTACACAGGGTCAGAAAGCCAACGTTTTGAACAGCATACACGTTTGATTATGAATAACATCAGTACTGAGAAGCGATCCCACCTCATCCTCATCAATGCGGTGCGCATCTTCACCACGCCCTTGGCCATTCTCTCGTCCCTCGACTCTCGTATTGCACAACCATCTCTGTCGAATCATAAACTATCGCCCAGATTCTCACGAATGAACGTGCCCCGTGTTGTCAGAATATTGTGCCTCTTGAAACCCTCGCGGAAGTCGAGGTCGCAACCTCAACCCGTCACACTCCCTTTGTCAGCCCTTCCACCACCCTCGCAGCATTTCCTGACCTGACGAGGTTGACCCAAAAAATAACTCCAAATCAAACAGAACAGAGTTTTCAACCTGTGCGCCTCCCTTCCGTCACGCACGCGCCGGCATTGAACATGAGTGAGTCCTCCCAGGCTGCCGCCGATAATCGCAATGGTCCGAGTTACTGGTTCTTCTTCAAGATACCGGAATCTGGCGCATTGTGTGTCTAAAGGCATGTGGAATTCGAATCACAAGACTGACTGCCGTTGCCAAATATAAGAATTTCAGCCAGTATCCCTGTAATCCCGAATGACCTCTAAAGCTTAACGATAAGCTACGGCTAGCACAACCGACAAGGGCTTTACGAAGGGCCCATTCGAGTGTATTGCCAGATTCGCGCGCGCATATCTCCGGATCCGGTGGCGAAGTACTGGCCCTGGGGGCTTGGTGCGACTGAAATCACCGAGTTCTTGTGCCCCTGGAGCATGACCTGGGTGTTGCCTGTTCTGGGGTCCCAGAATTGCACACCCCGGTCCTTGGAACCAGACATGACCCATTGCGCATCGGGTGTGAGGGCGACGCTCAGAACAAAGTCCTGCAAAGCATGGCAAGTTAGCTTACGCAGTGAATTCAGACGGGATTTCCACTTACCCTATGACCCTCGAACGTCTTGACGCATCGACCTCCCTTGGGAGCCTGGCCGGGAATACCACCTTGCCGGGACGAGCTGAGCTCCCACATCTTGATGGTCCTGTCGAGACTACCACTGACAAGGTCTTTGCCACTGGGAGAGAATGCGACACTGTACACACTGTCTTTGTGTCCATCGGGACCTTCGAGGCGCTCAACGAGGTTGCCGGTGTGGATATTCCAGACGCGAACGCTCTTGTCCAGCGACCCGGCTGCGACCAGCTGACAGTCGGGAGAGATAGCAACCGTAGTGACACCATCTTCGATAGACAGGGTCAGGATGCTGGTCCCGTTTTCAATATCCCACAGTCGCACAGTGCGGTCGCCGCTGCCAGAAGCAATGGTGCGACCATCGCGTGAGAAGTCTAGACTATAGATGTCCTGCTCATGGCCGGAGAATGTGTTTCTGATGGTGCGAGAAGCGATGTCCCAGACCTGATATATGTCAGCACCAAATTGTAGAGCAAGTGGCGACACTTTAACCTACCCGAATCAACTTGTCTTCAGCTCCAGTAGCAAGGTACTTGCCATCAGGGCTGAAGCAAACGCTCCTGATGTACAAATCGCCGCCAGTGTCGGCGCTCTCGTCTTGTAACACGCAAGTTTTCTCTCCACTGTGAATATCGTAGATTTGTGCCGACTTGTTACATCCGGTAGCCACATACTTGCCATCCTGACTGAACCTGACGCAGCAGACAACACTCTCGTGGGCTAGGGTGTGGACGAGGTCCACATCCAATACACGAGGCACAGCTGGGTTGAAGACCACGAACCAATCATCCCGAGCCTTCTTATGCTGCGCAGGCAATCGCTCCACGTCTAGGTCGCCAAGCGCATTGGTACTAGGAGGCTGTTGGTGCGGGTGGCCCATTCGAATATGGTCTGGAGTCGGGTGCGAGCCAACCTGGGGAGACTGCGCAGGCCCGGCAGGACCCGCGTAGGGAAGAGGCGTGTTGATCTGGGGCGTTGCGGGTCCCCCAGCGTTGTTAGGAGGCCGTCCGACACCACGTTTCCCAGGGCCAGGACTGGCGGTACTGCTGGGGGGAGGCTGAGAAGGGAATCCGCCCGGGGCGGGACCCTGGTATTGCGGCTGGAAAGGCGGCTGCTGCGATGGCGGCGGAGGAGGAGGAGGAGGACCCTGAAGCCCAGGGGGAGGCTGGGGCATCTGTTGGTGGGGTGGCGGGCCTTGCTGTTCCTGCGGGGACCACCTTGGCCACTCTGGCCACTCATAATGGCGCTGAAGGCGTTGGTGCCCATGCCGATAGCTGGAGGGGGCGCTTGAGGAGGGCCTGGGTGAGGAGGGCCGACCATGGGGTTCTGAGGGGGGCCTCCGCGGGCCTGATCGAGCTGGCGACGGAGATGAGTGATCTCTTCTTCGTACCTGTTGAGACACAAGGACTGTCAGTTGGGTCGCCATGGGCGGGGTGGACTTTGGTGGAACAGGGACACATACTTCTGCTTGAGGGTCATATGGTTTTGCTCCATGGCATAGACCTTCTCGCGCACGAGCTGCATCTCGTTGACCTGTGTTTGGACTGGAGTTGGTGTCAGAGATTGCCGTTCCTGACAATAGGTGACGGCCGGGTGGGACATGACGCGTCAGGATATCATGCGATGGTATGCTTACTCTGATGTTCGTAATTGTCACACTGGCGTTGCAGACTGTCGGCCTCGGCGCGAATACCGTCAAGCAGTTCGTTCAAACGCGCACTGGCGGCAGCTCCAGGAGGAGCGCCTCCCATACCACGATGAGGGTACATAGACATCTTTGCGAAACAGATAATGAATCTTCTGGGCCGTTGATGGACGTCGCTGGACGATGATAATGGCGTCTGATGTTGAAATTAGGTGGCTGAGCAAGTGCGGCTGCGATGCGATGCGATGCGATGCGGAGGAAGAGAGGTTGACCAACTGCCTGGTGGCTGGTAGCTCTGTTGCCGATGACCAAAGCTAGGAACCAAGCACAGCCTAGATACTAGGCGATAATGGTGGGAGATGCTCGATTCGCGGTGAATGGTTGAGGATACGGATGGCAAAAGGCGGGGGACCCTCTCCAGATGGTGGGCAGAGGGAAAGGAGGGAAGAACAGGCGCGACGACAGAAATGGACGGGACCTGGGACTTTGAGACGAGCAGGTGGGTAAGGTTAGCTGTGGCGGCGCTAAGACGGAAGGGGTTAATGGCCTGCAGGGAGTGTGTCCAGGTACTTTACAAGGATGTGCGTAGATACTTTGGTACTTACCGAGATAGTACAAAGTATCTTTCGGGCATGCTGTGGGGAAAACTTCAAGGCAAGCGATTGCTACTCCTCATTGTCACGCTACAAGACATAAGATGCAAATACATCTCTAGGCAATTGAAGAGAACACAAATAGATTGAGCCAGTTGCTTAAATACTTCTTAGTAACCTGTCTCTGACATTACCGTTCCTCTGCACCTACTAAGTACGTACTAGTCCAGTGCACTTGATACATTGCTTGAGCCATCCACGCGGGATGACCAGGCATGAAGATGATAACAAAGTTTAGCTTTACATCTATCTACTATCGCTGCGTAGCTAGTTCTTTGAAGCCAACACAGCTCCCAAAGTACGTATCTACTTGCACAGTCAGCAGTTGTACAGTATGACCACACCTACATGGACCGTGACCGTGACACTAAGCTTGGAGTTTGCACCTTAGCGACCCGCTTCCCTGCGGCAGATGCACATTGACCTCGTAGTAAGCGGTGCTGGTGTCTGCTAGCCTCGCGGGGCTGAACGAAAGGGATTCAAACGTCAAGGAGTCAATAATCACTACCATTTGAACTGACAGCTACCCAGTCAGGTAGCGGAAGTCAAGCTGGCACAAATAAGAATTGGTAAGCACGGAGCAGAAACATCAGTGGTGTTCTCAGGTTGCCCATAGAATGTTCCATCCCAACTATTTTGTATATCTTGGCACCTGGGGACGTCTCGAGCAAACCCCACAGTCAAACGGGTAAAACAAGGGGATCGTCAATCCTTGCGCCATGTCATTGGAAATGTGTCCGTGCGGCGCTGGACTGGCGAACGACAAGGCACTATAGTACCGTACGCAGTATAGCAAGGAATGGGGCGCCATTTCAGCCGCTAGATTTGGTAAAGAGATGATGAGTGGCAGCCATCTACACTCCGTAGCGAGCTAAAGCGGAGAATGATGCCCTTGCCTTCCTCATACCTACTACACTATGTAGTAGTGCACTGTATACAATAGTGTAATCGAGTCATTCCTCGGCATCGTGCGGATATTAGAAGGTACTCCGTACGGATATCATGACAAAAAGACAGAGTGCTCCGACCGCTGCTGAGAAGAGATTCGTCGTCTCATTCTATTGAAGTACTTATGTATCGTGGGCTTCTTGGCACGCTTTGGAACTGTTTCTCTGTGTGCTATGTATTTGGCTTTTGGACGTCATCAACTTTGATCGTCAGAAATGCAATAGGCCGACATACTAAATGACTAGGTACAGTACCTACCAGGTATGTACTGTACTTAGAACAGAACCCTGAAAATGTTCTTGCTGTCGGGACCGGCCTATAGATCCCTGTCGCTCGGCCCGACGACAAGCCGACCGCACTTCATCATTACATGACACGATAGCTCTCCGCCTAACCGAAGACGCCATCATTTTTGGGCTCAAAGTCGACGTGTGGCAAGCTTAGCGCCAAGTCTGGAACTTCATCTCGCATGCTTGCGTCCATGCCTTCAAGCAAAGGCGCCGCCATGCCCATCTGCAAGGGGTAGCCCATCGTCAGCGACAGCCTGAGAGAAGGACTCTGGAGATGGTAATCACTTACAGCATAGTACTTGAGCTTGATCGCGTGCATCATGGTCGCGCCATGCACTCGGACTTGCCACCTTAACACCGCCCAGCCCAATGGCGGCACGTCATGAACGAGGCCGCTGGACGGTGTCAGCTGGTTGAGATCGTCGGCATGCTCGCCGGCTGCAATGGCCGCTTCGACGGTGTCCCATGGTCCCCACTTGGCGCTGGCCTTGGAGCCAAGCAGAAAAGTGGCGTCGCCGTGCTTGTAGAGTGGAATCGTGTCGTTGAGCGTGTTCTGCACTATCACATCAACAGTCGTGCCCCACGGCAGATCGCTCACGATTGGGGCCTCGACGTTGGACAACGAGTCATCGTCCAGGAACAGCAAGGGAGACATTTGTGCGTGGTAAAGCTGCCACGGCTTCTGGTTGAGGTAGAACTCGGTGATGTGCTTTTCGGACTGAGATGGCTGCTGGCCGATTTCGAAATGCAGAGTCCGCTTCGCTGAGGGAGGAGTTGATTTGGGGTAAGGGGCAAGTGAAGCCACCAAGGTTGTGTTGCAGGAGGGGTGAATTGAGCCATCAGGCTTGATGCATGGCGGTGAGCCACTCAAAGTTTCAGTTATGGCCATAGGAGCCCCATGAACCGGGTAGCGAAGTGCCTTTTATGTCAAACAGTATTAGTGCAGGCTCAATTGCAATTTAACGGCTGGGGTAGGGAGCTGGGATCGGGGTATCAGACGCAACGCCTGCAAGACATACCGGGTATCTCAAAATCGAGTATCCGTGCAGGTTCTGCTGCGTACTCGTCGACGACAGACGCATAGCATAATCAGCAGCCTCGCGATCCACTTTTACCAATACGGTGTATCGGGCACTATTTGTGATGTAGAGCACGTCGACCAGCTGGGGTTCAACAAACCCGCCATCATTGGCCACAACCCACATCTTGTGGTCGTCAATGCTAAATACTACAGCATGCTCAAGGCCGATGTTCAAGATCTTGAGCATCATCCACGGCCTTCCTTGGGTGTAGAACACCTGGCGGTCATTCAGTACAGCGCCCAAAGAAAACGAGGCGTAGCACGGCTAGAAATAGCGACGGGCCAATGAATGGTTACATGATACGTACCTCATAGTCGGTGTCGGTCGGAGTGCATGAAAGTCTTTCATTTCCTGCTTCTATGGCACATCCCGACTCATCGAGCCGTTTGCCATTGAGAGTCTCGTAATCTGGATGGCGACAGTGCCGTCGACCCTTGGAATTAACAAGGAGTGAATCGTAGCAGTCGAGGTTTGTCCCCTCGCCTTTCAGCTCAGTGATTCGCCAGCCGGAATCTCGGCGGTGGTAGTTCCACACCAGCATGAGATTGTTGTGAGCGTCACGCTCCGGTTCTTGAATAAGAGCCAGTTCAGTGGGCGAGGTGGTGATGAGATGATATGGCCGCGGGCGCGAGGGCGAGGGTGCGATGTAAGCCAGACCGTGAGCACCGTCCATTATTCCGGTTCCGGTGTGGTCAGCATACCAGTTTACTCCCCAGTTGCCGGTGGTGTCGTACCGAGAAGTGAAATTTCCTCGCTGAATGACCCCGAACTAGTAGCCCGTCGTGTGATTCTAGTTGTGTGACATGGTGGACGGCAGAAGTTGGATATACATACTTGGGTCAGTCCTGCTGTGCCGTCGTTCCAGAAACCGAATCTGTCGCAGGGACACAGGTCAGAAGGATTGTTCGTCATTCTCTTCCGTGCACTGTGGCGTTGCATCAGGACTCAGCTCACCTCCGGTGGTTCATGCCCGACCAGTGAATGGAAATTTTCCCAAACAAGTCGTTGTGGACGTTGAGCTCGACGATGTCTCCTTCTTCCGCAAACATGGTCGGACATGGTGTTTCACCGTTGCAGACGAGAATGCCTCTCCAGAAACCGCCGTCTTGGCAATTCGGAGCAGTGATCAGAACTCGTGCATTGTGCAGCAGTAAAGAGGCAGTCCTCTGGGATAGGAACTTACCTAAATTCATCCATCGCACCCCCATGGTGAGATTGTACTGTCGAACGACTTGATCAAGACTCCTGTTTCGGCCATCTTCATGACCCAGTAGGACACCAAAGTAGTTCTTCAAAGGCCAGTTGAGCCACATACTCACTGCCACCAAGGCAGTTATGGCGCCGGTGAAAGACCATCGAGCTCGACTGTGGTAATTCGGAAAAGGAGTTTCCAATTGCCCATCTTTAGGCGGCAATTTAGCAATGTCTTTGTCGTCGTTCAGCAAGGGCCGCATGTTGAATGTAATGTGAAACTGAAGAACCTCAACTCGATTCACAAATAGACAAGAAGCTGCTTATCACTTCTCGGAAGGCCCCATCAGAAGCATTCGCTGTTAAAAGCCAGAAAGACCCACCCCCGGGCATGTGCGAGTGCGCGTAGGCGCCGATCCTCATTGCCAAAACTTGTCACTCGGCGATCGTGAGCAGTGCCAGGGAGAAATGATTCGCTCTCGGGGCAAATTGACTATTGAAGCATTTCTTCAGACACAGTGACTCGCTTACGCGTCTTTTCCATCACTTACGCGAGGGCACAACGGCCTTTGCACTCCCATCAACTGAGGATCCAGTTCCGTTGTGGTAGCTTGGCGTAATGGCGATGTCACGTTGCTAGCCTCGTTGAGGCTCGTCAGGGGTAAACGCAAGGCACATCAGGTGAGATGTCGTGTGGGGTCATCAAGTCATTACTTACTGGGCGGGCTGCAAGCACTACCTAGGTAGCTGAACTGGTGTGCGTATATGTCTTTGGTTCTGACGTCCCTCTCGCATCGCTAGATATCTGGGTATTCCGTTCCCAAGGCCTTTAGTTCGATCCCCCCCCCCCCTTATTTTTTTTCACTGTGGCATCTCGATACTTGAGAAAATACAGACCACCCACACGTACCTTTCAGCCTTGTTTGCACTTGGTGTGTTCGGCCAGGGAGTCAGGAAGTATAATCTTACACTGAGCTACGGCTGGGAAGAGCGCGAATCTAAACACAAGCACAAGGCAGTACGTCACCTGATGACACGATCTAACATAAACTAGATGGACATGGGCGTCCCTCATTCTTCATAAATGGTGGTACTCCAGGACCTGTCCTGACCGTCAACGAGGGAGAAACTTTGGAAGCATTTGTGGACAACCAACTTCCTAGTGAGGCCACAATGCACTGGCGAGGATGTTTGCTGTGAAGTTTCACATCAAAAATGACCTAACATGGGTTCTAGGCACGGGATCTACCAGATTGATGAGCCCTGGGGCGATGGTGTTCCTGGCGCGACACAGTGGGCTACCGAGCCAAGAGACAACTACACATATCGGTTTACGCCGAGGGACCAATACGGCAGCTATTTCTACCATGGCCACTTTGGACCAGCATTCGCAGACGTCAGTCAAGTCTAATGGATCATGTCACCTCTGGTGCAGTTGAGCAGGTTGAAGTGCTGGGTGTGTACTGACATGGACGCACAAATCCAGGGACAGCGAGGGCCAATATGGATTCCTCCCGCTCATTGGCGCCCTCGCCCATATGGACTCATATCCAAAAACGAACACGAAATACGGGACATGCGTGCTACAGAGGACAACCCAAGACACATCGTCATCGCCGACTGGAACGACGGGCCAATGGACATGTACTTGGTCCGCTACCATGACACTGGATTCATCCCCGTCTGCGCAAACAGCCTCACTCTCAACGGGCGAGGCGGTACCAGATGCGAGTCTTCTCAGGACCTAGAGGATGCAGGCGGGCCTGGACGCAACGAGCGAGGGTGTCTCTGGCAGATTCATGGTCACGAGTACACCAACATCGACTACTGTTCCGAGACACATCCGGAGTTGGAAGTGATTCAGGCAGAAGAGGGCGAGGAATGGATGTGGATTAACTTTATTAACTCTGGAGCTCACCATTCTCTCGCCGTGAGCATTGACGAACATGAGATTTGGGTCGTGGCCGCTGATGGTGAATTTGTTCACCCACAAAAAGTGGTGCGGTCCCATGTCAATTTGGGCGAGAGGACTAGGTATGTTCGAAGTCGATATAAGCCCCTCGCCTTCCTTCATACACCTCATCTCTCGAATGAAATGTTGAACATGATCAAACTAGTGTTCTGGTCAAATTGGACAAGCCCGCTGGAGATTATGCGATCAGATTACACTCGATCGTCCATGAGCAGATGATCCAACGGGCTGGTATTCTCCGGTACCACACTCGTGCCAAGGTACGAACTCAAACAAAGCAGAAACACAGAAAGGCCGTCACATACTCACGTTTCGTTTTAGGACCTACGTGGACAGTCCAACCGTGCCGTCCCGAGCACAAAACCGTGGCTCCACCTGAACGGCAGCCTCATCGATCCAGTCAACACCAAAGCCATGGATGAGACCATACTGGCCCCGTACCCACCACGTTCGCCCCCTCAGAAGGCAGACTTCTCTCTTAGATTCACGGTCAACATGACCGGCCCGTCGACATGGGTACTCAACTCGGCACCGCACGAGTTCTTCCGGCAGAACGTTCCTCCTCTCATGTGGAACGAACAGTCACGCGGCAAGAAGTCCTGGGGAGACTCGAATGGCTTCCTAAAGAATGGTTCCGTCGTTGATCTCATCATTGAAAATGGTGCCTACGTGGACGCAGGTCACCCATTCCACAACCACAACCACAAGGTGTGGATCATTGGTCAGGGTGAAGGGGGCTTTCCCTGGAAGGATGTGGACGAGGCTTTGCAAAACGGAGGCGCTGAGCACTTCAACATGGTCAACCCGCCATACCGCGATGGCTTCAATCTATACGCCGGAGAAGGACGATTCGTCGTGGTTCGTTACAGGATCGATTTCCCTGCCGTCAGCATGCTGCATTGCCACATGATCCATCACTTCGCGGTACGTTCCCTGCTTCTTTCCTCGAACACGAGCTCGGTTCGCTGATTGCATTATGCACGCCTCAGAGTGGGCAGCAGGTCATCATTTTGGAGGGACTTGAAGTTATGCCGCCCGTTCCCCAGGCTTTGAAAGACAAGCCGCATGTTGAATTTGCGTTTCCTCCACGCTATGGACCTATGGACTGAGAAGGGGATGAAAGTTACTTCATGTGAATATGTGCCTGAGGTACGGTTAGAACTTACCTAGGTAGCGGAAGCTGAACAGCGATCGTGATTTAGTGGCATGGTTGATCTCACTGTCACTCAGCCCGCTCAGACCGGCTTGAGTCCCCCAAGGCTTACGCGTCTTCAAGTCACAATTGTTGAGACAAGTCATAACCAGCTGGAGAGTAGCATTGAAGAAGAGTCAAAGCTGGATCCATACAATAGACAACTAATTGAAAACAGAACACAGACCCCGTGGCGCCCATTCAACTCCGCTACTCATCAGAGGAGATATGACATACGTCGGCATGATGGAGTCATTCAAGGACTTGCCCACGAATAATGGATCCATGAGCTCCTTCCGACTGACCCCGTCTATCCAGCCCTCGAGCACGAATTGCTGAAGTCCTTGAATCGTCTGCCCGTAGTTTGCAATGCTTCTGTACCAAGTGGGTTGGCTTGCTGCAGAGTGCACGAAGTTCAATGCCAGCTCTATCCACGCAAGACAACCTGCAGCGTCCTTCTGTCCATCAGGCTGGCGCCACTCTAGAGTGCCCTTGCTGTTATCTTTCCTCAAATTGAGAAAATTCCAGGCGACGTAACGATCCGTACACATCAGTGTGACGAGGTCGTCCACACACTGACAGGCTAGGACCGCCTCAATACACGCACTGTCACATTTATCGTCCAAGGCGCTGTTCATACACCGACGGTTGCTACGTGCGAAGGCGCTGCCTCGTCTGCTCGCGGGCAAGATCACTTCAAAAGCTGTGTCGAAGTGGTTAATGGCGATGGCAATGCTTTTGAGTTCTTCCAAGGTCCAGCTGCGCCCAAGTGGGGAGAGGTGGATGTGCGTGCCGCAGGTCTTGTTGGTCTGGATAAGGCAAGCGGAGCATGTTCTCTCCCACATGTCGCAAATCTCCTTGCGCCATGTTGCCTCTGCTGCGTCAAATCGAATTGGCAAGATTGGTGAAACAATTTCCACACAGTCTGGGGTGGGTAGAGTGTTAGCGACTGTCTTGCCTACCTTACTCAAATGCGGGCAAGCTCACAATATTTGATGGCGTCAGGCTGGTCCTCGCCTTGTTCGATAGTTGCGTCTTTCGTCAGTATCCAGTCCTGAAAATTGGCACTGGACTTGCTCCTGTTGATATCCGCTCTCATCCTGACATTTTCAGGCCTCTTAGTGTCGTTATAAGCCTCAGCAAATGCAATGGCGAAGGCTTCAAGGTCTATGCGGTCGCTGTTAGGCTTGCTCAGTGGATTGTGTGGTGTCATTAGAGTCTCCGCCTCGAGTCCTAACCTATACCCAGCAAAAGTGAGAGCCATAACGTGAAAGATTCAGAAGGGTATTGGAAACAGAAAAAGCATGGGATGCGGTCGGTAATCTGTTCAAAAGCTTCAAAATTCGATCTGCTGAATTTTTGATGTGAAATCTGAAAGTGTAAAGCATATTAGGAGCCGCCTGGGCGTAAGCTTGACTTATACACCTACCCCAAGTCAAAGAACATAGCCTTCGAGATCTTCGCCGACCGCAAGGCTGGCCTTCTGTACGATGGTGATAGCATCTGCTCTTGTGGGTCCAGAGCCTGTTTGCCGTCGCGCGAAGTGTTACTAGACGGGTCGCGGTAGACACTGATAGGCAAATTGTCGTCCTAGCCAAGCAGGAATGGTCGATAAACTCGAGGATGTTGGACATAATTGGATTCGACAAAGCCTCAAGTCATGCTTCAGGGTGAGGTCGGCGACGGCCTAAAAGTTTCAGTATCAGCGTGTTCAGAGGCTCGTAAAGTCGGAACTGTCTGGCAGTAGTTCGCGTAAGCATTGGAACCCTGCTCGATCCAATTCCCAAGACTTTTGAGCCAATGTCTGTCGTATCGTGAGCGTCCGGTGGCGGCCTTCGATCTGACCCTGCTGACCTGTCTGGTCTGCGAACTACGGGTGGCCTGGGCCGGAGCCGCGAGGCCTTCGTTGTTTTGAAACTGGAGAACTTACAGTCATCTCGCACGAATAATGCCAGGTCGGTTTTGAAACAATTGCATTCCCTGAGCTCAGTACCTGCAGAGATGTGGATTTTGGCTTTGGGATGGCTTACGGCTCGGGCATCGACCACAAATCAGAAGCCACGATCTTGCTGACGCGCCGAGACCACTTGTCTTGGGCCTTGCTTCCTGTTCTCTTTCTACGGTAATTACTAATGTACATCGTGGTTAATGGACTGTTGGTTGAGACCCCTTTCACTGATCCGCGTAGGTGCGAAGCGCTGCAAGTCGCAGATACAGCTTCCACAATAGAACCAATGCCAGGTGGGCACAAACCGTTCACGCCGACAGACCTTGCTGTACTGAATTTCAACGGCTAGCACGATGATGCCATGAGTCCTCTGAGCCTCGACTTCTCCTCGTCTCCTCCGAAGATCACGTCAATGCCTTTTCTGGCCAGAGTGCGGATCTCGGGCTCTGAAAGACCAAAGTGCTTGGCAACAAGACGGTACTCGTTGGACAGAGTGCTTCCGAAGACACCGACGTCGTCGGTCTGTTGGTTTAGCTGTCAGCAGGCACCAATTCAGAAGACCCAGTCATAGCGCCGACTTACACACAACACCACAGTGCACTCGTCGACCTTCCCTACGCCACAGTATTAGTACCTTCACATTCAAATCATGACCAAAGACCAAGGACTTCAACTTACACCACTCCCCAAAATGATGGCCTTCAAACCCACCAGTGACCATATCTGCATGAACATTGCAGCTCAAACACAGTTCTAGTCCCAACCCACCAGGGTATTTCCTAATCTCCGCCTTCACGCGCTCACTTGTGTGAATCACATGTCCGATGCGCTGTGGCTTCCACTCATTCAACAACATCAACAACTCCTCATCCGACCCACTAGCCTCGGCCTCCGCGAAGTGCAGCGTAACACCCAGTCCCAGACACCTGCGGGCCTCCTCAAACGCGGGCTGCAACACCTCGATCCCGGAGCGCATCGGGTCTCCGCAGAGGTCGATGCCCACGACGCCGTGGTCCTGGAACCGGGCGACGAGCTCTACGACCTCCATTGCTTCGGCGACCGAGTTGCGGCGGTCAATGGAGAGGATGAGTTTGGTGTGTAGCCGGTCATCGGTGGCCTCGAACTCGGCTATGGAGGAGAGGATTGCGGATACGTAGTCTGCTTTGGAGAGGCCGGATTTGGGCAGTGCTCGGGGTGTCGTGCGCAGCTCGAGGTAGACCACGCCGTCGGCGGCGAAGTCACGTAGGACGGAGAGGGTGGTGTACTTTAGGGCTGGGAGATCGTTGACGAGGTGGTATATGTACGAGGAGAAGAGGGGGAAGAAGCTTGTAATGGTGAGCAAAATGAATTTACAAGAAACGGATACAGCGTAAAATACAGAGACCGTGAAGGTCCAATCAAACCTACGTTTTGAGGTTATAGTCATGCTTCCCATCGGGCATCTCAACAAGGGGATCCGCCAGGTCTGTCTCGCCAGCCTCTTTCTTGGTGACCCAGACTTCATGGAGACATTGCCTACTGATACTCCCACTCAAGTGAGCATGAAGCTACACGACCAAAGACGAGATAACAGTCAGCCCTATTCTCGCAAGTGACTGGTGTGGTTTAGGGGCCCGTCTGCTTGACCGCAAGGGCTCCGCTGAATCCATCATCTGCCACCCGTCGGTCTCACCTCGATTTTGGGCAATGCCACCCAATCCGTCATTGTCGGCCCCGGCAATAGGCGGTGACTGTCCGTCGATGTTTCGTGTCACTTTCAGGACTTCCAAACCTCAAGGAGTTACAGAAATGTAACACAACAATAGAAAAATGAGGCTTAGAACAAATTGAGAATTAGTGCGAGACCGGGACTCGCTGGAGTACTGTAACCAGAGCGGACAAAAGTCGCGAGTTGGGTCAGTACCTGCTGCAATTATTCTGGCCAGATATCGAGATCCGACAATATCGTATGTGCGTCAAATGTGTTGCCAGATCTCGCAAAACATTGTTCCACGTCTTGTGATGTTATACTATGTATGTAGGTAGGAATTTCGAAGCTTATAATGTGCTTGTTCCAGTAGGAGTCTAGCGGTGCGGCAGGGGCTACGATAAGATAACGCAGGGCACCTGGGGTCTTCCAGGCGCATCCCCATTGAAGACAACGGCCCGAGGCAAGTCCAAGCGCGAAGATATCTAGCTTCATACTCACAACCCATCGACGACCACCACACGCCCGCAGAACAAACCAACTCTCAACTCACTCGCTCACTCACCAAGTAATCTCAGAGTCCAGCAACTAGAAGCCACCAGCGCCCTCACCCTCGCCGCCGGGCAACGAAGCCACCATCCACAATGTCCTTCGAGCCCGTCCTCCCGCCATACAACGCGAACGACCCGACCGCAACCTTCCTCTCCAGCTCCTGCCTCGACCTCCTCCTCATCGAGCTCGTGCCGATGGCCTACCGCGTGACCAACGAGCTCGAAGTAGCCTCCTCCGCCTCCAATCCCCCACCACCACCTCCCTCCACCGCAAATCCCACCACACCAGCAGCACCAGACTCCGCGGCGGCGTCGGCGGCGAGCACAGCACTCGGGGCACCGGTTAAGTCATCACAGGCGCAGCCGGCAGCCACGCAGCGGGGCGGTGTGCCGGCGACGATGGACGAGGAGGAGGAGCGCGACGCGGTGTTTTACAGGCTGGAGACGCTGGGGTATCGTGTTGGGCAGGGGCTTGTGGAGCGGTATGTTTCCTGTTCTGTCATGCGGGAAAAGAAAGAAAGATGCACAGGCTAATAGTTGGGCTGGTACGCTTGCAGGTTCTCGCGCGACAGGCCGCGCTTCAACGACACACTCGACGTGATCAAGTTCATCTGCAAGGACCTGTGGACGCTGGTGTTTCGGAAGCAGGTCGACAACCTAAAGACGAACCACAGGGTGAGCTTGAGAAGATGGACCCGCTCGCAGTCCGCTGTCTTGACACCGAACAATTTGCTGACCTGCTGCTTGTTGCTAGGGAGTCTATGTGCTCACGGACAACCTCTTCAAGCCATTTTCGAGAATGAGTACTGCGCCAGGAGTCAATGCGGTACCGCGAGCAGAACCGGTATGCTTCCCCTCATCTATTCAGTCATGGCCAAGGCCCCTTAGGCGTGCACAAGTATTTGGCAAAGGCGCCAGCTGACCTCACTGGGTTTAGTTTCTATGGTTTCCCTGCGGTGTGGTACGAGGCGCATTGGCGGCTTTGGGCATCAATGCGACAGTGCAGGCTGAGACGACCGACCTACCACAAGCGATATTCCAGATCAAGACAGTGCCAACAAAATCATGATGGTCTTTCGCCTGCGGATGGAGCGAGGCGAGCTCCGATACTGATTGTCTTTCCAAAATCATTTCATAAGAAACAGCGGACACAGGTAGAGGAGCATCAAAAACTCATAGAGGAAAGAAAGAGGCGTCTGGTGTTCAGTGGCGTTTATTCCTGGCGGCGCACATCTATACCCTACTTATATCACACCGGCCGGGGACCGTAGAGGGCTCTCCAAAATTAATTGGGCCGTGGCCACTCACCCGCGGGCACCATCATCTTCGGAAAGGATCGCATGTATTTCTTTCTAGCCTGTCAAGCTATAGAAGAACACGATCACCAGTCATTGTATGCCTGATTAGCACGCACTAAGGCTCACAACCTGGAATAGGGGGTAAACGATCAGCAACCAGCATTTTCTCCGATATGTGTATCTTTGATCCACCGCACAGTCCGCGCCGCTGTCTTTAGAAAACGAGCCCGCACGCCTTTTTTCGCGATGTTCCGATATTTCAAATCTTCAAAACTGGAAAGGAAGGGGTAATCACTTTGCGGGCTGGTTGGCGAAGCTGACACCCTTGGTGATGTTGTCCTTCAGACCCTCGGTGGCCTTGGCCAGCAGCTTCTTCTCTCTCTCGGTGATGTCAGCCAGGACATCGATGGCCTTCTCGGCGCCGTTGGGCTACAATGCAGGTCAGCTTTTGTCTCTCTAAAATTCGGCACGCGGAAGACTTACGCCCAATTCAATGGGAACAGAGAAGAAGTCGCAACCAGTCTTCTCGGCGATCTCCTTGCCGCCAGGAACACCGGGGAGGTAGACGTAGCTTGGCTCAACGAGGCCCTTGGCACCAGCTACTGCCTTGAGCAGCTTCTCGGCGAACCTGAGCGTGTTGTCAGCTTTTATTCTGTCACGCACGAATCGGCCGACCTTACCGGTAGCCGGCGTAAGCCATAGATAGGGTGGCGGATCCAGCACCGTCCTTGGCCTTGACGACCTCATCACCACCAAACTGAACTCGGTTAACCAGAGCCTCGTACTTGTCGTCAGGAATGGTGGAACCGCTGGGCTTGATCTGGCTGAAGAGAGGAACGATAGTCTCGCCGGAGTGACCACCGACGACAGGAACAGTGAGCTCCTGAGGGCTCTCCTTGCCAACGATCTCGGCGACGAAGGTCTCGGCACGAACGATGTCCAGGGTGGTGACACCAAACAGGCGCTGGGGGTTGAAAACCTTGGCGGCCTTCAGGACTTCAGCGGAAATTGGGACGGTGGAGTTGACGGGGTTTGAGATGATGAGGAGGAATGCCTTGGGGGCAACCTCAGCGGCGATCTCGATCAGACCCTTGACAATGCCTGCATTGATGTTGAAGAGGTCATCACGGGTCATACCAGGCTTGCCTGAAGGGTACGGTTAGCACTGGCAGGATGGCTACTTTTCGAGACCCCTATGGATCAAGATGACTGTTACTCACGAGGAATGCCAGCAGGAATGACAATGATGTCGGCGTTTTTGAATGCCAGCTTGCCCTGTGAGGTATCACCCCTCTCGGTGGGAACGTAACCAGTGACTTTCTGCATGCCAAGAAGTCGGTCAGCACACCGGCCTTTTGTGGTGTTGTCTGAGCTGAATAGAGATGACATACGGCCTTAGACGAGATGTGAGACAGGTCGGCAGCAACACCAGGGGTGTTGACGACATCGTAGAGAGCAAGCTCATCAACGAGAGGGCTGAGCTTCAGGAGCAGCGACAGAGGCTGAATTTTTGAGTGTCAGTATTATGAGAGCTGCTCTGGGCGTGCAGAAGAGCGGCCACAAACCTGTCCAATACCACCAGCGGCACCAGCAACAACTATTGAGAAAGAGTTAGAACCGTTTGAGATCTCTCTACACCTCCGTGCTTGGGCTTGGGCTTGGGGTCTTGGGCAACATACCGGCCTTGACCATCTTGACGTTTTTGGCTTGTGAAGGCGGGGGAGGGGTTCAGGGTTGTGATTTGTGTGGTTCTGGTGGAGACAAGGTGACCTGTAAAGATGCTTTGATATGTCACAGATGGCAATAAAGGGCAGGATGGCTTTGCTGATGCGACAAAGATCGAGTGAAGACAGAATGGCAAATTGTGTTTGTGAGAAAAGGAGGGAAGGTTTGAAGAGGCGGGCGATTAAAAGAAGGAGAGGGGTTGTCGCACACACGCCGACCTCGAAGCAGCTCCTTCCTTGTACGCCTGTGCACTGGCATGCTGGCCAAGCCGTGGAGCTATCCCCTGCACTTCTGGGGGCTCTGGGGAAGCAGGAAGCTGTTACAGGCAGGCAGGCGGGGTATTTTGGGGTACTGTAGTCCCTATCAACGTCTGGCGGGCTTCTAATGTGCCACTCAAATCTGGATGACTTCACAACCTATTGAGTCAGCCTGCATTGTACCTCTTCCTCTGCAGTGAACTATCTGGACAATGAGGCATTGCTACAATAATTGCAGATCTCTCTACTACCACTGAAGCACATCTCTAGGCCCAATCCAGGCGATTCACATGACTCTCACCGTCCATGTTGCTCCCTCCTCTCGGTGCAAGTATCCGTGAGTCCCGAGGCATTTTCGGCAATCATAGTGCTAGCAATCCCGTGCGTGTCCGAGAGCTAGACAATGCTTCCGTCTACAGGCGAAGCTACGTCCGTATCTTATTCGCGTCCCTACCTGTTCGCGTCCCCTTGAAGAACGACGCCTGCTCTTATGAGTCTGATGAGTACTGGAGCTTGGTCGGGTTTCATGAGCCTGCTCGAAGTTGACATGGGGCTTGTCACAAGCTGCCTGCACATGCATCACCAAGTCCGGAAGAGCATCCGCGGCTCACCTTGGGTCGATGCCATTCTTCACGACGTTGGCCGGCTAAGGCTCACTGGACACTGCTCACGTCATGATCCAGACACTACGGCCGGCTTCATACGAGGCAGACTGAACTCAACATGCCAGTGTCCAAACTGCTGCCAGCCACCTCCAAGCACAAGCCCTTTCTGGACCGCGAAGTCTCCAGTAATCACTCATCCTGGGCGTCCGTGTTGTGAACTTCAGATCGATTTTGAATTGACCCTGACCGTAGACCATTGACTCCTTTATGATATCAAAATGCCGCAGCTCATTTCCACCGGGGCTCACATCTCAGAAGCCCCAAGGGCGGCTGTCTCAGCCTGGCCTTCTGGCCCTGTCGCTCCATCAGAATGGCTCCAACACCGTGGCCTGGGCACCTGCTCGCGGTAGAGCCTTTTCCCGGTTGTCCGTTCAGCCCGTGCCAGTCAAGTCTCCCTTTCCATGAACTCCCTCCCGAAACATAATCCCGTTCTTCGTTTACTCGGAGGAGGCGGCAGCCTTCTTGGCGGCGTTGCCGCGCAGCTTCTTCTCGGGCTCGGCCTTCACGGGGCGCTGGGACTTGAAAACGGCGGAAGCACGGGCAATGGCGGCTTGGCGGAGATCGGGACGGTAGCCGCCACGGGCAACGTAGTTGGCGACGTTCTTGTAGGTCCTGGAAGAGGGAGGCCACTGTCAGTATATCCTCCACTTTTATCCTCAGATTCCTTCCGCTCCTCCAGATGTCGGGCGCAAGGCCTCGGAGGACAAGGACTCGTCTCGAACGTACTTGCGGCTGTGGCCACCGAACTGGACCTTGTGGTTGTTCTTGTGGGGCTGGTGGGCGGACTTGGCCTTCTTGGAGTGGTAGACGAGGCCCTTGTCACCGTCGGCGTAGATGCCAGCGGCCTTGTCGTTCACGAACCCTGCGTGCTGTTGGACCAAAACCGTCAGCATTTCTGTTCTCTCTTCTTCATCTATTCCCAAACGTCTCTTCAGACACTCCTCTTTTCCCCTCGATCGTTCTGCTTTTCCTGTGCCGAAGTGTGGTAATGGGGGTGGATCATTTGCGTACCGTGCGGGTGTTCTTGTTGAGAAGGTTAAGGGGGTCGCGAGAAAACTGAACACCACCGGCCTGCTTGCGCTTGACCAGGTAAGAGTTGTTGTCGCCTATTTGTGCACGTTAGAAACAAGGGTCCCGCTCCTCGTGCTTGCTTCGCTCCGTCCATTGTCGAAGTTGGCCGGTCTGTCACAGGTGTAAGGGGTCAACACGTACGGACAATGGCCCACACAAGATCCTGGGAGACGTTAGGAAGAGTCATTTTGGCGATTGTGAGGGGTGTTGGACGGGTCGAAGTTGGGAATCAAGGAGAATTGTGAAAAGGCGCTGTCGGCGTCCACGCGTAGACTGGCGATTTTTTACCAAAGCTGCAGGGTAGACTTGTGTGCTCACCTACTTAGTAAGCAGCGCTTGGACCAGTTGATCACTCCCATCGCTGCTACTGCGTCTGACAGGGGTCTACTGACAGGGGTTCTTTATGAAGAGCGAAGTTAGATTGGATCGCGCCCGCGTTCAGCAAAAGTTGCGTCAGCCCTGCGCCTGCGCCCGGCTGAGGCGGCCTGTTGGGTTGAATGCGACCCCGAACTTCGGGAAGCCCACGATGGTTTCATTTAGGCCTGAACTTCTGTCCTCTTTCTATGTGAACCCCAACATAGTCGTCTGCTTAGAGATCCCGTCGTCCTAGCAAGATCACGACGAGCTGCGAAGCACACTCTTTTCTTTGTCACTCTTACCAACAAGTCAACTCTACCAGCCTGCGCCGTTGCATTTGCGCTGCACAGCATCATAAGCAAAGCGACAACCCCCAATCCAAAAACAACCCACCTGCCAGCACCCCAACCGAGAATGGCCTACCTCTTCTACACAACAATCCTTGCCCTCCCCCTCCTCCTCGCCACTGCGCTCTACCTCACCCGCGCACGCTGGACCCCGATCGCCTCCGACCTCGCCGCACAATACCTCCCCAACAGCTTCTCCGACCACCTCTACAGCGCGCTGCCGAACTCATTCGCCGGCGACATCGAAGCCGGGCTGTCCTCGGCATCGTTCGATCTCAGCGGCAACGCTGACGACTCGCGCGCGGGTCTGGACGACGATGCGAAGCGCGAGATCCTCAAGATCATGAAACGGCGGCGGATGCGATTCGACGAGGCTAGGAGGGTGTATATGGAGGGCAGGTTCAAGGCGAATGGGATTGCGCCGGATGGACGGCCAAGGGATCCGAAGTTTGTGAGCTTTTCGTGAGGAAGAGGGCTTGGTAGACTGCGGGCCTTCTGGTCCGGATCGGGTAGTTGTGAGAGAGTGGGGAGACTGGGAATACGTGAGGAGGATAATGGAGGGTGGATGTGGTTTACTATGTCTATTCTGTTGGTCTTGGTGGATTAGTATGGCATTGGCGTTTCTGGCGCCGTGGAATTGAGCAAGGGTTATGCTTCTGATGGGTTGTTGTCCAAGGGTCCAAGGTCAACAGCACAGTATTGATGGACTTGGGGTTTCTGCTTTGTAGAAGGACTTACGGAGTGGTGTGTATGTCAGGGGAGGGGCAAGAATAGTTTCTCTCGTGGCCACCGTATTTACAGCTACTCATACCAGCCCATCTATTGCAAATCTTCACCCACATCTTGGTCTCCTTCATCACCCAAGCTCCACAACCAATGCTGTCCCGATGTCCTGAAGGTATGATGGGATGAGGCTGGGTGTGCAGTTCAACCCAAGCTTGCCTACTGCCTATAAGGACTTGTTAAATATCCTGAAGGCTACTGAAATGTGACACTAAACATTACTAGGTACTCCCTTACTCAAATGCTTGATTTGTACCTCTTAGACTGTAGGTTTCTAGCTAGAAACAACTCCTTACAGCTATGCTACACAGTCTATACACCTCTGGCCCCACCACTGGTTTCGCGGAGGGGACAAGGCCTATTGGATTACTTGTATGGTCTCAGGAACCTCTGTTTACCCAGTCCAGGATATCCTGGGATCTGTGTCAAATATCGTAGTGGCATGAAGGGTAGTTCAATGCCTCTGTGAAGCCCAAAGTGGAGAGGTTGTGCTTGGGCAAACTTACTACATGCACAAGGTGCCGAAGAAGTGAAAGCGCAGTACTGTACTGTACTGCAGTCATTAATCTTGAATTAATTAGAACTAGTATCCGTCACACATGCTATTACAATCACGATCAATATCTCAACAAGCTCTCTTGCGCGATCGATCCAATGCGATTCGCGTTTCCTGGCATTCTTCCCTCCGTATCCCCGGAAGAGTTGAACAGGCCAAGCTTCAAGAGCAGGATAAAGTACACGCACCCAAGTGGTCTCTAAGTGTGACAACAAGCGCAACCCATCTACCCGTGGCGGGCCGGCCAGTAAGTCTCCCAAATCGTTCCATCAAACGCCACTGATGTCGTCGCGCTGGCTTCCGCCGAGCTCGTACACTGCAAATATTCAACCCGGGCGTATCGAAGGGCTTATGCGTCTTGTGTCTCTATGTACAGTCAAAGACCGAACCATGCTTCACCGCGAATCGAAGTCGTCAAATGTAAATCGCTGGACCGTCCGTGGCCGTCCAAGATGACTCCCGCATCCCGTAGCGAATCTATCGTCGCCGGGCCAAGCCGCGCGTGGCGGTTGCTCGTCCTCGGTAACGAGCGACTAAGACGACAAAGTTCTACTTTGTCTTCTTGGTGTCGCCGTCAGCAGGCTCGTAGGACCGGTCGTCCTCACCCTCGACCTGCTTTACCATGGTCTCCATGACCTTGCTCTGCCTCTCCCACTCTTCTTTCGACATCTTCTCCTCCTTGTTGAACATACTCGAGTCGGGCTTGCGATAGCTACCACCCAGTCGGTCCCAGAGAGTGGTATACTGGCCGTAATTGTAGTTGAAGGCCAGGTGGTGGATGCTATGGCAGGCGGCGCCGTTGATGACGGGGTTGTCCATGACGAACTCGCCGTCATGGATCATGATCGTCCAGAAGTTGACAAAGACGAATAGGAGCACGAACGACATCTTGTTCAGGGGGAAGATGAAGGGAAAGATGTGGTAGGGAACAGACTGGGCGAAGCCGTCGAGCGGGTGGAAGGCATGGGAGGCAAATGGTGTCGGCATGATCCACTTGTGGTGCGGCTTGTGCAGGCGTTTGTAGATCATCGGGTGGTGCAGCCAGCGGTGGATCCAGTAAATGCAGAAGTCGGTGAACATGATGAACAAGGGGAACTGAAGCCAGGTGTAGGCAGCAAAGGGGGCTTCGTCGGGCGTATCGTAGAGCTTAGTGTATCCGCGGACTTCGAGCAGCATCAGAGCTGAAGTGCAGATGGACATGGTGGGCATGGCCTCCATGGTCTGCTTGATCTCGAGACGTATCTGATTCTTGAGGTATTTAGGGTGCTCCAGGGTCTTCTTGTCGAAAAGGAAGTAGTATGATGCGGTGGCGAAGACAAAGTAGAGGACGATGCCGAAAATCCTGTAGCGATGGAGGCGACGGGTTAGCCATACTGTTGCGCACTTGAACACGAGGGGGGGCGCAAGCCAATTAGAGAGAACAAGCATACCAGACGGTGAAGTATAGGGACAAGCTCTGGCGGAAGATGTTATCACGCGGCCATGCGCTCTGGTAGGCATATTGTGAGGGCTCGAAGGAGAACCAGTGTGTGGCGGGTTTGTAGGTCCATGATGAAAAGGCCTGCTCAGCGACAGTCTCGTTGGAAGGAGGGTTCGGAAAGTCGTAGGGGGCTGGGCGCGCTGGGAGTAAGTTGGCATAGATGTAGTCGCCAACGAAGGTATCCAGGACCTCGAGGACGACGTCCATGGTGGGCAGTAGCAAGCGAATAAAGGGGGCCGGCGCGAGGTTGTGATCGAGTATTGTCCCAACGCGATATGGGTGACGCGACTACTCGAAGACGCGGGAAGATGGGTTCAATGTAGACGAGGAGCTGGTTGATGGCGGGAAGTGAGAAAAGAACTCAGGCGCCCAATGTTGTCGTCTTCTAGAAAAGATGGCTAGTGGAGCACCGTCGCATCTCTTTGCCCTGCAGGTCCACAAGAACTCGCAGCTACTTTGAGGGTGCAGCTCCACTAGGGAGGGGTCCACCAAAAGTCGGAATATGCGCGGATGGTGAATGCAAGTCCAATTCACTTGCAAAGTCAAGTCTTCAATGTCAGAAAGTGATCAGGCCAGGCTGGCCAAACTGTGCGCGATGCTTCCGCTCGGACGTCCTTTTCGTGGTCAAGCTGCTGGGTGAGGAAAGTCGTCGAGCGGCGAGGCTGAAATTGTTGGTCGCAATGTATTTTTTGTCAGATGTTCTTGGCGAATCGGCAGGACCTCGGGCTCGGGTTGCTCGATTGACGGGACGGTTCCTGAATCCTGGCGAGCTCGGAGGTACATGTGTACTTGGTACTTGCCCCAATGTGTACGCGTGCAAAGGCGCAACAAGTACTTTTATCGTACTCGAATTGAGACCGTGAATGTGTCGATACGTATGCGACGAGTCAACAAGACTGTTGGACTCCTGACACAAGAATTTGAGAAATGAATCGAATAGGACACAAACAGTTGATGCACGAGTACCGTAGGGTCATAGCATTCTTGTACTTTGTTACAGTATTCTGCAGATGTCGGATAGAAAGCCAGAAGGAGAAGTCTACCCGTATGGTCTCCTGTCAAGTTGCGACTGTCGTGCAACCACACATGGCGATTGCGCGACAGGTGGGGACCGAACTCCATCTAATTGGCTCCTGAGCCATCGGCCGCCAAATTGCGGTTGTGTGCCCTTAGGTACATCATCACCATTTCTCAGTGGTGGCGTGAAAAAACCGCCGTCCGGGATGGAAAGTGGCCTGAGATTTGCTTTTCGGATGCGGTTTTTGCCAGCGAGCTAAGCAAGGCATTCACTGGCTCTTCCCTGTCACACCGCCTTGTCAACTCAAGCACCAAGCACGGAATGCACCGTTCCACTTCCTACCCAAGGAGCAATCTCAAGCCACAAAGCTCTGAAAGCATGGCTTATGCCCCCTCTACCATCAAGACTTTGAGATCCAACGCTTGTGCTTGATCTGATAAGCCCAAAGTGGGTCGATTCGATGATCTACCACCCCTGACAACTCACTGGGTCCGGCTGGCCCGGACGAGGCATTTATTGCCCCTTTCGGCCTTGGTGCTACCCTGCCTCCGATTAGCGGACTGCATTAATAACGGACTGGACTCCGTCCTCTCTGCCTCTGTACAAAGTAGAAGGCGAAACTTTCAATGCTCTACGGAGTACGGAGAATGGATTCACAAATGAACATGCAATAGTGACATACTTCAGCCAAGCTCAGTGCTCCCGCATTCTTAATCTCTATTCTCTTCAGCACACCCGCACACTCGGCTCTAAAGGTTGAATTTCATAGCGAAACTGTGTTTTAGAGTTTCAAGTGGCTGTAGTAGTAAGCACTGTATTCGCTGAAGCTGTATAGACAATATAATAACATAATTGCACATTCATTTGTGAATCCATTCTCCGTACAGTATTCCGTACGCAGGTGCCCGGAAGAACCGCCCCCCCTTCCCCATCGGCATGCACATGCAATACCATGGCGAGATGCTCACGTTCTCGGGGTATTCACCTGGGCAGCCTCCCCGAATGGTTGGAGAGCAAAATGTATTGCTCGTTCCAACGCGTATGTATGACCTGTAGTTATAGAAGCCGGAGGCGTAAGAGGTGTGAGGGGACGGGCTGGCGCTGGGGATACCTGGTCAATTGGGTGTCTGCGCAGCCTCGCTTATGACGACCTAGTTGAAGGGTCATTCCATCTGAGCCCTCTTCTGGGGCTTGGAAGGTGTCTGAGTTCACGGTGCTTGGAGGGCTTCCGTAATGTGCGATCCCGCCTGCAGTGATGGTGCCAGCGCTGCAACCGCTGGTGTGTTTACAGTCTTTGGGTTTTGGCTTGCCGCAATATGGCACTTATTGTACGGCGTTATGGGGTTACTTACCTGAGTTAGTGTACAGGAACGTATTCAAGATTCTAGACAGCATTAGACGAGTGCCCTTTTCCGTGCAACGACCAACAACCTTGGAAGGTTTCTCTTTTCTTTCAGTGCGGCCACTTCTTGTCATTCTCTTTTCCTGTTCGCTCGAGGATACACCCCCTCGCTACCTGGTTTGATACTGATATTCATCGAGCTAGACAGGCTGAACACCAGGAGACAACATGTTGATACCTGGGTATCTTGCATGTATTCTACCCACAGCCCCAACGCGCATCGCAACACGGAATGATTGTCAATGACAGCCCGACGCTCCGCAAACATCACCCACGGCTGTTCGGGCCTCTTCTACAGTTTCGGACCTAATATAGGCAATGATCGTTGCAACTCAAACACTCGAACTATTGGCTTGAGTGTTTGTCATCATAAGTGATGCCGCCATTCACTAGAAAGGAAGTAGAGTCCCCGGTGTGGTTGCATTGTGAGGCTCAGCAAACACCAGCCTGCCTTGAGGCCCCCTTACAGCCAGACGAGGAGCGGAAAACACGCACGACGGCGTAATTGCTGTTGGTACGATCTTCAAAATGCAGGATGCTGACTGCATGATATGCAAGGACCCCACGCGCTTGGAAGTTGGGAGGCGAGCCTCAGTATACGTGAAGTCGCCACCAGTCGTGTTAGCGCGCGCTTATTGCACACAGCTGCTCATGTACAGACCCTGTGGTAGACTACGGGTGACTTGCTTCATGTCCCTGGTAGGTAAGATATTTTGCACTCCCGGCTGGATTGCCCGCCAACGAGGAATCGATGAAGCCATCAAGCACTGAAAGCTGTGCAAACACGAGGCTCGCCCTGATACTTGAGTTCAACTGTTTCGAGGCAGAGGCCGAAGCGACAATGCCACCTTGTGCTTATGGGATGGGGGCGGCAAAAGTTGGTAGGTGGCTGTGTCGTATTTTAGGATCGATCTACAACTTCGGAACCTCGAGATAAAAAGTCGCTTCAAGAAGACGCTGCGGACTGCTCAGATCCACTGCCTCTGCTGCCAACCACCTCTCATGCCAAGGGATATAAGTATATAGTATGTTGTCCCTGCTTCTTGGAGGCATCCGATCATGATTTCCCCCGTTCATGCGAATTCATGTCGACTGCCCACTTGACAATATGACTTGTTACTGGCCAGACGGTAGTGAAATCCCCTCGTCCTACAACAATGTCACCGTTTGCAACGAATCTGCAACTGACGGCAGCGCCTGCTGTCCAGCAAGGTCGATATGCATCAGCAATGGATACTGTTTTCAGCAAGGCGACACTGGAACCTACAACAACCGTCTTGCACGATGGGGCTGCAGTGACTCAAATTGGAACAGCGCTGCCTGCCCGCGATTTTGTTCAGACGGCAAGTGCTAACTCGCCGTGTCCCACACTCTCCGCACCTTCGAACCCATGGAAATTCAAGCCTAACATGAACCCCTTTGTAAGTGGTGTCAGACGCGAGCACCACCGTCATGTTGGCGGTGGATTCCGCCCCCGGGGGCTTCTGCTGCAGCAACATCGAATACCCCTTCAACTCGACCTCACAGCTGTGTATAACGCCGACGCTGGGTACGCATCAGCCCTTCACGATGCCCGTGGGTAAAGCCATCTACGACCGCAGCACCGGCGCAACACTTGTACATGGGACTGTGGAAGGTGCCGGTAGTAGCACCACGTCCGGTGTCGGCACTAGCACCTCTTCTAACTCGACGTCGGCATCAACCTGCGTGGCAAACCCCTCGACGGGTGCAGCAGGGAGCAGTACCGGGGAAGGCAGCGTCGTGCCTGTTGCTGCAGGCCTGGGGGCGTCTCTTGGGTCGCTTTTCTTGATCTCGCTCGTCGCTGCGGTTGTGTTTTTCCGCCAGAACAGGGCGTTGAGGGGGCAGCTCCGGGAGGAGCGAGCGCGAGCGCAGATGGGACGTGCAGATGGCAAGGTACCGACGAGCACTGGATGGCAGTCTTTTGGTGGATACGGCGAGCTGGACGATGCGCGGCGCCTCGAGATGCACGGCCAACCGATTAGCGAAGTGTCGGCAGCGCCGTTCAGGTGATTTGTATATACCGCGGGCTTGAGGGAGAGGGATTGGTGTGGACAACCTAGTTGCACATATAATATTGGGAATTGCGTTCTCGGTGCAGGCGTCTGTGGTCCGTGGGCCATTATCGCATGGCCCTATTTCAGAATGAATACTTGTACATTACGACTACTTCCAGATTCTGCAATTTAGAATGCGTGGAAAATCGCCATGGCAAGTAGTAATTTGTGATGCGGTATCTGATCATCTTTTCCGAGGTGCGAGAAAAAGGGGTGGCCACAGCTGAAGGCAAACAGAGGCTTGATTAAAAGTAACTCGCTCAGTAAAGGGAGCAGGTTGAAGGGAAGTTGCGCAGACACGACCGTCCGAGCGTTCTTCGGATGCCGAGGGATGGCGGAGGGCCATGCTGCGCGGATCCGGTGCTGTGAAATCACGAGTTCTTTGGCGCGCTGGTGGGCGTGGTTTTGACGATGCGGAGCGGGCCGGGGATGGCGGGTGCGGTGGGCATGGGCATATGGTTGTAAGTGTTTGTGTTGGTGCCGGCAGCGGAGGGGGTAGGGATTGCGGTGGAGGATCATTTCTGCAGGGTACGGTGAGGTCGTGAAGGGGGTCTTGGGGCGTGGAGAAATGGATCGTCTTCTTTGGTGTGGCGGTTGGGTATGGGGGTTGAATAAGATTAGGACGGGAAGGATGGATTGGAGGGAGACTACGGATCTGTGGGAGGAATGAATTGAGGTGATGAGCTAGTGGACGATGTCTGGTGAAGAGGAACTTTGGAACGCAATATCATGAAGCATGATAGATAGACCCAGTAACACGCTCGGATCTTGAAAGAAAATGGCACCATCATTCTTGTTGATGACTACCATCTAGCGTCGGCAGTAACATTGGCAACATGATGCGAGCAAGGAGACGGAAAAAGCGCAAAAAAGTCAAGGCCTAAGAGTCGTAAGTCACGATAGCCTGAAGATTCGAAGCCTCGTCTTCCAGAAGTCGCAGGCGTTAGAGAGGCAGCCGCTTCGGCACCTGGGTACATGAGTTCATTCTGCCATTCCTGCGCTGCACCCGGAACTAATCCATCTCGACGTCAAGTCTTGTTCTACACAACTACGCTCCACGTTTCCAAGAAATTTCTCAAACTCAAAAAGCCTGTGCATACGGTAGCTCAATGGGCTTGATGTTGTGGAGACAAATGCTATGAGCTGATCAGGCTTGAGGAAAAGTCTAGCACTGGATAGCGTCATGGCATATCTTGCGTTTCGAAGAAGGCATGGATCGCCAACAGGGGCAACTACAAAGAGTGGTTAATGGGATACACATGGGCATCGGATAGCGAAATTCAGCTTGTTGTAAGCACCTTCAGCAGAGGACTGAGCACCCTGGCCCCGAGGCCCCATCTGGTGCACAATTTCTATCTGCAGGGCTTGGGTCAAGCAAAAACATCGGAGACACTACAGTCAGAACCAAAAGACCACTTGTCCAGAGGAATCAGAGGTACCAAAGTATAGTTGCATTCCAATCAGTCGATCGTATCTCGGTACCGATACCACGGAACATTGCTTTGACCACGCTCTTTGGTTTTTCGTTCTGGACGGACGCCCGCTTGCCGCCCTCCCAGTCATGGGCTTCCATGTTGCCGACGTGAGATCGTATCAGAATCCATATCTTGACTGACTGACAGAGCAGGCTCAGCATCGTGGGGATCGGCAGTGTGGGGACCCATGGCTGCGAGAAAGAGGCGCTGCAGGCTCTTGCAAGTATGGCCTCGGGGTGACCAAGGACGCCGCTGGAAATATAAACGAAGAATGAAAAGATCATGACACTGCATTGGTCTTTGAGAATTTTATTTGAGCTTACAGACCGAAGCTGCTGCCTAGAACTCCCCCCTAAATCATACGAGGACAGAATCAATGAAGCATCCAAACTGGATGCTGACTGCATGAGAGTCTCCGATGCGCTACGGGAGTTGGGCGAGAACCAATAAAAAAAGTCGTGCGATCCATTTGCCTGCTAAGGTTCTGTGCCCACATCCCAAATTGAAACCATCAGGGCCTGATCGGCACCTTGCCAGAGGCTGTTGGTCCTCGTTCCAGCGAGAATTGTCGTGTAAAAGAACACAGGAAACAAGCTGCGCCTGGTTTGCTAAAAGCATCCTACTACCTCGGCATTCAGCTGCCACTTCGCGAAGGGAAATCAAGTCCATTCTCCCTCTCCCATGCTGAGTTGATTGTCGACACTGACGGATTGGGAGTGGACACCGGATAGTTCAACGATTGCGAAGCGTTGAACCACGAGCTCGTTGGTCCAGAGTGTCCTACAGCGTAGTGTCCCTCTGACTCGGCCAGCTCGTGTTCCAGCTCCGAGTTCAACGATGCGCTGGTCGGGGTCCTGCACTGCTCCTGATCGTCCATGGAGGTAGTAGGGCGTGGCTTTTTTGGGGGAACTCGTATCGCCTCTTCAGAGGAGCTGTCCTTCCCCTTGCGCTTAGCAGATTTCACACTACCCAGGAGATCGCGCCTCCCCGTGTAGGCAGAGTCTTCGCTCGATCCCTGACGCAGCGATTCCAACAGCGCAGCGGCCCTTTCAGCACACTCCTTTGCCGAAGGCCTCTGATCAGGAGACCATTGTATCATTTCGCATATCAGCTTGGCGAAGGGTTGGTAACTTCTGCCTCTTAAAAATTGGTCGCGTACATCACGGATGATTCCGTTTGCGTACCGCTGGTCCGGAACACGCGGGTCTATGCCGTACTCCGACAGACCCGGGAGGCCGCCAGGGCGCAGCAGTTCCATAGCTACCAGGCCCAGCGACCAAATATCGGCTTTGTTGTTGTACGGGATGTCCACGACTTCTTTCCTTTCGCTGGTCTTGGTGTGCGTGCCAACGATTTCTGGTGCCATGAACATTAGCGTGCCACGGTTGAAGGTTGCTATCCCTTCCTGCTTTTTGATGGAAAGACCGAAGTCGGTCAGGGCGATGTTGAGTTGAGGCTGACGAGAGCGGACCAAGATGTTTCCAGGCTTTATGTCGCGATGGGTTACGCCCTGGTCGTGGAGGTATCGTAAAGCGGATGTCGCTTGCGCGATTATCTCCACAACCTCGTCCTCCGAAAAAGGCCGAATTATGTGCTGTTTGCCCAGGTCCTTGAGGGGACAAAGCTCCAAGATGAGGTAACTGCCAGCGCCATGTCGGACTTCTTCGTCGATATATCGGGCAATGTGTTCGTGGCGGAGCGATCGCAACAACGATGCCTCGTGCAAGAACATTGTGTGCTCCGTCTTTTTACCGGCACATCTGACCCAGTTCATGCTGTTGTAGACTTCGACGACTTCACTAAATGCCCCCTTTCCGATCGTCTTTCCTGTGATCCAGGCGTAGCGACCCTGTTTCACACCGGGCAGTGGAATGTCTTGACCTGGGTCAGGAGCGCCGAATGTCGCCGTCATGGTCTGACTGCCAAGTCCTAAGTCGGCAATTATTGAGAGTGGGTTGTTTTGTACGGCTTTGAAGTTCTGGACCGTTTGGAGATACTCATGCTGATCGAGTTCATGCTCGGGGACGAGGAATGCAAGTTGAAAGCCAGGGTATCGGAATCTAACTCGGCGGCCGGGTGGAATTACCCAAGCAGGCGGGTCTTTGCGGTTGCCTAGGGTTCTGTGGCGGTAGTGGTCGTTCTCGTAAGTCACACGGCCCCACATTTTTGATCTGGATACATCTTTGACGACCAGCTGCGACCGTTCATCGAATTCGAGCTCAAGATGACGCCGGCTAATGCCTAATTTGGCGGCCTCGTCTGGGTCTCGCGTGTCCGGCTTCACCCTGATATCCGCATCGTCACCAGCACCGATCACAAACGTGGAAGATCCCTGAGCGACTCAGTTAGGTTTCGCAGTTGGTACGAACTTGGTGATCAGAAACAGGCAAGACTTGAGTAGGTAGTTATGTGGTGTGCGGAAACATGTTGGCGACCTTGGGTGGCAGTGTAGCACGGAGGGCGGGCGAACCTTCACAGGTAAGCTCCTGGAGAGCGCCTCTTGATTTCGACCCTTTGTCCGGTGTCGTTACCTTTTATCAGAGCCAGAGACAAGTGCATGCAACGTCCCGATGTGAGAGAGTGGAAGGAAAGCAGGAGAACGTACGCTGCGAGGAGGGGTTGCGAATGTCAAAGTTAGGGCTAGAGGGTCAGATGAGACAGTGGTCACTTGCGAGTGATCAGAGTCGTCACCAGAGGGACCGGGATGCGATTTCGCCGTCTTTTTGTCGACTTGTTTTGGTTTGATGACAGCATTGAAACGTCCATGGTAGCGTTCATCGAGAAAATGAGTGTCACCTGTTACTTCACAGATAACGCGCTCGGCCAACGCTGCTTTTGCTTGCCTCCGTGTGACGGGCATTTTGGGCTGAGAGTGGCCGGTGTTGTACGGAGGATGGCAAGGCTGCCAGAGACTCCAACAAAGACGGTGACAGGCAGCTATATATGTACAAGAGCTGCTTGCTGCCTTGACATCGGCCATGGCGAAAGCCTCACAAGGCACTCTTGCCGGTGCATACTAGTCAAGGCTTTGAAACGCTGTGCCGCAACATCTGCGGCCGGGCCGCGGCCAAGGCTGCCTTCACTCTCATTATGGCTGTACGGTTGCAATGAGGTGATACTCGTCACATCTTAGGTCGACATATGCAACGCGTGCACACCTGCAGGCGCTTGAGAAGACATGGCGAGACTGGTTGGTACAATGTATAATGGTCAGCGACTCAGCGGTATATAAGGACGCTCGGAAGTAGACTGACGAATTGTCGCTGCTCATGTGAATGCAAGATATCTATAGTACCCAGCCCACCAATCATGTCAGTGTTGGCGTCTTCATGGAGGTCAAGGTCGCGAAGGTGGTCAAAGAACGTGCAGCAATACAGGGATATCCTTGCCAAAAATGAACCAATGGCGGCTAATTAGCGCCGATGGGTCGCAGCGTAGCGGGAATAACCGCCGAGGCTCCGCCTTTGAAACAGGGATGTCCCAGATGCCGCATTGCAGCCACACGCGTCGAACCACTGTTGCCCCAACGGCTCTCATCCATGCTGGGTTATTCATGAATTTTGGACAGATCAATCTATTCATACTTCGCGGGACCTTTCCTCACACCACCAGTCGAACAGCTGAAAACTCAGAAGACCAACATGACTGCCGCTGTGACACACGAACCCCGTGGGCCTGCAGAAGATCCAGGCGCAGAGTCTGATGCTTCGAGGGTCACAAACGAAATAACGGAGCAAGATCTTCTCGCCGAGATCCAGCAATTGCGCGAACGCAAGACTCTTCTTGGCGGCAGACTGTCACGCCCCGTCAAGCCTTTCAACAGAAAGGACGTCCTGTTGCACCCACCGAGCGATGTTGATCCTGATGATCCGGACGAGCCCTATCGCCAAATGTACCTTCTCGAGGAAGTCACGTATTGGCGCGGTGAAGTGCGGGCGTGGGAATCTTTTCTTTCCCGAATTCAGCGCGACTGGGAGAAGCGCAACGATGCTGCCGGGGGCAATTTGCCCCCGCCGCCGCCGCTACCAGAGATGGACCCTCTTGAGCTCTATACCGACTATCTCAAGTTGATCCGCAAAATGGTGAAATCCGGACGCCAGCAGTCAAAAGCGCGGCCTTTAAACGCGGGTTGGCATTTCGGGGAATATGAGACCTTGTTGGACCATTTTGAATCTGTTCAACGGCTGCTCGAACAGATGCGCAACGAGCGCGACTTGACAGATCAGTCATTACCAGCCGGGGCAGAGAGAACTCGCGGCCCTTCAGACACCTCTTCACAGCTTGCGGCACAAAGGAAGCGGAAGAGGCCAGAGGAAGCCGAGCCGGGCGATGGTGCAGCCGCAGACGCTGAGCCTGCTACCAAGAAATCCCGTAGACAAGCACCAAGCACGGCAGCGACGAATGCACGGAATTTGCGTGGCGGTCGGACCCGCAAATCGAAAGCAGCGGACATACCTGTCGAGCAGTCCAAAGCCAATGGAGTACGAGGTGGGCGACAAAAAGCCCAAGCAAATCTCAAGGGCAGAAAGAAGAGCGTGGTGGATGTGGCAGATCCTGGGCCACGAACGAAGGACCTGAAGGCTCCGACTGGGAGGGGTCGGCGAAGTAAGGGCAACGTTGAGGCTACGAAAGGTACCAGACACAGCCGGAGGTTAGCAGGATTGAAGCCAGAGTATGGTTTATTATAGGGTGACAAGCTATCTCGACTATTTAATGTAATAATTTCACTTCCCTTCGTTCGATTTAGACAAGACCGCCGCCAGGATGGCATACACAACCTGCAACCAGATATGGGCAAGCTCTAGTAGGACTCACAACATTCATTACCATCGCAGGTTGCCTCGGGCTGGCCAAGAACTCTATACACGGCCCTGGCTGAAAGCAGTGCTTAGGTAGGCATTTCTTCACCGGCCTTGCTCCCACGCACCATGTACCGAAATGTGTACGATCCCCAGCGTTCAGAAGACATGCTCTCCGATTCCGCGGCCCAGGCGTCAAGATCATACTCATCATGTCCAACTTGTCCAAACCCTGCAGCCTCGTACAATCGGCACCCAACGTCTGAGGCATGTATCCAGCAAGGCAATCCCTCCGCGTCAGCCCGGTCAAGTCCCCATTTCACGAGTTTCGACCCAATCCCCCGTCGCTGGAAGTTCGGGTCTGTCGCCAAGGCTTGCAGAACCATGTACACGCCTTCGTTCATATGCGATTGCTCCTGCTTAGTCATATCTCCGTGCATACGACCGCCAAGTACCTGCGTCGGGGATTTTGGTGTTGAGATGGGTTCTTTCGCAGCCAGATTCTCGGCCCCTGTCGTGCTCTGCGGCTGAACAGGAGGCTTGGGCTCATGAGAGTCATTTTCCTCGCCTTTCCTGACCCAGCAGGCCCAGCCGAGGACTTGTCCGGTCGTGTCGTCAACGGCTTGAATAACTTGCGCGGCGGTGTCGGACATCCAGAAGGCCAGCGATCTTGTCATGAGAATTTGGTGCGCATTTTTTTCTCGTCCGTACAGCATAAAATTCGAAAACTGATCGGTTTGAAAGGCTGCCGTGTGAAGTTGAACAAGCGCCGGACTATCGTTACACGTTGCTGGAGTGAGACGGAGGTTGGGGTGTAATTTTCGGTCCTCACCGCGCTTGTTAGAATGCATCTTGTCTGACATGGTTTGGGAGTGTAGATGAGGAAGACTAAGCCACAAGTGAATGCGAATATATGAGGACTTTGATGAGTGAGCGGTCCAGATATGCCGTACACTGCAGAGGCAGGCAGATAGTATTGGGGCAACGTAACGATTTTCCTGGGTCTTGATAACTCTACCAAGTTAATAAGAGCTTTTGGGAAATGAAAGGCCAGCTTTCGTTATCTGGATGTAGAAGGTGCTTCGTAAGACGAAAACAAGATAAAGCGGTTGAAGCACCATTTTGTGGACGCGGTGTCAAGGATCGCAACTCAACAGGGGCCTGTGCAGATTATGAGCATGGCCCGGAGCTTTCTCATTATTGCTGGCAGCGTATCAAGGCAGGATAACACCATTTAAAGGCTCACGGGCGGGTATGGGGTGTTGGATGATGGGACTTCCAATCAGGAAAATATCATCTCGCCAACATTGAACTGCATGATTCTCAACTGGTGCTGCATCGATAATTGTGGACTTCGCATGCTGTGAAAGAGTGGTAGTGGCCCAAGTCGGAGGGTCGAAAAGGAGGGGATCAAGATTACGCCAGGCGCTATGATGCTATATTTAGAAGTGCGCAACTGTCACTACCACCATTTCATACATCGTGTGTCCATGAGACAGTGTGGTCGATAGCCCACTTGTGCACATCATCGAAGTTCCTGCAGGTATGCAGCGTGCTGAAGTCCGGCCAGAAGTCGCCGTCTTCGTACCCGTACTCTGGATATTCGCGGAATGTGAATATGCCAATATCTGATGTGCACATGAGGTTGATGCGAATGGCCTCGAGGCAGTGATCTGGGTAGGGATGTTAGCCCGCTGAACTTGCTGGTGGGTGCATGCTAAAACAAGGTGGAAATACACGTACCGATGTGGCCCTTCAGTCCTTCCTCCTCTTCTTGGATGTCGGAGTAGATGTCCTTGTAATAATCTTTGTAGATGGCCTGCCTCAGAAGGTTCAGGCAGTGCAGCTGATGAAAAACTTCGACCGCCGCACGGTAGCCCTCCTTGCCAGTCGCCGGGTCTTTGACCTTGAGTGAGTTTTTGGGTAGGCCAAGCCTGTCCAGCTCTTCTTGCGAGATCATCTGGTCGCCCACTATCCTCATATGTCAGTACATGCCACATTCTGCTTGATTACAGACCGGAATAGACCTACTGTCGTTTGCGATCGAGTCCCAAGCCGCATCCACGCTGTCGCCATATCCCACGAATGGCCCTTCAACCAGCGGTGTAAGGTTGTATCTGACTGTTTCATATTTGATGATGGGAGCAACCGGTGCTGTGACTGTTAGAACTCAGGAACATACTCCAGAGAAAAGATGGACCATACAATATGATGAGTACTGCTCAGTGACTTGCAAATCTGTTACTCTTGCCGTTGCCGTTCTTTGACAGAAAGACAGGGTGAAGAGGACGAGCGACGAGGACAGTAGGATTGTGTGTGCAATCCACGTCCAGTTTGCTGTCAGGAAGTCCAGTACTCTTGTCCGAGGATCCCTCTCAAATCTGGCATCGTCACGGCGGATCGCCACCGAGTCCTTCTCGTACACGGTGTCCGAACTGCTTCGACTCTGCTCCTCGTCGACAGGAAGAGCACGGTAGACTTTCGACATGGTAATGGGCTGGTGGTGTTGTGAGGGTATTATTCGGAGGTGGTAAATTAAAATGTAAGGAGCACGACGGCCGGCGTTGTGAGATCAACTCGAAGAAAAACAAAGGTCTGCACAGAGTGAGGGATTGTCTGACTTCTGCTAGAATGGGATTTGTGGCAAGACAGACGGCAGGGTGCACAGAATCCGAGAAATCGGGTGAGCGTGGGGACTTTGGACAGGCTCTGGGGAGATCGTCCAGATTTGCTGGCCTGTCCGCTTGGTAATGCTGGACTTCCTGGATGCGATCTAGCCAAGCTTTCTATGATCTGTGGTGATCCACCGAACGACAGGAAATCTGGTAAATCACTGCTTGTACGTATGGCCAAGGGGATGTGACAGTCGATCTTCACGAGACAGCAGAGCAGGAAACAAGACTGGCAAAAGCGAGACTCGGCGTTGGTGGAGAAAAGAAAACATGAACGAAAGCGACGGACACTCTTACATCTCCGCAAAGTACGGGTCGAGACGTCTGATGTTGGTTGCAATGCCACTTGAGACGCCCGAGGCTAGCTTTCTGTTTGAAGAGGCGACATGCAGAAAGTGGGAGTGGGAGACAGTACCACCCCAGGGTAAAGCTTTAAGGCTTGCCACGGTCATCGGATGAATCCGCCATGGCCAATATGGCCATTGTGAGTGCTGGTCGCCAAGGCCTTTTTGCTGTGTTTGAATCCCTGAGCGGTATGCCCCACTCACGGCGAGGACATGGGGCCCGAGATGTGAGTGCAGCGCCGACATGGCGGTTCTGGAGCGCCATGTCAAAGCCGGGGATAGTACTATGTACGGAATACTCTGAGGAAGCGTGGTGTTTCGCATGTGCGAAAAGGGGTTGGCGGGCGGTTCAAGCTTTGCCTCCACTGCTGCCCGGGAAATTCAGCACCAATTGGCGGGCCGCATTGCTTTGCCGCCATGTCGCAGAGCGGTTAGTGGCGCCTGTGGAGCTTGTCTCGAGGGCTACAATTGTCGTTTCAGGGCCCCAAGCCTTTCTCCGACCCACTCCTCAACGACAAGCTTCGCCCAAGAGCACATCACCCATCACCGCACAGTCTTGGGCGTGGCCAAGGGCAACTTTACCCTGACCACTAATCCACAGCAGCAAACAAGGTACAAACAGGATCACCGCCACGCCATTGGCATTGTGAATCATGGTCGATCTGGCTAAAATTGATCGCCATTCGCATTGTGAATCATGGTCGATCTGGCTAAAGTTGATGAATGGCGATCTTCCCCCCGGATTTTCTGGTTGATGGTGTGCGAGTTCCAGGACAGCCTCACCATCCAACTGTTCCGGCAACCTGGGAGACCTAGTGTTCCATTTTTACGTACATGATCTCCCTCCACATGACCGCATCGACAAGCCCTATTCAGCGGGTCCGGGGCAGGTCTGGGGAAGGATCTAGCGGTCCTCCCCTAGAATGCCTCGTGAGAGCGGGTCCATCGAATGCTTGTCTGCTGCGTGGAAGTCCAGCGTATGACAAGCGTCAAGTTCCACCCCCCCTTCCTACGATATCTCGAAAAGCGGGATATTCTAAACATACTTGGGTCTGATCAGGTGCGGTACGCGACGTCGTGCTGGTCAACGTTGCTGACCATGGACTCACTGAGATTAGCCGCGTGTGGTTGAGAAGGAGGACCGGGATAAGCCGAAGACACACATGGCACAGTACCACGCAGCATATCCATGCCCAACATGGCGACATCGCCCTCGCTAGAAGGTACGGCGGCATTATGAGACGCGCACACTGCGACTGTCGTATCGATCCCCTGGACACGGGCCTGGCGCGCGAACCCCATCCCATCTCCTGTCCAATCCATTTGCGTGACTCCATGTAACTCCATGAGACTCCATGAGGATCGACGGCGAGGATGTTGCCCTCGCCTTCGTCTCGGGCAGCATGACCGAGGATAGAGAGGACGAAGGCGAACCTGGGGACCTGGACGTCTTGTTGACAAGGAGACTACTCCTTGTCAGGGCGAGTCTCAACACCACATGATAAAAGAGGCAGAAACCCTCTCATCCTGCAACATGCTCAGTCCACAATCATCCACAATCAGCTGAGCTCTTTCCCCTTCCTTCCTAGCCTAGGCTCGTCTTTTTCGTCTTATCATTCTATTCACATCTGGCCGGCCAGTATTACCCATTGCAACCTAGCGCCACTCTTTATATTCTTTTTCATACATACCCACCAACCGTCACCATGCACGCCTCATCCATTATCAGCCTCTTCCTCGCGGCTTCGGCCGTCTCCGGCTTCCAATTCGGTGCTCCTGGCTCCTTCGCCCTGGCCCGCCAAAGTGTTGGCCTGATGGCCGCTGTTGCCGCCCCGGTGCTGGCTCTGCCCGCCGATATCGAGGCTCGTCACCACCAAGGCAAGAAGGCGAAGGGCAAAAACAACAAGCGTGACGAGGCAGAGTCCCTCGAGGCTCGCCACCACCAGGGCAAGAAGGCTAAGGGCAAGAACAACAACAAGCGTGATGAGGCAGAGTCCCTCGAGGCCCGCCACCACCAGGGCAAGAAGGCCAAGGGCAACAATAACAACAACAACAACAAGCGTGATGAGGAGGAGCATCTTGAGGCCCGTCATCACCAAGGCAAGAAGGCCAAGGGTAACAACAACAACAACAAGCGCGTGGAGGAAGACGCGGAGATCGCCTTGGAGGACCGAGACGTCGAAGCCCGCCACCACCAGGGAAAGAAGGCCAAGGGTAACAACAACAACAACAACAACAACAGGCGTGAGGAGGCAGAGCACCTTGAGGCTCGCCACCACCAGGGCAAGAAGGCCAAGGGCAACAACAACAACAACTAATTGCTCTGACCACGCTGGCAGGGGAGAGTATAGTAGCTTGGAGCTTGGTTCCGGGAATGACCGCGTAGGCACTTGACGAGGCCTTGATATGCTGGCGGTAGATATTATGGATATGTGCGATGAATCAAAACTAATACTGACTATCATCGTCCTTGCATATTTCTATTGTGCGTTTGTTGGAGTATGGTCTAATCGTGGTATCAGTCGTCTGCACAAGTGGTTCCACCGGTTGACATGTGGCACGGTACAGGTGACTTCTGAGGTTGGGAAGGCAAGAGGTCTGTAAATTGTAAGAATGTGTCTTTGTGTTTATATGTCACCATGTAATGTACCAGTCCAGTAAAGATAAGCTTACAGTACTTTCAGATGGTCAAAGTCGGACGAACCGTGAACTAGTGCGTCCAGCTGAGCTGCCACCCGTCACGCAAGTGTCACCATTACATACTAAGTAATCTCTAGGTACTGGCGGCACACGAATTTATTACTTGAAGCGCAGATTTCCCGCTTGTAGCGACCCAGTCTCTTCTCAAGCTTTGCGCACCTTGTGATATCACGCACGCCAGTCAGCAATATGTCACCGTCCATCAGATCTCTGGTGATCTGGAGTTTAGCACTCATAAACGACGCTCTCTCCGCGGCCATTCCAACTAGAACGCAGGCACTCGCACCAACAGTCAAAATTTGCAATGGGACATTCTTGGGCACGCATTCATCGCAATACATTCAAGATCACTTCCTTGGCATTCCCTATGCTCAACCTCCAGTGGGACCTCTGCGATTCTCGCCACCAGCCCCGTGGAAGTATACGAAGACTGCCACAGACTACGGGAATATTTGCTATAGTTACGGTGTATGTTGGATACTCGAGGCCTAAATCTAATTACGGATTCCTAAAGCTTTGACTAATGCCTGTGATTCAGGACGACGCCACTCGGCTGAACGAATTGGGATACAGTAATTCAAAGGACTGCTTAACACTTAATGTGATCCGACCATCTACAAACCCCCCACATGAGCTTCTACCTGTCGGAGGTCCGTCCTCCAGTCATACCATCCCATCCGTTGGGGGGAAGTCTCGCTAACTTACGAATAGTCTACATACATGGTGGGGGATACTACATGGGTGGCAGCGCTGATGCTCGCCAAAACCTTTCGCACATTGTCGAAAGCTCTACTGACGCAGGTGTACCGATTATCGCCGTCAGCATCAACTACAGGCTTGGTGCATTTGGGTTTCTAGGCGGGTCCGAGATGATAAAAGCAGGTGCTGCAAATCTGGGATTCAGAGACCAGAGGCTAGCACTTCAATGGGTCCAAGGTATGCTTCAAACAGCAGGGGCTGTATCTATCTGTCTTACTGATCTATTTGATAGAAAATATCCAAGCCTTTGGAGGCGATCCAAGCAAGGTCACAATTTGGGGGAACAGCGCGTAAGTTGTTGCGTTTTCTTGTCTGCATCCACAGGCTACCAACACCCCTTTTTGGAGCTATGTCTTGTGGAAAATCGAAACTTACCTAGGTCCTGCATCAATATAGGGGATCTGGTTCCGTCGGTGCTCAACTTCTCGCTTACAACGGGCGCGATGATGGTCTCTTCAGAGGCGCAATATCGGAGTCCGGTTCTCCTGTGGGCTTCTTACCGTTGACAACGACGTTACCTACTCATCAGTGGGGTGAGATATACGATAGCCTAGCTAATGAAGCTGGATGTGCGACGAGCAATACAACGAATACGCTGGACTGTTTGAGAAACGTACCGCTCGACATTCTCGGCCCACTCGTCAAATTCGTCCCCACAACTTCTGATGCAATGTATATCACAGGTAAGCTTCACTGAATAAACTCGTGGGACTGAACTCAGATTCATACAGGGTACTTCCCTGACATCGGCTGGAACCTTGTGGATCAATACAATCACAGATGATACTCGAATTTTATGTATTTCTCCGACACCTGGCTGACACCTGGCTGACATCTGGACATCTCGCAGTCGTCGTCGACGGCGACTTCATAGTGGACCTTCCCGCACGCCAGCTCGCCCGCGGAGACTTTGTCAAGGTCCCATACCTAATAGGTTCCAATACCGATGAAGGCACAAGCTGGGTGCCACACGACAGTTCATGGCCATACGAAGGGTACCCCACCTTCAAGATGAACACAACGGCCGAATTCCTCGAGCACATTATGGATACCCTCCCCATCAATTCTACAGTCGCTAAAACCATCGCGACATTGTATCCCCCCGATGCTGCAAACCAGATTGTCGCGACATACCCGAACGATCTGCCGGAAAAGCTGGGAGCTCAATACAAAAGGCTGGTCACGTTTACCACAGACTATATAATCCTGGCTCCGACTCGTTTCGCCATACATTCATGGGCGAAATTCGCTGTACCCTTTTTTTTTTTTTTTTTTTTTTTTTTGGTGATGATCATAATTCACAATGGATGGACAACTGCAACTAATGCCATCTCTCAGGAGTCTTTCAATATCGGTGGAATGCTATCATTAGCGGGATGCCTCGATATGTGGGCGCAACCCATGCCGCTGCCATTCCGTTCGTTCTCAAAGACTTCAAAGGATGGGACTACGCTACAGATCCATTCCTTGATAAGCCCAAGTCTTACCGTGCTCTCGCCACGATCATGTCAACTGCCTTTGCGTCGTTCATAGCCACGAGCGACCCTAATCTTGGCGCCGGAGGCGGTACGTTTCCCCTGGAATATTTCCCCCGCAGAAGACCTCGAGCACTTCAAATGCAATTTATACGCTTTGCATGTCCAAGTGGATGCAGAGGACTCGATGTAACCTCAGTAGAAGCTGAGTACTAACAAACTCTGTCAACACAGTGAATGGCACGAGATGGCCCCAATACACCAACGAATCTCAGCAGAACTTTGTCTTCGACGCCAATGTAACGAGCTACGTGGAAAGTGGCACAGTGCGGAGCAATGGGACAGATTACCTGCAAAATTTGTTTCTCGAAGTCTGAGGACCTACTCTCAAGCCACGCCAATATAAGTTCGGTAAATCGATAATTCCGTCTTTAGCATAGCATGATACACATGCAGAACATGGCCCGGGGCAACAATCAGGTGAGAATCCTGCTTTGGAACAGCTTCAATCTGCAGATCATAATATTGAAAATAGGACCTGATTATGGACTTGTCATTTTCGATCAATTCTTCTTCACGATGACCTTGGCACCATCTGCAGAACCCAAAGCAAGCCTCAACGCAGGCGTCCACTTTCTCTCCGGCATTTCGCATCCGAAAAATTCGTATGTTTGGACGAATCCGGCCAGTACATACTTGGCACGAGTCTTCGCATACCGTTGACCAATACATACCCGTGAACCACCACCGAAAGGTACGAAATCCCGCGAGCCGGGTTTCCTCTCGCCATAAAAATCAGTGGTCTTGCCGTTCGCATCCCCGTTCGCATCCGCGGCCGAGGAGGACATGTAGCCAGCCCATCTCTCGGGTCGAAACTCATCCGCAAGACGACCCCAGACATCGCGCCGCCGGAACATCGTTGTCAAGGACAAAGTCAGGCGCGTACCCTGGGCCACGGCGACGGGTTTGTCACCGTCAGGTCCACCGCCCTTGGGGAGAACAAGGTCACATGCCGCGCTGCGCGTCATGATAGGCGCCGGAGGGTACATGCGAAGAGCTACGTAGGTGACTGCTATCAGCTTCCTGCGCAACGGGATTCCAATGAGCCTGTGGTGAGGAGGTATCCTCGACTATGATGCGCGTCTTACTCTCGTTGACCACGTAAACCAACATACACCAAGCTTTTCAAGTCGCAGTATCTCGGTGGCGCGTCATCCCTGAGAACGCTGCGAACCTCATTTCTGAGATTATCCCAAAGGTCGAGGCGCCAGGCAAGTACAAAAAACATATTCGTCAGCAGTCCCGCCATCGAGTCACGACTAGCGATGGCCATGGTGAGGAGCTCATTACGAACGCGCTCGTTGCTTTCCGTGGAGGCCAGGATCGAGGAGAGAACAATGTCATTACTTTGACCGGTCTTGCCATCTTGCTCAGGCTTGGTAGGGACTGAAAGAAGCCAGTTCGCTCGTTCTTTCTCGACCATTTTATCGACGGCGTCATGAAGGCGCTGGCGAGCGCTGTCAAAGATCGGGTTACGGTACCAGTACAGGGCGAAGCCCATGCGGTCCCGTCGTGCCAGCTCACCTTGGCAATAGTCAAAGTCTTCGACCAAAGAGGATATCGTGGAACTTCCTTCTTCTATTGTTTTGTGTCCGGAGCTGAAAGAAAAATCGAAAAAACTGTTCAGGCTCAGTTCAAGAAACAGAGGTTGCAAGTCGACGGGTGACGAGTCTGATAGCTTGCTGAAGAGGCATTGCAAGTGGTGCTCCAGGCCTTGGAGATCTGCAAGGCGATCGTGAGTGAATAGAGGCAGCAGTGAATTCTTGAGGCATCAAACAAGTTAGTGACGCAACATTCTCAGGGGACGATGTGGTGAGTTTGTCCTCAAGCTTGCCTTCGATCGCTTCCATATCGGCCCGTCGTCCGTGGTGAAGATGGATTCCCCGATGAGAACTTGCATCTGTTCATGGCTTCCGCGGAAAAAAATTTGCTCTTGGTCCCAAAGCATTGCCCTAGCGTTATCAGTGTCGATTGTGGCGATGAAACGCACTCCCATAATGACACCAGAAAAAGTGGATCCGAGGGACTCAAAGCGGGATGACGCTCTGTCGATTGTGCGGCACTGTGATGCATCTTCATTGTCTGTAAGGTAGAGACCGTATCCGAGACCGAAGAAGCGATCCATCCAGAACTGTGGAAGTGAGGGTATAGCCTGGCATCCATGGGCTTTCCTTAGGAAGGCAAGTTGGACGTCCCTGACGGCTCGCCAAAGAAGCCAGCCAACAAAGGCGCCGGCCAAGATGGAAAGGTAAAGCATTTCTCCTGATGTTGCGTACGTGTTATCAAAATCAGAGGCTTCTGGGATACGTGGGTACTACCGTTCTGAGCAATGGCTTCTTGCTGAAGTGTGTGATTGAAGAGATGCGTTCCCAGTCATTCGAAAAGTTCACGCTTTTGCAACTTTCCCCTCCCTCCCATGTTTTCGATCTTGCCTTCCATTGGTCTCCTGGAATGTCTGCTGACTGTTAATCTAGAGCCACTCTTGTCCCACGTAGATCCAAGCCCGAAACACAGACAGAACTTCAAAACGTGAGCACAACCTGCGAGAAGCGTGTCACAGTGTGAAGCTGGACATGTCCATCTGGCACCTACGTGACATGGCGGACACCCTGCCTTGGTCATACTCTATCAGAACCCTCCCTGAAAGCTCCACGTAGTCCATGTCGTGGCCGTGTACGCGCGTTCCGTAGCGGCACTGCGGATGTGCGAGGTCTCCCTAGCGCGACTTGTTCTCAGCACAACGAAAACAAAGACACGATGTCAAGGCCGTATCGATTTGCCCCGTTCAATAATCGGGGCGGATCCGGAGCAGTCAGGCTATTAGGATTGGTAGTGGCGTGGCGCAGGTGTGACTTTGCAATACTGCTGGTGTGAAGCTACACCCGCATGAGTGTCATTTTGCTGTACTTGATAGCCACTGAAAATCCGCTGGAAACTATTTCACGACGTAGCGAACCTTGGAACGGTCGAAAGAGCCCAGGGAATTGATCTTGAAACAGTGATATAATTAGTCCACAGTTGCCACCGGTACCCGAAGAAGAACACTGTCACAAAATATCTGTACGTGACCCGAAGCAACTCAATACCTGACAGAATCGACGGCTACAATGCTTTGGCTTGTCAACCTTGCAACGAGCATTGAACATTCCGTCAATCTTTGATGACCACCTCAACGTCCTTCCATTCTTTACGTGCCCTCACCACCGCTATGACCGGCGCCAACGGCTTTCGTGACCCACCGTTCTTTTTGACTCCTGAGGGAAGTGGGAACGTCGTGCCATCCGGGGCCTCAATGTCTAGCGCCATGAAGATCAAGCTGGCTGTGGCCAATATTGCACTTTGGCAAAATGTCGCCCTCGGCACAGATGTGTCCCACCACCAAATGGCATGCTACGTTGGAAGATTCTTGTTAGTCGAGCAGCGTTTTTCAGCCGGACTGTTTATGCAGTCAAATGATTGAAGCTCGTGGGCGAACTTACAGTCTGTGCCTCTGCACCTTGTCCTTAACAAGCTGAAGACTGCCGTGGCTCGAGAGTCCTTGTTCGTCGCTATCACTTCCGCTGTCGTCATGTTGGTTATGGCTACTGCTGACGCCAGCAGCCAAAAATCGCTCAGGTACGAAGTCATTGATGTCCAAGTCGCCACTACCATCCCGCCACAAGCCGTTTTGCATATGCAAGGAAGCCAGGGGAATAATGGCACGCCCGTTTATCTTAATGAAACATTCGACTCCCGAGGCGGTGTCGTGAAGAAGCGTGTCGGATAAGGCGATGCGATTGCATGTCGGCAAGGGGATCAGACGTAGGGCCTTATTCAAAGTGGCATGGAGCTGAGGGCACTCTCGAGCAGTCATCATTCTTGTTCCGTCAATAACGAATCGTTTCCGTCTGGTGACCTGTTCCGATGAGATCTCGCTAACTTCGTTGGTTTCAGCTTGGTAATTTGCGATGGCACTGAGCTCTCGGCGTAGGGAAATCAGGAGGGATGGGCGGGAGAAGACGTGGAAAACCATCCAAACAGTCGTTGTGATCACATTGAAGTTGCCAATCAAGGCATGCCAGACCTCGAGTCGCGCAATGTCCTCGATGGTGAAGCCGCGTCGAGTAAGAACATCAATCGTCGGCCGGATGGCGGCGCTAGCGCTCATGTGATGATTGTTGGCGATATACTTGCAGAAGGCGGCGACTAGCCGCTCTCGAGCATGGTATCCCGCACTGGCTGTAGCCTGTGGGAAGCTGCTCATGATCAGGTCAAACTGATACTCGTCAAATGTCTACATGTCGTCGATCAAAGGGGGATCGGCCAATAACGGGCAATCCGGCCCGTACAAGTTATTGATGCGGCGATAGTGTTCCGGAGCCATAGGTGCACATCCTTGGGGCTGGTATCAAGAATATCGACGGTGGCCAGCCTGGTTGCGAGCTTCTGTGCGGCAGCGTGGTTGATCCCGAGGAGTTTAGAGCTAGGAGAAAGCTGCCGAATCGATACAGCTCTGCGTTCCGAAATGACGATGCTATTTTCGTAATCCTGCACAGTCCGCAATCTGGCTGACAAGTACTCACCCGATTTCTACAGCCACGAGTCCACAGCCGTGACCATAGCCTGGGCCACTTTCAAGCTTGCACAGCATCCCGATGTACAAACGAGCCTACGGCACGAAATACTGACCACTATTGGCAACGATGTGTCACCCACCCTCGAGGCCATCAATGCGCTGCCCTACTTGCGGGCCTTCACAATGGAACTCTTGCGCCTGTAGGTACCCAGCGTTCCCCAGCATGATTCGCACCGCCGTCAATACTACCACCATTGGCGCCGGGCCGAGCAGCCTCACCATCTCGGCCGGCACGCGAATTGTTATCAGCCCATATGCCATCAACCGGTCAACAGAATTCTGGGGAATCGATGCGGACGAGTTCCGGGTCGAGCGGTGGCTGTGCGACCACAGCGGCGGAGCAGTCAGCGCGCACGCATTCATGACCTTTTCGGCGGGCCCTCGAATCTGCATTGGCAAAGACATCGCCGTCACCATTCTCAAAGTGTTTCTTGCCGTGCTAGTGGCAAGGTTTCGTTTCGAGCCTGAGGAAAGTGGACAGCAGCCGGTCGTGCAGCTGGGCACCTCCCTGAAGCCGGATAGTATCATGGTCAGAGTTTCCCTGCTGGTTTAGACGGAGTTTCTCCAGTTATACATTCAAAGAAAGGTTATGATTTCGACGATAGCTCGGACGCTGCTCCTTGAACAAGCCCACGAGGGGAGGTGTTTGGGCGTTGGTTAGGTAGCTTAGGTATCGAGCATTGAAGTGGGCAGAAAGTAGCCAATTTTGCTGTTCCACACGACACTCCCATGTAGGTTTATCATATGTCCAACTCCATGTAGAATTGATCAATTCTAGGTGTCCGACCAAGATAATCAACCAGTGTCTTCATCTCATCCTGGGTAGTTCCCTTTTCCAGCACTCCATGTCTGTATTTCCGCCCCTCTTCAGCACTCATCGGCTGCTTTGCAAACACAGACGAAAAGATGTCTGCAGCAAAGACTTTCGAACTGCGGCATTAAACGTGGTTAACAAGCAGGCTCACACCGTGTAGGACGGGTCCGGGGAAGGGTATATCTTACAACAAGTAGCCGTAGAAACCCGCGTCGTAGCCATCCATCAGATGCGGATAGATGGCAAAACCGTGGCCCCAGTCCTCGCCCATGCCAATGTCGGACGGGTCATCTTGATGGCATATGCCCTTGCGGATTTTGTTGAACAGAGATGGAAGGTCCATTTCGCTGAGGGTTGAAGGATCCGATGTCGCATGCACTTGCATATTAAATATGGCAATGGCCAGCGAGATAAGAATGCTAAACATCTGATTTTTGTTCTTTGTGGCGATGAGCTGTGCGATCATGTCGTCTGGAATTCTCTCGGGTGGCTGTGATGTGCCCGGCTTGCTGGTATCTTTCCACCCCTGGAAAGAATCTGATGTGAGATATGAGTAGTGTCTGCCAAAGGACTTCAAGACCGATGCGTCCCAGAGCCAGTACTCCAGAAGCTGACTTGGTGCTTCAGTGAAATCAGCGGCCGCTCCATCGGGACCGCAGAGGCGAGCGTACTTGGTCTTGCTGGCTAGGTCGTGCATGCAGTGGCCGAGTTCGTGGAAGAGAATGGTCACGTTCACGTGCGACAACAGTGTGCTTTTGCTGCTTGTGGCTTTAGGAAAGTTGCAGATCAAAGCTGTAGCACAGTATTGCGCCCCCGAAACGCTCTGTGTCTATGTCTCAGTATGTTGCCTTGACGCCGCCAGAAGGGCTGGCTTTTACAAGGTTTTCTGCAGGACAGTGGAAGGCTGGGAGTCAGACTTACCGGCATCAAGTTGACGGAGCATGCGTTGTCGACCTTGCCTTCGCGAGGGTGCAGATCCAGGTACAGGTGGCCCACGAAGTCTCCGCCGAGATCCTCCGAATCCCATACACCCAAGACCGTGACTTCCTGATGCCAAGTCTTTCCCTGCTTTTCCTCGATGCTCAACTCGACAAAACGGAATCCGAGCAAGTTCTCGAACATCGCCAACATGCTGGGCACCGCGCTCGTCAGAGGAAAATACTCGGAGAGTACCCTATGGTCATATCCAGTTGATTCGTCGTTCGCACGTGTGTTATAGAAGCTGGTGTCCCAGGGGAAAAGCCGACCGTCGAAAACCTCCCCTTGTGCCTCCATGTGCTCTTGCTTGAGCTGTTTCAGCCGGTTGACCCCAACTTCCGCCCCTTGCTCCACGCCATCTTGAAGCTGCTTGAGGAAGTCATTCACTGCTTCCGGCGTCTTGGCCATCTTCCCCTCAGTGCTGAATGCAGCATGGCTGGAGTAACCGAGTAGCTGGGCTGCTTCGTTGCGCAGGGTGACGGCCTCTTTCAAGATCGCCGCGTTCTCTGGGACCATATTCTGGACGGCGATGTGTACACGCTTGCGAGTGTCGGCATTCTGCGCGTACTGGAGGACTGAGAAGTAGTCCGCGTTGCTGAAGGTGACCCGGAGTAAGCTTGTGTTCTCTCCTTGCCCTCTTTGGAGCCTGTCCAGCACATTTTCCGGGACGCCGTTCAGCTGTTCTTGCGACAACCAGAGGCCACCACCACCGGACCTGGCTTGGTTAAGATTCCGGCGGAAGTCGATCTCGAGATGAGTGAGCCTTGCCTTGATGACATGGAACCGTTCGCGCTGTGGTCCTGGTAACGACATTCCGTTGGCTGCGTGGTCCCTGTGTACCTTCGCCAGGTATTGCATCGATTCAGCGTCGAGCTGATGCTGTTTCTCTGCAAAGACGGCATCGACCAACGAGAAAAGCTGCTCGTGCATGGCAACCTCGCTCTTGAAGGCTCGGAACAGCTCTATGGCTTTTTCAGCGGCCTCTCTCACAGCAGGGTCTGGTGATATACATCCTTGAGGAAGGTGAGCCTGCGAGTTTCGCTGAGCAAGTCGTTGTCGCCTTTCGAAAAAGGAAGCAGTACGTTCGTGAAGTTTGCTGCGTCGACTTGAATGTTTGCCACGAGCCCAGAGATGAGCTTACGAGTTTTGGCAATGATTGCTTCAGCGTCCGAGTGCAAAGATGGCGCTGAGCTAGGGAAGGTTGGGGGGACCTGTGACATGGTCGACGCCATGATCTCAATCACTGAGTGATTCTATGGTTCGTGAATGCCTGAAAGATTTTATGACTGAGGAATCGGCTGGATCCTGGAATTGAGGTGAAGAAGGTCATGGGATTGCTCAAGTACGAAGAGTGTGATGGATTTGATCTATCTGACAGACTATTCAAAGGGAATAATAGCTTTTATATATAGGGAATATCACGGACCAATTACTCTCCGTACCCATAGATAATGTGCCCGTCTGGCGGTACGTAATACGGTAATAGTATGGCTGAAAGGTCAGAATCTCACAGGCAAGCCTCTGAAGTCCTGGCGAAGCTAGAGATCGGAATCGTCCGAAATAAACATTGAACGCCCGGGCGTACAACCTGTGTGACTTGTAGGTGGATTTGAAGTGACTTTTCCTCCTCCTTGACGAGATCACAGTGTCAAGACTTCAAGGGCTAAGATGGCAGCTCTTGCAAAGGATGCGGGATGGCAGGGTGGCTGGCTGCTTTATTGGCCGGGCACCTAGTACCATTTGCGGCGAAGCTAATGCAGTTGGCCAGCTATCGCAAGGTTTCGTGCATAGAGCTGCTCGATTGAGACTGACAGATGTTGTTACCGGGTCAAGCAAGGGCCTATGTGGAGCCCTTTTTGTGTTGACGATGCTGCTCGATGGATACCATGGTTTCTGACCATGCAGCCATGCAGGTTGCAGCCAACAGTGAATGCTCTTAGGCGAGCACAGCTATGGTTCCAAGAAGCTCTCCGAGGGCATTTTACCAGTTTAGAACACATGGGACCAAATCAGCTTACTAGTCGAAGAATAGATGATATTACTGCTCTTTTGACGGCGGAATCGGAGTTATCGCTGATCAAGAAAGATGGTCAGAGAGCAGCATCAGAATAGATCAGGCAGGGCAACCACCTGCCCAAGCGGTCCAGGTCTTCATATTGCTGGCCCTTTGCGGTCCAACTGGATTACTCCTTTTGCGGTCTAATTTCATGACCGTCCGTGACAACCGAGTCTGTAAATTCTGATATTATATCTTCACACAAGAATTGTTCCCAATTTAGTTGGAAATCGTTCTGGTGAGTCTCTTCTCATGAATCGCCCGCAGGGACCAGAGTAACCCAACATGAACTACACCACTATAGTTATAATGGTTCCATATATTCAGGTAGTCTATTGAACAGGAGAAAGTGTCCTCGATCGTGTAATGTGCGTATCATATACACGTTTTGGGCTTGGTGTATTTATTGTATAGCATAATACACTCCGGAACCCGGAGCCCGGTGCCGGAGCTTGAGCCTTGTAGCCGGAGCTGATGCCCGGAACCGACGCGGCCAACCCCGGAGCAATAAAATTGGAGATATTCAATATCGACGACTTAACTAGAGGTCCTAGAGACTCGGCTATCAGAAAGGGAAAGAAATGGGATCCGAATTCTGCTAGCTTCCGCTCACCATCCGCATACCTAGGTAGGTTCCTTCTTATTCCCCTTCGCCTTCGCTTTACACTACGATTCAATTCCAAGGTTACACATAGCCAAGACGCTCGTACAAGTGAAGTATAAACCTTTTATAACGCAGACGGCTGACTTGGAGTGAACTTGGAGAAATCTTTGGTGAATATAATGAGATTTTATCTGTTAAATACTCATCAGAAAGGGATTATGGTTTAGTGGTATAATTCACCATTAGGGTCTTGATCTTAATGCTTGGTGAGGTCCGTCGTTCGATTCGGCGTAATCCCCTACTTTTGCATTTTAAATTGTTTTTGTTGTCTCGGATGAGTGGTTGGATTTATTTTAGTTTTTAATTTTATGGCCCCTTTTTTGTTCAGCTGTGGGTAGGAGGGTGCGTACCTACTTAGGTACTAAGTATAAGTATGCAGCACCCGTTGACAAGATACGTGCTAGACCTTTCACTGCTTACCCGCGGATACTAATTTTGCCTACCTCTGGCTGGACGGCGAAGAAATAATCAAGCTTTGACAACATTCACTAAATCGATGATGACAAGACCAATCTAACCAACATAGCCATATTTGCATGCGGCCACAACTGATGCTGAGACTGTGCGAGCGCAGCGGTCACTTCCATCTACGAGGGCATAAGGCCAATGCAAATGTGTTTACCTACGATCTTGCCGCAGCGATGGGTTTCTGGAAAGATTCTGACAGTGTTGATTCTCGCTGCTGGATCTCTGAGCTTTCCAAGGTTCTCATCGCGGCCCATTTCCCTCTGTCCACATCCGTCTCAATGCCTTTAATGCCAGCAAAATCCCCGTGATCTGTGGACCGAAGCTTACAAAAGACTCGTTGTTGCCCAATGGCGCTGCTGCCGGCGCAAGGAAAGCCAGCATTCAGACCAGAATTCCGTGTACTAGATCTGTGAGCACGAGACGACAGCGACTTGCGTCAGGTGAATGGAAATCCAGCAAGATCTGGCTGTGACTGTATCTACCAAAAAAGATCCAAAGTTGAAATGTCCCGAGGTCCTTATAATATGCAATTCTCCGTACTCACCCAGCCTGTCAATGTTCCGATCCTCAAGTGGGTGCTTTAAGTCATGTCAACATACGGGACCATGACTCCTTGCACGGCGTAGTTGTCTCTGAAAGCTATCCACTTCTGTGTGATTTGTACACCGGCAGTGAAACTAGCTCGGAGTTCCTCATCGTCAAGGTCGTCCTCGTCGAAGTCGCTCTTGAGGTCTTGGTCCGCGCCGGGGATGCGATCCCAGTTGCGATCGATAGAGTAACCTCCGCGATTGTACCCAACTAGCCTGGTTCCGGCGAGGAAGGCCCAGGGGCCAAACACAGCCATCGACTCGACGATACGGTGAGCATCGCCCTTCCTGCTTGCCATGACCACCTCCCAAGTAGAGGTCCCGCCGCGGTGGGGGACGTCGTCGAGGAGAATGGCGGCGCGCACATGACTTCATGGAGGATAAGACGTCTCAGACTCGACAGAATCAGATGATTCAAGCGGACGCGAGCTAGATCATTTTTACGCCTCTGCATAAACGCCTCTTCGTCCTCCATGAATCTCCACAACGCAGGGCCGAGATCGATCACCCAGCGGCAGGGATTCTCATCGCCCGGCACGCGCCAGTCAGGAAGCAGGCCTGTTCTAAAAGCCTGTCCGTGTTCGAATGCGGCCCGATTGCCGGTGTGAATCACGTGGTTGGTCGTGTCGTAGTGAAGATCGTGACCATAGGCGTCGAAACCTATATCTTGCAGCGGCGGCGGTCATCCGAAAAGAAACGTACGTTTGCAGCCGCACAATTGTTCGCAGGATGGAAGCTGTTTGCAAACAGTGACAGGTCTCTAAGGACGTGCTCGACGGTTGTCTCGTACTCGTTTGGAGGTTGAAAGCCGTTGCGGTACTTGACCTGCCAGCCTCGGGCTCGGCCAAGGCGCTCACTGTCGCTCTTTGGAGTCTTCATGATGACGTTGTAAACGCGAGCGAAGTCAGTGTCGTGAGGATTTTGAATGCGAGCCACAGCGTGGGAGGCGAACATTTGAGCTCGTTTAACGTATGTCTCGAAGGAATGGCCTGTAAGCTGGCGGCACTTGGCCTCGCAGGATGCGTCGATATAGTACGAGAATTGAGGCATGGTTCAAGCTGTTAAGGCCTAAATGGAGAGGTTAGTGTCATAGAGATCAGCGGTTTCAGAGCATACTTGCATGCACTTACCATTGCTTCGATGAGACTGGAGAATAGCAGGGTAGAAACGAGGGAGAAAGACTGAACGCAGGCGGCGACCGGCGGATGTCGAGGACCACACGCTATTTGATGACTTCCCGGCCAAGCCACGGAGTGACGGCAAAATACAATTTTTAAAGAGCTATTGGATCCGAGATCTCAGTCGACGCGCTTGAGACTGGCGTGGAAGAGAACGATTGTTGAGGGAGAAGGAGGTGGAAGAGATGTGTTCCGCCCTGCGCTTGACAGGACGGGGAATATGTTTTGATGTTGATGAAACTCGACAGAAGAGGTTGATATAGCTGTGAAAAATCCCGGCCGGCTCCTTCTTTTGGAACGCGATGGCGATGGCTTCACTTCCATCGCGCCATCCAGGTGCAGGGGCCCTAGCCTGGTGAAGCGTCCGTCATATTCGCTAGGTTCGACGTTGTGGTTTTGCGCATGCTTCAAGACGCCGAAGCGAGAACAACTGAAAATCGCAGTTGATAGCCTGGTTCTGTTGGGACTGCAATGTCAAGCGTGATCCTCGCGTTGTTTGGGAGTATGAGGGGCCACTCGGTGAAAAGCTGGATATTCAATGAAGGGTATCTCAACTTAGGTCCTTGAATATGGAGAATATTTGCATGGGCTGTATTGATGTGCTAAGACCATTCTGAGGGTCAGTATTTGCCCAGGTGGAAGCCACTTGAGGAAGAGCACTAGGAACTTCGAGCATTCTCACCGACAAAGTATCTACACATAGACATTAAGGTCTAGAGCGAGTTAGATGAAATCCCACAAGCGTCAACTGGGGCAAGAAACTGTGTACTGTGTCTGCATAGAGGCAAGCGCATACACGGTACTGGCAGCATTGAACATGAAGTAACATGGCGTGGGGAGGACTTACATTGTTGCGTCTTCTCAAGTGGGATTCAAAGCCCTGGAGGTTCGTTCTCAGGATCTTACCATGATGCGAATCACTCAGACTAGGTCCTGGTATCCTGCTTTTCACGGGTAGCTAATACTGACGGAGGGACAATGTGCATTGGTCGAAAACTTGCCTCAATTGGCGATCAAGATAAAGACACAAACGCCATGACCATTCTACCCCTTAGCCCATCCAAGGACTGTGCAGCGTCCAATGCAAAGTGCCCGCCAATGTCCAGAACGCCAGAAGGGAAACAGATCCATACGCATGGCCCACCCCAAACTCATCCCAAATTACTCCACTACCTTCTGCTGTTTATACTCCTTTCGAAAGCACCCGCCACCAGATCACGGTCCAATTTCGCCGTACTACCATCCTCCTGCTTCGGCATCTCCCCAACCACCGCCTTGACAGAAGTCGGAGCAATATCCTCAGCCGTTTGAGCGCGCACGACTTCCCATTTCTGCAAAGGGCCACTCATGCCCACCCAGAGGTCACCGGGTATGTAGCCACCTACATCAGCCATCATCTCTTCGCGAGCAGCCCAGTCGTTCTCTACGAGCTTGTCGACCTCTGCCTTGGCTTTACGCCAAATATTTTGGATCTTCTCCTCTACGACTCTTCTCCTCTCCACTTCGAGGATGAGGCTATCATAGCTTTTCGCATAAAACTCCCAATGAGTCCGCAACTGTTCCATATCAGTAAGGATATCGAAAATGGCCTCCTTCTCCTCGTTCCAGTGCTCGACAAAGCTGTTGGCAGCTTCCACGTAACCCTCGAGTTTGGCGCCTATAACATCCAAATGTCGAAAGGCTTGAGTAATAGCCCCATAGGCGGCCATGATCTTGTCCGACTGGTCCTTGAGGAAACTAAACTCCACCTCCACTTGTTGCAAATCAGCATGGAGGTCCGCGACTACCTCGTCCACCTGTGGCGCATCCCGTACGACACGAGTGACAGCTTCGGCCCGGGATGGTGTCTCTGGATCTTCCAAGTCCGCGTCCTGTGCTGGCATAACACCTGATATGGAAAAAGCATTGGCCTCGCCCGAGTCTTCGGCAGCTTTGCGCCGAGCGAGGTCTGCACCACCTTCGGTAACTCTGACGGCCGTGGCACACGCGTCGAAGTGGATATTGAGCGATTCTAGATTATCGGCCATGGAATGCGATTGATTTCTGAGCGAAACAAGCAACTCCATAATGGATGGGTTCTCCGGGTGATCAGCGTCGGTGGGGTTTGTCGGCGAAATCGAGGCAGTGGAGAGGATGACTGTCAGCTCGTGCATCTCGGTATCGAATTGCTGAAGCTCTTCATGGAAAGAGTCTTGCCAATGCTGATGGTCTATCAGTCAGCTTGATTACAGAGAGCGCAGCACAGGGCACCGGGTGACTTGCATGTAGCTGATCGATGGCGTCCTTCAGGTCGGCGAACATCTGATGCACCTGGTCTTCGCTCACAAAGTCAAACAAGTACTTGGGCTCTTCCCCAGGTGGTCTGAACACCGGATCGACCGGGGTTGCCTTTAGTTTGTCCATAGTCTGGGTCATCTCTTCGCCCCTTTTATCCATGTTGGTCTGAACAAGCTTGCGGAGCTCCCTATTGGATATGTCATAAGTTTGTATCATGCTGCGCTGGACGCGCTTTAGCAGCCGGAGCTGATCGGAAATGCCACGCTTTAGGAAAGCAGTCTGGGCATCCAGTATGACTGACTCCTCGTGGAGCTGGCGGGCATGGGTGGTGAGGTCGTTGGCGCGTTGCACCAGGGTCACGGAGGAGAGAGCGCGCTTGGCAGCAAGGAGGTGCTCGACGAGGACTTCGACGGGGACGGAGTCTGGATCCACGAGTTCCATGTCTTCGTCGTCCGAGTGTCCATCCTGGCCATCGTGATGGAACAGTCCATGGCCAGGGTGGTCATGCGACGAGGTTGGATGTCGGAATGTCGCCATCTTGGAAAGTCGAGGCGCAAACGGCGCTGAAAGCAGAAGGAAGATCGGTACGGTCAATGAAGATGGTCGGCAAGAGTAGCTGCGGTCTGGGCGCGATCCAACAGTCGTTGTCACATCTTGGGTAGCAGCGTTCGTCGTTGAGGGCGAAGGTCAAGCGAGAGTAGGCCGGGCAGGCTGAGAGCTACTACTCGCGAAACAGGAAGCGTTGAAGACGTGCGCACTGGGCAGGCTGTGGTAGCATCTGCCCTGATCAAGTTCGGGTGATGTCAGGATAAGCTTGAGACATGCTCGCTGGGCCAGGCCTTGGGTCCCCTGTCATTATCAACTTGTCAAGGGCGATCCCGCCGATCCCGCATCCGGGGTGCGACAGGGATATGAGAGATAGCCTGCATTCACAAAACGGATTCAATGCTGGACTATCACAATTCCAGTCAAAACTGAGTCAAGTATCAATAATTTCATGCTACCAAAGATTGAATATCAGCTGTAGTGGATGTTTTCTCAGAGCTAAGTCCCTAGTCTACTTGTATGTGTATTCGCCCGATGATCCACCATTGTCCGTATGGCCGCTCCTGCTTGGGTCACATGCTCCTTTGACACAAGACGCACGAGCATAATCGTCCCGACCATATTGCTTTTCTGCTCGAGCAGATTCATTCATGGGTGTTGATCTGGGAACTGTAGGATCTGCCTTTTTTGGCGCCACTTTGGATGTCTGTACCCAGGCGCCCTGGGAAGGTGGAGGTGGTCCGGAAGACGGCATGATGATGATCTTTGATGTCTCTTAAGATTCTGGGCAAAACTTGGAAAAAATTATGACTGCTGATTTTGGTGTGAGATGTGAGATTCAAGGGTGCAGAATGTGCTTTGCTGTGTTGCTGTGTCTTTACGGAGTATGCAATGTTGGTACCTGGTATTGGTATATTGCGCTTGGCAGGAAGATTGTGAAATACTTATATCGAACATCTTTCCTGTGAATTTGTTCTGAACTGGTGTGGTATGCTCAAATCCATGATATGCGGCTCTCTCTGCAAAGATGTATTGCAGTCAGTCCCTATACCATGCTACAGAATTGCCCAGTGTAACTTCGCTGTGATTTCGTGGCACCTTTGCGTAACTGAAACTTCTTTATGTTTGCCTGGCAAGAAGCTGAATGTTGTGAATTAGATATGGTATTTCATTCATTACCACTAGGAACTGGAACTTGCTGGGGAAATGCAATTACTTGGTTGACCAATTCAAACTGGGCACCTACTTATATCCTTACATGGGCCATATTCACAGACAAGTGACATGTCTAATCCCGGAGCATAGACTCACAGCACTACCTAGGTACATATGAATCACCTTTGCCAACCTTGGAAGCCAAAGAAGACAAATAAGCCCCCAAGTACATAATTTTGGTAAATGTGTATGTCAGGAGATACTCAAGAACCTTCTTCTTTAAGATTAGACGATAATTTGTAGAGATGGACGGTGCGTGGAAGTCTGCTGTGTGGGCTTATAGAAAGATAGTGCGGTAAGTACAAACATGGTGCTAGGAAATTGACTTTAATTTTCACCACAGTCTCATCGGAAGAGATTCAATCACTACATAGTAGAAACTTGAAAATTCGACCATCCTCTGAATTGACACCGTCTCTGTGTCCACAGCCTCTCAGAGCCAAAGCATAGCATGTCGTTGCGTCGGCCCACTTGGACCCTCATCCCTGCGAAACGCAGCCAGTTGTCAGACGTCTTGATCCTAGCCCCTGTCGGACCCGTCAGGCTGGTCCCCAAGTCTGTTGTCGCGGCGTCGCGCCTGGCATTCGCACACCAAACACAGCTACTGTGCAATGTCAAGTTCAAATCCAACGTCAACGCTAAATCGTGACCCTCCAGAAGGTTGATCGATCTGCAGCTCCGCAGATGGTCTCGCTCACTACGACATCATGTCGTCTTCGTCGTCAGCAACCGGGCTGAACCGAACGCGATCTCTTCGGCAACCAACGGCAGGTCTCAGCAACCTCCCCAAGAAAGACGACGCAAAGAAGCCCTTGGAGCTGAGGAACAGAACTGCGCTTCCCTCATTCGCTGCCTCGTCTTCTACCGATCCTCCTCGACATGCATCCCCGAGCCGTTTGCCCAAGCCGGGCGCTTCTACGTCGACTACGCGCCCCGGCGCTGCGGCCCCTTCGACAGAGAGCAGTGCCGCGGCCGTGGCATCTGCCAGCGGTACAAGGAGTCGACCCAATTCTGGTATTTTTGGACTCAGCCGGTCGAACACAACTGCAGCCCGGAAGCCGTCGGTACAGAATCTTGCAGGAGACAAAGCAGAAGCCGTCAAGACCACCCGAACCCTCCCGACGACAGGCATGAGGCCGACGAGGCCAAAATCGATGATCGGACCGCCCTCTCAATCGTTTTCCACGGCCTCGTCACGACCCTCTTCTCTCGTATCGACCGTTCCAGATCCTTCCTCCACTACCAAGATACAGTCCCCGCGAACCACTGTGCACGCGCGGGCCAAATCGACCGCCACATCCCTAACCTCGACAACCACCCTTCGCCCCCCACGACCACCGTCCGCCGAGTCAACAGCGTCCGCGTCTACAACAACGACGACGGCGACAGCATCCAACCAGCGACCAATCGGGCGGGCCAACACGGTGACTACGCGCGCACCGCAACAACGTCAAGTCTCCGGGGCGTCTTCCACGGGCAACACATCTGTTCCCAGCACGACATCTTCTACAACAACGGCTGGCCGCCCTCCCAAACCAAGTGCTGCAGACGACCCGCCGCGGCTGCGTCCAGCTTTCAACACACTACAGCAACACTACAGTCCCGCGCGCAACCTTGCGCCCAAGCCCTCTATCGCGTCGTTTCTTGCTCCGCCCACGCCGTCGAAACTGCCCGCCAACATTGCGCTTTCCACCGAAATTGCCAAGTTGCAGACCGAGCTTCTACAGCTCCACCTACTACATCGAGATGCCGATGCCGTGTCAGCTTCGTGGCATGCTAGTGCGAAGGCGAGGCTGGGTGGCAGATTTGTGGACTTGGTGCGAGCTAGCGAAGACGTAGGGAAACAACAGGCAGCCGTCGCGGAGACACGCAATTTGGCTGCTTTGAAAGCATGGGCCGATAATGGCGGCGGGAGCAGCTTGGAAGATAAAGTACAGACTCTTGACGGCGTGCTCTCGGGGCTATGGAGTCTTAGTGAGCCCGGTGGACGGTATGCCCGTGTGGTGCGGAAGTTTGAAAAGTGGGTGGACCAGATGATGGCTGCCGTCGAGGCAAGGCGGAAGGCGGGTGGGCTTGGCGCGCTCATGGACAGTGGCGAGGTCGCCTTCATAAGCGAGCTGGACCCCAGCTGGAAGGATGAAGTCTCCTCCTTGGCGAGGAAGTTGGACGGATGGCGGAGGCATCTGGGCCAGCTGGAAGTCGGACTGCCAGTCGTTGACGAGGGACAAGCAACGTCCAGTCTGGCTAGGATCGTGGCTGGCTGCCGGTGTCAAGTGTACGATATGCTGGCAGAATTGGACATCATGGAACAAATTGAGCGGGATGCTTTTGCACAGGAAGCGGCATGGATTAGAAGGATGAATCGCGAGGACGCGGCGGATGATACCCCAGGCGCAGGTGCCATATGGCGAGCATTTTGAGTAGGAATTAATATCGCAGGCCACTTGTCCTTTTCTCGTTTACAATATTGGTATGGGCGAGACTCAGGCTCCTTTCCAACAGCTGGCGACAACAAAGCCACGTAGATTTTATGTCGGGTAGAAGTAAATCATATCAGGGCAATTGCACAAACCTGCGTCCTCACGGGGGCTTCACCGAGCACCCCAGCTGGTCGTACCTATACGACGGTGATAGCAGGGCCTCCGGCAAGCCTAGATAAATGTCCAATATGCCTGAGCTCCCAGAAATTTGGCTTTGTCCAAAGGGCCACGAGCGATAAGCTATAATGCCCTTCGCTTAAGCTCCTCATTTCAGCCCGTTCCACATGCAAGGCTGTGCAGCCTTGCGATCGGACCCACTTTACAATTTTCCGTGTAAGATGATTGGCTTGTTCTAGATCGGCTAACCGAATAGAGATGATCTTTCAACTCTGCTCGCAGTCAAATTGAGTGCTCACTATGTGGTCTTATAGTCACTAAATCTTACATTTAGGGTGTGTAGCCAAGATCATTCTGGATTGGATACACATGGTGAAGAAAACGTTCCATTTCGAACGTCATGGTACACGCCCAGTTGTGCTTGCAGCCTCCTTTCTCCAAGCAGCCTGTCCTAGAATCACCCACACCGACAGTCTCTGAAGCACATATAATTGCTTGATTTAGAAGAGATAGACCAGTAGCTTGAAGCATGTCCAAAATTAGCAGCATAGCCAAGGACCCAGGCCACCTCTCAGTGAGCATGACATGGTCCACGTCCTAAATGTCACCGTACTCGCCTTTGTCACCGTACTCGCCCTCGCTAAGTTCATCACCCACGCCAGCGCTGCCGTACGCGAAAGGGCAAACTAATCAGATCATCTCATTTCAGCAACAACAAGTTTTATACTTGGCGATTCAGTCTCGCGCGTGTCGTACTCGTACTGGTCAACGAAGAAGCTGAAACTTCCTAATGCCGTCTTTTGTGAGATAATCCGAACACGAATAGGGGATTTGCAGTGCAGGTAGGTAGGCATCCGTACATCGCAGGAGAGGCCTTGCAACTCAGCCTCACGACACACCACCAGTAAGCGACGAAACTGATAGAGCTTGGGGCATTATGCGAGCTGCTGAACTTGTTTTTGCCAACATAGAGCTTTGCTCAGGGTGGGAGCGGTAGGCGTCCCGGTGTGAGGCCCCCACGAGTATAAAGGTCAGGTAATGACCCAGAAGACTTCGAACATTGGCTGCAGCAACATCCTCAGTATTGTCTTCAAGCAGCACATTTCTCAGACCAACCAAACGCTCCTTAGCAAAATCTCAGCTCAAACAGCATAATCAGCAACCATGGGTAAGCCCACGAACTCACCCCCTCTACGCTCGCTCCCCATACTAACCCACCACCACAGGCAAATTCGAAATCACAACCTCCCTCCCCCTCCCGTCCACCACCACCAAGGACGCCGCCATCGCCCTCCTCCACGACCACGCAGCCTACTTCCAAGCCGTGGACTCATACCGCGTCCACACCCCGGCGGACGCCACTGCCGCCGTGCCCACGGATATCCAATCGCGCAGCGGCGGCAACACCCCGCCCGCCAAAGGCTACACGGTGCGCAACGAGAGCTCGAACCCGATCACGGACTCGAGCGTCACGTCGACGTACACGGTGGTCGATCTCGCCGACGGCATGTGGTACCACGCGGCGTCGCCCATGGGCGTGACGAACGAGGCGCTGTGGACGGTGCAGGAGGCTGCGTCGGGTGCAGGCGGGTTGGAGTTGAGCTGTGTGGTGCAGGTGGAGTGCAATCTGCTGCTGAAGGCGGTGGTGAAGAGCCAGGTTACGGCGAGCACGACGCAGATTCTTGGGGCGTTGGTGAAGAAGCTACAGGATTAGGAACGATCGGATCTTCGCTGCCTTCTAGGTGTGGATTGGGAATCTCGGTGGATTACGACATCTGTTGATTCGTGTGGTCCTGCCAAGTTCCCCAGATCTGTCCAATTTTCCGCGCGTGGTTGTGCTTCGCTTCGCGCGACTAGTAAGGGACCGGTCTTTGCAATATGAATCTCATTTCACATCTCCAATGCTCTCACCGGCTCTGCAAAACAAATCAATAATTCGGCCCATTGACAATCCCAGCAACTGTGAAGTCCTAGAAAACGCTTGTCCAACGAGCTCTGAGCATATGCCTGCAAGGGCTATAAACATTTCCCGAAATGGTTCCACAGATGCCCTGTGCTGTAAGATTGGCCAAATGTGTGGATTACGAAATTTTGCGAATGAGAAAAAAAGAAAAAAAAAGGGATTGTGTGCGAAGGAACGAAAGTACCGTATAATGTGTGGTTTTCGCGCCACCTTCAGTTGTTCCATCATCGCTTGAACGCAGATGGAGGTTGAAGACCCATGCGCGGATTTGGCAGGATGGGCACATCATTGAGGTTGTCGTTGTCGCCAAGTTCCATGACATAATCATCCTCATCGAACTCCTCTTGGTCTGATGCGTTGCCACGATAGTTATAGGCATCACGACCATATTCGTCGCCTGAATCCAGCTCCTCGTCCGGATAATCGGCCGTGTAGTAGTTCTCCGCTGCAACTGTGTTAGTGCATTGACCTAACAAAATTGAGGAGCTGTTCAAGTTTTACCATTCTCGTCCTCGTCGTCCTCACCCCATTCATCGTCGCTTTCGCCCTCGACACCATAGAAGAACTCCGCGTCTGACTCATTTCCGAAAACCAGCAAGCCGATCTTTTCCGGAGCAACGTCTTGACCGAGAGCAGAGGCTGGCACACGGATATATGTCTCCACTACATACTCGTCCTCGTTCAATGTCTCGTACTCTTCCTCATCAGCAGCGGGAGGTGCCTGAGTCTCGTGCTTCGCCACGACCTCGGGATGACGCTGAGCAAATCTCTGAGCCGGCGGCTTCGGCTTAAAATGCAGATTCGTGGCAGTCTGCTTCCTGGCAGCGGCAGCCGCAGCTTTCCTCTCTCGCTCCTCCTCTTCTGCCAGGTTCTGGCCGATGATCTCCAAGGCAAAGTCATTTGCGCGCCGCGACATTTCATCGTTCTCGGCCGCCCAGTGCTTGTCGTCCAATGACTTGGGGAGCTCCTTCTTGGTCTGTACGGCGGGCTTTGGGGGGCCCTTGCGGTCAGCACCAGGCCGCTTCAGCTTTCTGGGCGGCTCCTCCGCCGCGACGGGTAAGACGGCGTCGCAATCTCGCATCTGCACATCTTCGGTTCTCGACCTCTTATGTTTGTGCTCGACAAAGACGGTGGTTGCGATGTTACGCGCTCGCTTGCCTGTCGTCAAGCCAGTCAAGAGGGAGGTCGGAGTGAGGAGGGGCCGAGCGAAGTGGAAGCGACGAGGCTCATTTGTAGGAGTGGAGCTTGGTATCGGTTGTGCGTCTTGGGTGGTGGTTTCTTTAGGTTGGGACTGTGGTCGAGCGGCCGATTTGCCAGCGGAGGATCTGTACTCCTCGCCTGGCTTCGTAGGGTGTATAGTTGGGACCACGTTGGTTGCGGTAACCGGGGCGTTTGTTGAAGAGTACTGGGTGATGCGCTGGTAAATGAAGACATCGCTCTGTACTCGTTTGGGATTGTGAAGACCTGTCGCAGTAGTTCAGCGGGAATGGACCCAAGAGCATGGGAAAGCACTAGCTGGGAAGAACTAACGGAGATAGTCCGGCCCTTCGAATTTGGCGCCGTCCTCGAGTTCAGCCTCGTCTCGGTCGCGCTTGATGCGCTTGACCTGGATGGTCTCAGGAGGCATAGACATCTTGATGACGGGGAATCAGATCTATTGTGACTAGTCGTGTTTGGGGTTGTGTGTGGTTGTCGAGCAAAGTATGTTATTGGGTTAAGTCAATCCCGAAACCTTGGAAGTTTAAGTGAAGATCAATTGATTGCCTAATATTTTGCAGAATTGATGTGGATCATCCCTGGGCCCTTGTTCCCTGCACCCGATAAGAGCTTTATCGAGCACCGCCTTCCTGGTTGGGAGAGTGACGTACCGTTGACGACCACTACACAGTGATGCCTTTCTACAGCATGGGCTATATTCTTGTTTACATATGTGATTGCAGCTCTTTGCTTGATTTTTCTGCACCGTGAATATCTGCTGATCAGAGTAAGTTGAGAGGTTGGTAAAGGTAGGAAGACTCAGTGGCTGTCATGTCAACAACACTCCAAAGTTCTAAAATTTGTAGCATGTGATTGCCCTTACTGATCCACATACCTTGGCCTCATTCAAACTACCCAAATCAATAGATTTGTACATGAATATCTATGACATATATATATGGCAGCAGCTTGAAGACTGCTATGTTCCAAATCTTTAGAAAGAGAGTTAACAGAGACTATCTCGCGGTGAAGAGGTGACGACGATAAGACCCATATTGACCACATCACCCCCTGTCGAAAGAGGTCTGCAGGATGACAAGTCAGCACAAGCGCGGGATGTTGAAAATTCCTGATACCAGCATGAAGCTTGAAGTCAGTCCTGATAGAAGTCTTCTTTGGGCTTTTTTATCTTGGAGCTTCAAATTGCCCAGATCTGCCTAGCCTACACAAGTCATAATATAATCCTGCACCTCGCATAGCTACCATATCTTCCTTGTTCAAACAAGATTGCTGATCGAAGCGCCTCAAACGTAGTGCAACAAGGCAAAAATACCGTCATGCGGGCGTAGGTAATTACATGGAACACGCCATGTCTTCAACAAGGAGCTGCAAGTCTCACCTCATCTGTTGGGTATATGCTCTCATTGTCAAGAATAGCAACAGCTTAAACCATTAAAATCATTCAGTATTGAATAACATAGTGCACAGAATCCAGACCAGGCAAGCAGTCTGGCAGATATCAAAAATACTTGAGTAGGTACTAAGTACATACATAGGTAGTACTTAGCAAGGTATTGTCCCCATGCACATGCAGGGTGCCCCGCAAACCCCGGCCACCCCCATCTTTCCAGAAATCTATCGAACCACCGACGACTCCGTCTTCCTTCACATCCTCCCAAAACTTGCATAGCGACGTGTCTGTCCTTCACACAGATCCACTGTCAAACTTTTCCCCTCCAGGAGGCCCATCAGCTTAGCCTCATCCCGAACATTCATCAATTGGCCAACCCGCAACAGCCCCGTGCATACCTCACTGACAGCTAGTCTCAGCTCCCAGTGTTGCACCGAAGGCAGTCACCTAGTTGGTGTCGGCAGCAGTCATCTTTTCGCCTGAGACCCGATCGTTTATTTTGGACTACAAGAGCCTCCCTCCATCACCAAACGTCACCTTTATCCACTCACAATTGGTGATTACCTGACACCATGCCAGACACCAAAGTTTCTGTCACCATCACCAACCGGGCACCAGGTGTTCAGCCACCAGTCTATGTCGCTGGTAGCTTTTCCAATCCAGAATGGGTGCCCGAGCCAATGGATTATACCACTGGAGAGGACGGAGTGCACACCTTCACCAAAACCCTTCAGGTCGAGCCTGAGTCCAAGATTGTCTACAAGTTCAGGGTTGGTGAGGGTGATTGGTGGCTCCTCAATGAGGATGCCCCTACTGGTGAGTTGAGCATATGAGCAACACTCTGCATCTGAAGCTGACTGCTCCTAGTGGCCGACGACTTGGGTAACAGGAACAATATTCTTGAGGCCCCAAAGGCTCCTGCACCGGAAGAGTAAGCAGATCCGTTGCTATCTTGTTCACTCACCCTGCTGACCATATGTAGGCATGTCAGCTCTGCTAGTCCAATTGTTGAGCTAGAATCAGCACAACCGGAGGAGCAAAGCGAAGCATCCGCCGAAAATACTCCCGACTCCCATACCGATGTCGAAATCGAGCACCCAAAGCCCGTTTCACACGCGCAAGCACTGCAACACTCTGAAGAGACCAATCAAGCGAGGATCAGCACCCCAGAGTTCATCAAGACTGTCACGGAGGTGTCCGAATCTGCTGCCTTGCTCGATCGAGCTACGCCAGAGCCTGAAACTAGTGCGACAGATGCTAGCGAGGAGAAGAAGGAAGACGAACACGCGTCGACGACACTTGTGCCGGATGCAGCCGATACTGCCGCAGAGGTTGCCGATTCAGCTGCTCGTCTCGATCCTCCCACACCGGAGCCCGAGGATGATAAGTCCGAAGCGGATGTTACTGTTGAGGTCAAGAATACTCCGTCTGAGGTCGCCGCGGAAGTCGCTGATGTAGCGGAGAAGCTGGACGCTGATAAGAGCGCCGAGGCACCTTCAGAGGTGGCCGCGCAAGTCGCTGATACGTCCGAGAAGTTGGACGCCGATAAGAGTGTCGAGGCGCCGTCCGAAGTGGCCGCACAGGTTGCGGATACAGCCGAGAAGCTGGATTCTGACCAGAGTGTCGAGGCGCCGTCCGAAGTAGCCGCACAGGTTGCGGATACAGCCGAGGAACTGGATGCTGACAAGAGTGTCGAGGCTCCGTCCGAAACTGCTGCACAAGTCGCTGATACGACAGAGGAATTGGACTACAAGAGCGTAGAGGCTCCATCTAAGGCTCCCGCGCAGGTCACTGAAACGGCTGAGACACTGGACCACAAGGATGAGGTGAGCAGTTCTTGAGAACTTCCCCCAACATCATGAGACTGACTTCTTTTCCAGGCTAAAGCTCGCACCGATACAGTCAAGAGCCTGGCAGAAATCCGGGCTGCTATGAAAGACGAGAGCCTTGACATCGCCGGCTATAGCGACGATCCGGAACCCGTACCTCTGTTTGCACACGAATGTGCTGGGCTCTATGAGGACGATGAGATACCTGGCGCGACTAAAGAGGATGCGAGCAAGAAGTTCTTCAACGACGATAAGGAAGACTTCAATGATCCTACACTGGAGAAGTTTCCCTCCACACGGGACGCCATAATATCTACGGTGCGCAAAGTTGGAAGCGGTCTCAACGTGGATCAGGTTTCGATTGGGGATGCACCCCAATCACCTGTTGCACATGCTCGAAGCTCACCTTTAGTTGAGGGCCGCAGTGAATCTGCTTTGTCACCTAGCCAAGCTTCGCAAGACCTGCATACTCTACCGGTTCCTCTATCTCTCACCACTTCCAACGAGCGCGCCCTTTCTGTGACCTCTCTCCATTCGATAGCAGAGGATGGAGAAGGCGCCGAGGATGAGGAGGCACCGTCTGAGCCGCAGCACAAGGACATCACTGAAGCAGCTGAGCGATCTGATGGCATTGACGAGATTGGTGAGAAGAGTAAGCCAGAGACCACGGAGGATTCGAAGGCCAACGAGATTGCCCCTATTGTTGAGCAAGCGGAGACCGCAGAAGAAGTCATCGAGGCTGCTCAGGAAAATGATGGAGAGCAGAGCAAAAAGATCGACTCTACAGAACAGGATCTGCCCGTTGTGGACGACATTCCTGTCGAGGACATCGACTCTATCGTCGAGCTTCCTCCTGCAACTGAAGCCCTCTCCTCGCCCACCGAAGTTTCTCCATCAGTGCAGGACATCGCCTCAGTCGTAGAGATGAATGGGCACCATGACGCTGATGTGAAGGAACTTGGAACCGAGTCAGCGCAAGACGCCAAAGCGACAGGAACTGAATCCGTGCGCGAGGCCGAGGCAGGAAACGGCAACATCGAGGCTGCGAGGAAAGTTGATGAAGAGGCCGCTCCAGTAGCCTCAAAGCCTAGTCTGGAGCACCTTGTCACGATTCCAAGCCCTTTAACCATGCCGAGCACCAACCTGGTGTCACCAGCTAGCGACGATGACGAAGCGGTGGTCGTGAAGAGTGTTAAGGGCGAGGACAGCACAAAATCTGGATACCTTACTCCAGAACGATCTGCAACGCCAGAACCAGAGGAACCTGGCAGCCCGCACGAGCCAGCACCTAATACCAAAAACCCCGTTGCAGATGTCAATATTGACTCGGATGCGCCCAAGACGGAGCCTGTTCCTGTTACCACTCGTTCGGTACCGCCAAGCCCACAGATCGTTCTTTCGAAGCCAAATGAGACTCAACCTGACGAGGAACTTCTGCCAGCTGCAAATTTGGGCGACACTACGGCCCAAGAAGGGGAGCCTTCGGCCGCCAGTGATGTGGCGAAGAATGATGACGCTTCCAGGGACATCAGCAACACTGAAACCCCTGCGGACGTGAAAGCCCCGGATGCCAAGCAGGACGACAATGCTGTTCACGGTTCTGATGGTGCCGAGAGCAGCGGCAGCGGTGCAACCCCAACCGCTGTTGACGAGACTGCGGGCACAAGCACTGAGTCTCAAAGCAAGGACACTGCTGCTACGTCGGCCACCGAGGGCAGCCAGACGGATGGCCTGAAGAAGCGAGTTATTGGCCGGCCGGACCCTGTCGACCGCTCGACTACACCGAAATCGATCCCCGAGTCCCACAGAGAGGCCGTTAAGGGTGGCAACTGGTTTTCATCCTTCCTGAGGCTGATCTTTATCGATTTCTTTGGCGGACTTCTGCGGAAGATTTCCGGAGGTGACCGCAGAACGTAAGGAGAAGTCCTCCCATGACCAAGGCCGCGGCCCGCACTCTGACGCCTGATCTTCTTAGACTCGTCACGGCTGCGGTCGTCCTGGGTGCAGTGTGCTATGCGTCCTGGGTCGGGCTGCAGTGAAAGAGCAGGTGCTTTGGTATTGCAACCCTCATCAGTTTGGGTTTCCTGGGGCAAAATCACGTTATGGCCCGTTTGAGTATTGATTTTGATCTCTCTTTCTTGAACTCTTGTCTTTCTTTGAAGCAAAAGGTTTGAGGCTTTGACTAAGGGTGACATATCCGGCATTAATGAGCGAGCAAGAACAAGCAAGCAAGCATAGCAGGTTATTGGCATTGAGCATATGTATGAGATCTTGGTGTGTATGATGACAACAAATGGAATCGGAGTTTTGAAAATTTGACGGTGCCCAACTGTGAGAAGTGTCTGCGCTTGCTTCCACGGTTCGTGTGCTTGCCGACGAAGCCCTTGACGTACTGTGACTGCAGCTAACTATCAAATAGGGCTTGAGAGTTTTTGGGGGGGGGGGGGGGGGCGGGGGAGGGGGGCTCCGTTCTTCCTCCTTTGCCATTTTGC